>VZTE01002530.1:1290541-1424773 GCA_013397775.1 Eulacestoma nigropectus
GCGGGGCGGGAGCGCTGCCGTGGGCGGCGGGCGGGAGCGGAGCGGAGTTAATCGGCTTTGGGAGACTCAACCTGGATGCGGGCGCCGGGGGGGTTGGGCTGGGCGGGCGGCGAAGCGGGATCCCGGCTGCGGACGGGGCTGGAGCGCGGGGTGGCCGAGCACAGCTTCGCCAAAGTGTGCCGAAAGCGGGGGCAGCGCTCGAGGGCATCGCCTCCGGCTCGGGGCTGCATCTTGCGGGCGTGTGGTGGTTACGGTCGGGTTTCTGGGCGCTCTCTCCTTCTCCCGACACACTCCGTAGCGTCCCTGCTCTCCCTCCGAGTGCAGCGCGCCTGAACTGGGGCTGGAATCGCCCATCAGCGGGCCTGTGCTCCTCGCGTTACCCTGACAAGTGCGGGCATCCTATCCCGCCCGATGGGCTCGGCCGGGCGCGCTCCTTGTGATCTGCCTGGTGTGCATCGATCCACGTCCCGACAGGAGGCTTCTCCCTGTGATTGCTCTCTCATTACTCTCTCTCGTGATGAATTAGAGCCATACGCAGAAGCACAGATGTGATACGGCTCTCTTGGGTTGTTTAAAAGAGGGGTGGGGAGCTCGGTAGATTCGCTGATGGAGGAGTGATGAATTTAAGGAAGGAGATATCCCTTAGTCAGTAGAAGTTACTACTTGTCATGGGAGAAATGTACTGATGGTTCACAGCAGAAGGTCTTGCATTTGTGCTCTCTTGTACCTATTCCATGGCCATGTGGAAGTGCTTGTTACCAAATCTGTTTCCACGGGGGAAGGGAAGAGGTGATTAAGGGGAAGAACGCACTGTGTCATCTACTCTGTTAATTTGCTGAATTGCTGTTATAATGTCTCGTAACATCAAACAGTGGGAAGTGCTTATGTTTCATATTATTGGAAACTGATTTATGGTTTTCATAAATCTTGCTGCAAAGAGGCTTTAATGTCTCAAACAGATATTTCAGAGGTGGCCCGTGAGAATTTTGAGTGAATGTGTGTAACCCTTTAGGATGGGATTGCTCAGGTGGTGTTTAGTCAATGGAATAATGTTTTTTGTGACATGAGAGATAACATCTTTCAGTTTGGAGTTGGAAGAGTCTGACTTCTTGAATTTATCAGCTGTATACTGACATCTTTATGTGGCCAGATTTGTAGGACACGTACCTTGTGCTTCAGGAGTTCCAGTCTCTGAAGGCAGGTTTTAGGTTGTTGAGGAATCAGTGTGATTGAGCCTTGAGCTGCGGTGATCTCCTTTTGTTGCAATTCTAGGTGACATCTTTTCAGCCAGAGCTGGCTGCTGGCCTTTGTGTCAGCATAAATTCAGTGCTGGCCTCTTGATTTGGGTCAAGTGTGAGACCTCACTGCTCTGCTTCTGGACTGCATACAAACCGTAGGTCTGGACTGGCCAAGCAGACAGTTTAAAATTATTCTGTGTGTATGTTTGTTAGAAATAATGTTATGTCAGTGAGATTTAGGTCAATCCTGAAACAAATTTTTCAACTGAAAATCTTCTTATTACTAACTAAAATATCTGTATCCATAAAGCTGAAATTCTGGTGGCAATTAGATACTATCTGTCCAGTCATTGTCAAGTGCACTGAGGTGGATAAACTTCAGGCGTAAGATTTTTGCTGGACCTTTCTGATCCATGAGCTTTAATAGTATTGTGATATGGGACACCTAGCATAGAATACCAGCTCTAAAAGCTTTTCAGCAGTTAATATAAGACAGTGCTTAAAAGTATATCCGTAAAGATAGCGTGAGGGAGCACTTGGTATTTACTGTGGAGTTGTTCAGAACAGTGTGGTTGTGGGGAGGCAGATCTTTTTGATTTTAACAAGAGTCAAATACTTATGTTTAAGCATATGTTTTACAAAATTGAGAAGGATTATAATTGCTGAGTAATACTATTTTTTTTTTTCTGACAATGCTTCTTCGTGTCAACACACTTAGATAAAGTGCCAGGTAACTACCTAAAAATTCTCACAAGTTTTTCTTGCCTTTTCCAATGCATCTTACAAGAACTCTCAGACTTTTGCTTCTCTTCTTATGATTACCTAGTACAAAACCAGTAACAGGCAGTTTTTGTCAAGAGACAGTTTGTGCCTACACAGACCTAGCATGAATGTACACTTATAACGTGTAACAGAGCAGTCTAGAACTTTATTGAAAAAGCTCTTCCATTGCTGTTCTGCAGTGAGTTTCGTGACTTCTTTTTTTTTGAATCTGAATTGCAAGTTTTGCTTCTGCTGACTCATTTATATTTTATGCGGCTTACCCTTGTTGTTCAAGCCCTGAATATTATAAAGCAGTATATTATGTTTTACAGTACTGGCAGGTTGTGTGGGTACAGTGAAGAGTGATAACCAGTATGTTTAGTTTACCTGTAGAACCTTTTGGGGATGATCTTCGAAGAGGACATCCTATCTGTGTTGACTGGTTCCTTTATATATGCTCCATTAGTTCATTGATCTACACCCCAGTGTTCATCCCAATGTTAACAGAGCTTTTTCTGTAGTAATGTGTCCTAGTGTTGTATCGCCTTTCAGCTTCCTTAAAATTCTTTGCTCTATATCACCATTCCTGTGCTTCCTTGTGCTGTAGTAAGTCTTAATGACAAGGCTGGAGATTGTGGAAAAGCACTGGAAATACCTTTGCCCTTGAGTGGTTTAGCCACTGTTCTTGTTGCAAAATGGATGAGGTTAAAATTGTCTGGTCTATTTTTTAAAATTATTTTTAATGTCTTTGCAGTAAAAGTAGAACTTGGTCTTTTACCCTCATCCATGAGTAAAACTGCAATCACAGTCTTACCTGGCTGAACTACATGGGGTTTTTATGCATGGCTGAGGAGGGATAAAGTAATCCAAGCTAACTGCAATGAAGATGTGCCCCACGCTATACTCACAGATTGCATCCAGTAGTTCTGACTTCTGCTTCTGTTGTCTAGAATCCAGGAAACACTTGCCAGCAGTTGAAAGGTATGAAGTCTTTGAGTAGCTGAAGCCAAGAGAAGATAGAAATTACATTTGTAGCTTAAAAGCTATGAAAAGCCTCAAAGATGTCAGCCTCAGACATAGACCAGGAAGTTGTAATGGTAGTAGTACTTGTTTTCAGTGTTTCTTGTAGAAGGTGGTTGATGATGTTGGCACAACCTGAAAAAGTGTGATGATATTTTAAAACGATGTTAATCTAGAAGCTGTAGCATTAGACATCAAAATCTTCATGTTTTGGGTATTTGTCTGTATTCCCTTCTCTGTCTGCCAGCTCAGCATCTTGCATACAGGGTCTGTCACTGAATGTCTTCAGTGATTGTTTCGGCCCCCCAGCACTGACATCAAATACATAGTTTGTGGTTAGATGTTGATTGTGTGATGTGTTCTGCATGAGAACCTCTGCTTATCTTGCAGTCCAAATTTTTGTTTTGTTTTTGAAAGGATTAAGACACGTGGAGTCATGCTGAATGGCTGGCTATTGTCCTTTTCCTGCCTGCCTCCTCTTGAAGGGCACTGTTATGAGTACCCTTTTGCCAAGTTCCGTCACATTTCACAAGGGTGAAGATGTTTCAGAGGTACTAGATTCAGACAAGCATGTGTGGGAAAGGCATCCTGGAGGAAACAGACCCTGGAGGTGCCCAGCTGAGGGAAGGCTGCAGTGCACCTACCTTGAGTGTCATAGCAGAGAGGCTTTATAAAAACTCTTAATTGCAGGAAAATTTTGTAGCTAACTGTGGGAGAGGTGTGCGTTTATGGGCTTTCTTACTGCTTCAGGAATTGTTTGTTTACAATAGTGTTTTCAAACCTGATTGTGAAATCTGCACTTAATGTAAATTGACGTTTGCCAGAGTCTGCAGCCAGCCAGAAATGGCTATGAGGTACTCACTCCTGTTCCTTCTAATTGCACTGTCTCCTCTGAGGCATTAATTATAATACTTAAACATTAATTGATGATCAGGTCAACAGATTCCTCAGGAAAGTATACAGAGGACCCATGCTGGAAGAAATGAGAATTGAGTAACAGCAAGGAAAGAAAAGTTATGGGAAAACAGCTTCAAAATGAGGAGGTGAGAGAAAAAAACAGCAGAGAAGGAAAGGACTGAAGTAACAGAGAGGAAACCGCAGTGTTGTGGCATTCCTTTATCCAGCTGTCTGGCTTGCTCATGTAGCGCGGTCGGCAAGAAGGAACATGTGCCTCTGCCACTCATCTCAGCCACTGCATTTCACTCTGGCACCATGACCTGAATCTGCCGTGCTCCTTGGACTGGAGCGTTCAGGGACGTGTTCTGTTGTGGTGGCTCTGTTGCAAACACAGGAAATTTTGGAGAAGTATTTGTTTGGCAGCTGGGGTAAGAGCTTACACCACAGTGGGGAGGTTTACGCGTCTGTTGGAGGTCTTATCAGGAGACTATTTCATGATAAACATGACAGTAAGATTCAAGCATGGTTGTGACATCTGTCATCACCGTTTTTGTAGCTGTAATAAGCTACAATATGGTAATAAAAGATGAATGTTTATATTTGGTCTTTAAACTACTGGGTTTGTGGCACTTTTTAGTATACTAATTAATTTAGACAAATTTGTTTTCAATTTTCATCGAAGTAGCAATTTGACTCTAATATGAAACAATTGTCAAATATGAAACACAAAGAAAAAAATCTCGAAGTTATGCAGTTGTAAAGCACTATTTATACCAGCACAGGGAATTATTTAGTTGACCTATTACTTAGTTGGATAATTTTATTTATGGAAGCGTTCCATTTTCTTTTTACCCGCACACGTGCGTATATTCATCTTGCAAGTTCTAAGCACAAAGAAACAATGAAATACAAATTTGGACTCTAGTCTTGGCAGCGGAATTTTTAGCTGTGTCGGTGGGAACAACTGATCCCGTTACTAGACAACGCTTGAATATTTAGATCGGTCAGTTACGTAGTCTTTGTATTTATTTTTTACATTCCTGAAGCAACTAATTTGCATTAAAATTTATAGGAATGATTCTGTAAAAATGTGACTAAAGGGGTTTTTCTCTTCAAATTTCTTGAGGGAAAGAGGTGTATAAAAGCCCTGTGTAAGGGGTAACTTTTGTTTTCGTAGCTTAGGAAGATTGCTGAAGTGAAATGCTTTTAACAAATGATTTATTTCAGTAAGGTCTATCTGATCTTTCAGTTGAGGAAAAAAAAATCTAGATCTTTTTTGTAGCATAAAACCAGAAGGTTGTATTAACATAAGTAGACCAGAATAGGAAAACATTTTTACCATCTTTTATAAACTCCGATTCTTTTTATGATTCCATGAACATGTAAAGTTATAAAAGCAATATATTTGTTTTCTGAAACTGGAATTATGTAGGTTAAT
The DNA here is from genome assembly GCA_013397775.1 of Eulacestoma nigropectus. NCBI lineage: Eukaryota > Metazoa > Chordata > Aves > Passeriformes > Eulacestoma > Eulacestoma nigropectus. The sequence goes on from VZTE01002530.1 coordinate 1,295,897, forward strand.
AAAAGTGTGTGAAACACATCACAGGATGCAGTTTATCAAAAACAATGATTGAGCAAATGGGTTTTCCCCACTCACCCTGCATTTTGGGGTGTTAGGTGAGTCTAATTTTTCTGAAATATTAACTTGTCTTTGACTTTGGTATTCAAAAAGATACACCGTCATACACAAGGAAGTGTGACTATATCTAGTTGTGAAGGAAAATACATTGTGAATGTTCAGTGGGGCTCAAAAAGATGGGTTTGGTAGTCATACTAAATACGAAGAGAAATTGATTTTGTGGTTTGATATCATTTTCCTTACTCAGGCAGAGGTGTTTTTACTTCATACTCAAAAAATCTTTTGTCTTAGCTGCACATGATACGAACATACAAGACTATATCTTAGACTGATTAATTAATAAAATAACACTATTTGGAAGTATTTGAAAGGTATTAACTGAAACTATCCAAGTATTCATGTATTAATAATGCATATTCCTTTGCAGAGAAATGAACAAAAAGGATTATTGAATTCCACTCATAATTCACTGCTGCTTCCTGGCTAGAAACAGTATCAAAAGAATTGTGTTTCAGTTTTTGTTGCAATTGAAGCAACAAATATAAACTGATTTAATATAGCTGTTCTCTTTGCTCTTAATCCTGATTCATATGAATACACGGAAAAGTATGAATTCACATATTCTGATAAAACATAACTGGAAGAGTAGAATTCTGCATTTCTTCATTAACAGAGGATTCCTTCAGTCACAGTGCATTAATTGGTGCATTAGGCTGTGCAATTCTGTATATCTTCACTGGTGGTACAGACAAGGATAGCAAAAAAGAAGGTGAAAGCACTAGTGAGTGCTTCTATACTGAGATTTATTTTTGCAAATTATAAGGAATTCCATCAGTTTTACACTTGTTCAAGAGCATTGTTATTCCTGATTACTGAGTTTCCCTTTTACTTGTAGTGTCTTTTGGTCACTAGGAAGAGTAATAGTTCTGTGTTGTGTGGTGATATTGTTCATTTACCTATAGCTAAGGTCATGTTTTAGAAATTTGGTTTATACAACAAAACCATGTTGCACAGGTATATATGAGTCACCTCTAATCAGTGTTGTTCCTTCCTTCTTGAGCAAGGTGGAGAGCATTGTAGGGAAGGATCTAGCATAATCTAGCATAGTGCGTGTGTGAAGGGAGAAATGGATCTTCAGGATGTTGGTGACAAATGTAAGTTTTGAGACAAGAAATTTGTTTTAAAGGTGAAATTTTGATTTTACTCAGGAAATTTACAACTTAGTCAAACTAGAAGGTAAAGCTGTTAAACTACTGCAAAGATGACCCACCAAGCTATCAACCCATATTTATTCTAGAAAGGGATAGATCAAACCCCTTCTCCCATGCCAGTAAGAAGTGTAAGCTTCCAAGCATGTTAGGCTGGTTATGAATCAAGCCTTTGTAAGGGAAATTCTGCCTGCCAGGTTGGGTGATAATGACAAGGTAGGACACTTTAAAACTGCAATTGTTTGCCTGCTTGCTGACATGTTTTTAGACAGTATTTTTAATATAGGGTGGCATCCCAGTCTACCATGCTTTGGTTTGCAATTTGGGAGCGCTCTTAGAGTGCACAAATTAGATGGCTTTTGGAGGAAACTACATCAGACAACAGAGTTCAGCTGCAGCTGGTGTTCAGTCACAAAACCAGCCTACAATTAATCTGGCAAGAATGCCATGAAACCCAAAGTGTGTGTCAGATCCTAAGCACCAACTGATTTGTTTTACAGATTGGCTCCAGTTATCCTATCCATGTGTCAGCTGTTAGTGTGTCTCAGGAAGACTAGTTCAACATGTAACACCACAACAGTGTGCCCTCTGAGGCTGTGAGGAAAGGCAATAATAAAAGTGGAAATGCCATTTAATGATATTGTTTTAGCAAGTGAAAAACTAAACAAACAAAAAAAACTCGTCTGTGTTTGTCTGTGCTTTGTTTTTTCCGCCCTTTTCCACTGAAATGTATGACATCAGTGGTTTTTTTTAGTTTATTTTAGAAATTTGGGAGGATGTATATTTGTAAAATGTGAAAATCAGGAACTACAACTGTACTCAATTCAAAGATAATACACTTTCCTATTCCACTGTGTTTCCTGGGCTTTGGTTTAGCTAAACTGAAATAAAACCCTCATCTGGTTAATGTTAAATGTGTTGATTTGTAGAAAACTCAAACTCTTTTAAAAATAAAAGTTGAGAAACTTAATTAAGGGACTTCCATGGCAAACACAGATTCTTATTCCTTCATTAAGAAATTAGCATTTAAGATGATATTTATAAATCTAGTAATGTAGCTTTTTTCTTTGACTTGATGGGGGAGATAAAGCATGTTCAACTGATCTGAACATGATTAGATAAAGATTACATGACATATTTTGAAGGATGAAATCTGCAGTAGTTCAGTTTTACTCCTAACTTTCATTAGGTTTGTGAAGATTTTTGTATAATCATTGATAGCATAATGTTGTTTCCAAGATGATTTTCAGTAACAAATAAAAAGCAAATCTTGATTTCATGTTGTGTTCTTGTAAACACACCTTAGTTGCTGAACTTTCCACTTTGTAAAGCTGTATTTCATCAACTATGAGAAATGAGTGTTCTCTATGCCTGTACTATTGTTATCTCTGTGCTGGAAGGGGGTTAATGTAAGGCAGTGCTAGGTTGTGTAGCTGTATAGCTTTTACACTGATATAATGTAAAAAGTGGTAAATCCCAGTACTACTGCAATATTATTGGCTTTTTGGACTTCTGCTGTGCCTCTGTTCCTTCTCATTTCTGGATAAGGACCTTGTGTGCTTCCCCTCAGAAGGACAAGGGAAATTGGAGGTGGATGTACCGACCAAACTTGCTGATGTTCCCCTCTGACCCCTGTATAATATCAAAGCCAGGTTGCAGTGTGTGGATTGAACACCTGTTGTATGTGTTATTAAGTGAGCCCCCCAAAAAAGAGGGGTTTATTTGGGGATTTTCCCTGGGGGTCCCATTTAAGTGGCAGAGGAATAAATTATCTGCTCCCCAGCATACCGCACAGCCTGAAATTTCCCAAGTCTAGTAAGTCCAACTTGGCCAATGAAAAGAGAGACACTCCCACTTCTGCCTTAAACCTCTGCTGTCCTCATGTCCAAGAAGTGATACAGCACCATAATAGTTGGTGGTGCTGCAGTGCTCCCTCCCTGCATCTGTATTTGCATAATGGAAGAGTCAGCTGGGACTGATAATGTGTACTGTGATCACGACTGGGAAACATTTTGAAGCAAGGGATAGTTAGGTTTTAAAATAGCTTTTATGGGTCAGTTGTGAACACGCATTTTAGTGTGCTCTTCCTGTGTTTCTGCTGTTTGCAACCAATACACTGTGCACAGTATAAATGATTACTTTGGAGGGAGAGATAGCATCCTTTATGACAGACAAAAAGAAAGCTGTAAAGGGAAGCCTGAGTAGCTCGAGGGGTTTTATATTGGTGTAAAACATCCGTGCTGGTTTGTACTAACATTCATAAACAGCTGCATTCAAACATAGGTTATGCAGTGCTTTGAAATCGTGTGAAAGTCTGAGCCTTGAATGAAGCATCTTTGAATAATTGAAAAACCATGTTGATATTGTAGTATCTCAGCATGTCTTTCTTATTGCCAGGTTGGATCTTTATTGTGCTAGAAAACTAAATACAGTGTTCAGGTCTGTACAAACAGAAACTTCAATGTTTATATCATAATATTTTCCTTTCAAAGATAGAATAAAGCAGCTACTCCACCCTAGCTTCGAAAAGAGAAAGAATTTCCTTAAGCCTGCTCTTGAATTTATTTTTAAAGAAGTAGGGATTTTAACAATAGCATAAAAGGCCCCCACAGTTCCTTCTTTTTCCAAGTTTATTTGTAATACTCACCTTGCCAGTGCTTGTGGGTGCATTTAAATAAGGATGCAAAACTAAATATTCAGAGTCACAGAGTGCTTTAATCTTGAATGAGGGTTTATACCCCTTTTCCTCACCACTATAATCTCCATTTGAGAACAGCTTCTACAGTAATAAGCCCTGCAGCTAAATCCCCAGTAAAGGAGAGGCTTTATCAAACTGGGTAATTGGAGGGTATGTGACTGATGAAAGCAGCTGAGGCTGTGCTGTGAATGGAGCAGAGCTGTAGTGTCTCAAGTGTGGAGTTTTGCTATCTTTTGCCCTATTCTAGTTAAAGTTGGTACCTCCTAATGAGCCTTTGAGCATGTGCTTCCAGTTTCAGAACTGCTAAGGTAGTTTGTGTAAAGTTCTGCAGTACCATGGTCATACCATGACAGAGGCCACATCATCGTTTCATTTTAATTGTATACATTTTGATACAGTTCTAATTTTCATTCTGTTCCACTTCTCCCTGTCTGTAATTAATCTGTGCAATCCTGTGTGTTGTTTTCAGTGCAGTCTGTGATTTTGATTTGATTTAATTGTAATATCCTATGTAATGGCTATTTGCTAAATCTTTGGTGTAAAGAAAGAACTTGTTGGGAGGGAGTTGTACCTGGTTTTAAGGTTCTTTGCTGTATATTATGCGCTATTTTAACTGCAGTTAGACCTGCTGGAATATTCATGCTCATGTATTAGTCTCATAGGTGACAGATAGATAGATAGATATCAGTTTTGTTGTGTGCAAAAAGTTGTACACGTTTCCATTTCTCTAAAAGCAATCAGTGTAAGCGCTCATAGAAAGGTAGGGGTTTTTTTGTTCTCTGAATTTTCCAGCATAGAGGTTTTTCTGTCTCTAAATAAAAAAGAAAACAATACTTTTCTTTGAAACCCAGTGTTTACTGCACCAGTTCAGTCAACACCCACAGAGTAACCAAAGTTACCTTCTCTGACTTCTTTTTGAGGGTCAGACCCAACAGATTTTTTGGGCAAAGGCTGCAGCATTTGTGATGCACACCATCAGTAGCTGTACTGCATTGTCTTTTAGCGTTACGAAGTTCAAGGTATTTAGCAAAGCACTTTGTACAACTTATATTTTCAGTGTAAGTGGAACAGACCTATGAACAAACTGCATCTCAGCTTTTTCTGAAGTGTGCTTTACAGAACGAAAGTTAGACTTGTTAGAAGGAGCTCGCCAGTGGGAGTTTGTATGACCTGGTTTGCATCCTGCATTAGTGCAAGTGTTATTAAAGTAATTCAACTCTGGAAATAATAAGTACAGAACATCAAAACAGTGTAATTGCATGAAAATATGTGAAAATTGTGTAACTTCAAGATGTTTTTGGACAGAACATATTTGGAAACATCGCTAAGGTAATTTTTAGTTGTAATCAGTGTATTTTGCATGGTTTTTTTGTGGGTGGTTTTGATCATTTATCTTTGCCAAAAAACTTCTTTTTCTTTAGCTGCTTAAATTCACTGTTGCCACACTAATATTTTGCTACTTTTGATTTTTTTCTAGGGCGCCAATGCCTCAGCTTTGGAGAAAGAGATTGGTCCGGAACAATTTCCAGTCAATGAGCACTATTTTGGTTTGGTCAATGTGAGTTTCAGACCGTAATGTTTCAAACCACTGCTTTGAAAGGACAGGAATGGGTTTGTTAAATAACAAGACTGTGATGAGTGAATACTTAAAATTCTGAAAGATATAGTCACTGGATATTCATACTGTTGAAATGTGTTTCAATACTTAGTGTATTTGTTGAAATATGCTACTGCATTGTTGACATGGGCTCTCTATTGAATACTTTATTTCATTTTATTAGTTATAGGGTAATTTTTGCATCATTTTCATGTTATTAAAATGTGTAAGTCTTAAAGAAGGCTGGATAAAATGTGTAGCTTGTTGTTCATAATATGCCAATGAAGTAAAATAAATACATTAAAAGAAAAAAAATCTTGTGAAAGGCTATTGATGATATGAAGTATTTATATCTGCTATTTGTATTAAGATTTAAAAAAGAAAACTACAGCCCAAAGGGGAAAGCGGTGGTGAAAAAAATATACCGGATTGTTTGAATCAAGAATTAGTTTTAAGGTGTTATTTAAACTCTAATTTCTGGTGTTACTGATGAAAAGTGTATCTTGTTAGAAATTATGTTATACTGACATGAAATATTAAATTATTCTCTTTATTGGGACTTCAGAAATGACATAGTTAAAGCAGGTTGATTTAACAAGAGCTATTGTCTTGCTTTTCTTATGAAACTGATTATTTAAATGTTGTCCTGGTACTGTAATGTGTCTCTGCTTCCAGGTGCTTAGCACTGACCTGGTTCAAGAGTCTGCAATCCGAGCATGCACTGTGGAGTCAGTAAACACTGATAAGCTGACTTTCATGCATCTCGAAACACCACCACTTAAATTTAAGTGATTTCTTTTCCTTTCTCATGAAAGCTGAAATACCCTGCGAATGCCGCGTTATTTCTCTCGAAAGAGGAAATACAGCAGTTTCACCTTTCATACCTGTCAGTTCTGCAGCTGAGCTTAGGTTTTCCATTTTGCCAGTAACAGGTTTTCACAAATCTCTTACTCTGTTGACAGATAAACTGTTTTCCCAATTTCTTGTCCAAGTCCAGAGAGGACTTAAGACTTAACAGTGAAATTGTGTCGTACACCTAAGCTTGAAGTTTTAAATAGCTTGTACTCTTAAGAGAACGTTCAATAAAGGACAGTCTTCCTAATATGTAATGAATATCAACGAGTTTTGGCTTTTTGTACTCAAGATGGAGTAGAAATTTGAGGGAATATCGGTCATTGCCCTCAACCATACACATAAGAGACAGGCAGCTTCAATATATCAGAGTGCTTTTAACTTTCTGTCTACTGCAGGAATTCTGCTTATTTTAGCTTCAAACAATAAAATTTTATGGACTAAAATTCTTTTAATTGTAGCAAATAATAAAATGGGATCTCATTACATTTATGGCACACGGATGCTGGTTTTCAGGTACAGTGGTTGGCTAAGGAAATTCAGTGACGTTGATGCCTGAATGGTTTTAGATCTGTTCTGCAGGCTGTGTTTACTAACACAGCACATATACACCATAAATGTGTAATAGGCTTGCAGCATGTAAATCTGCCAGGAAAAGCGAAAGTAACAAACTATGGCCAATGACTAGAAAGAATGACAGAGATAATGATAATTAAAAGAAATACTAGATAATTAGATAATAAATTAGTACTATTAGATTGAGAAGTGATAGAAATCACAATTTTTGCCTTCATTGATTTGTCTGATTTTTTTGTAGCAATTACAAGAAGTGAATCTCCTAGAGGTTCATTAACATTTACTGCTAAATTTTTCTAATTTGTTTATTGATTTTGTTTGTCCTAGCTTTGTCCAGGGTAATGGGAAAAAGGGAAATAATGTGTAAGGCAGTAGCTTTCTTCTAACTGTGTGATAGCTAGCCATTTGAGGTGTCTGGAATACAGAAAAGCATTTTAGATGAAGATGACAATCCTGAAATAGAGATCTGTCAATTTATCCAGAGGTAGCATAAAAGAAGAGGAGGCAGAAGCGCTGTCTTATCTCTTTTCCAGCTTTGTGGTAGAATCTAGGGATTGTTCAGAGGATGTGCTGAAAGAGCAGTTTGAGAGGCAAAAGAAGACCTAAGAAAGGGCAATTATGGGAAACATATGGAAGACCAGATGGTTGATGGGAATGGAAAATTCAGCTTAGGCTTGAAGGGACGATACCATTCACTAAATCAGCAGGAAGTATGTAAGATATGTGGTAAGATGAAAGTGTTAGTAGTGTGATGTCCCCATACATATGGACAACCAGGAACATCAAGTCTGCTTATCATTCTTCTTTCCCTCTTCAGTGTAGTAATGCAAACTGTTCAAATCTATGTGCTTCACAAATTAAATCAATCATGTTATCCAGTGAGCATGAAATAACATTTTTAATCCCAAAGAGCTGCTCTGGAAACTCTTTAGCAGTTTACCAGATTTCTAGAGCAGAAGGTTTGGTTATTCAGTCTCTTGCAGTGGATCAGTGTGTTTTGGAGAAATCCTGTTTACTGGAATGGCCCATTGCAAGAATGAAAAGTTGATGGAGCTGCCAGTGCATCAGAGCTGGGAGGAACCCTAGAGCTGCACAAAGACAGTGTTCCAAACAGATCTAAGTTCTTGTAAATCCCTTTGTTGAATGGGGTTCAACAACCACGTTTCTTCCCAGCTATATGTGCATGAGAAGAGTGAACTATAAGACTATAATTGTGCATGGATGTACAGTGTTTTTGTTGCACAGTGTCTTTGTTTTCCCTACTGTCTCATTTTTATTATTTCCCCATAGGTTTGGGTGCTGTAACTTTGATTTCAGAATTTAAAAGGAAAAAGGGGAGGAGGGTGTAAAACGTAGAGAATGCAGTATTTTCGCGAAAGGAAACAATCTGATTTCTCAGAATTCAGAACAGAAGAACAGTATGAACTGATAGAAAGAGAAAATGTGGATTCTTTTACATCTCTTAGAAAAGCACAGTGTAAGATGGTCTTTCTTATATTTTTTACTGCTGTTCTGAGGCTGGCTGGCCAAGCATGAAGTTACACAGTGCAGGGCTTGCACTCCCGAATGTTGTGGCTCTGAGGCAGCGCTGGCTGGAGTGAGGAGGAGGAAGTAGCAGAGCCCACTGCTGAAGATCCAGGATCAGAAAGCAGAGTATAGGTGTCAAGTGGGTGGTGGGAGGATGGGGAGACTGCAGCAAGGTGTTGAGTGTTTCTCTGTAGTGGAGTCAAAGATGGGAACTAAAGTAATAATGGTGGTAAGACCAGCATTTATTCATTTATCAAATTGAGTATTTGCATAGTCTAGAAACTTCCCAACCTTTTCCCACTTGTTGTTTAATTTTAATTTTTTTAATGATTGGTATTTAAAAAATATTTTGAGTTTTGAAGTGATAAAGACTGATGCTTTTGAGATAAAACAAATGTGAACGAATTAAATTTTCTTCAGGACTTTGCTTTCAAACATTCTTCTATTGCCTGCTGTGTTTCTGAATTTGGTTGGAGAAAGCCTTTTATGAACTTAATCTGGTTGCTTTTATTTCATACTCACAGGCATGTAGGTTAACATGCATTCATATTAAATTAGTCTGAATTTTGTTCAGTGTTCTGAGGTCTTCATATTTTGTTTGTCTCTCACTGCATGGTTGCCATTCTAATTAATTTATCATCAGACTGCTCTTTTTTAAAATTAGAATCTTATGAAATGTCTAATTTGCTTGCTTTTCATCTTTTGACACTTGCTGTAGGAATTTTAGCACTTTTCCAATTTGATTAAATTTTAAGAACTTTCTTAACACTTTAATGTAGTTCTCTTTTTATGGCTGTTTCTAATTATAAACTCATAAATAGTTAGCTTACAGTATTAAATGTTTTGACAGAAGCTACTATGTGATTTCATCAGCTTTCTTTACAGTAAAAAGCCCCAGTTTTCCTCTTAAGTTAATTGACTTATTTGGAGATCTGGACCACAAAGAAGCTAATATAAGCATTTTCCTCGCTTAAATAAAGAAAAATAATGGTTGTTAAATTCATTATTTTTTAATATGGATACCTTAGTGGTGTCTTAATATTTTTTTTAAATATGCTTCTTACTTATTCTTTGAGTGTGTCTTGGTTATTTAGAAAGTAGTTATTCATATTTCATTAGTTTAAAATAGAGGAAAGTAGTTAATTTTTAAGTTTTGTAATTAAACTGCATTTTTGCAATGCGTCTTGTTTGTCTTAATTGGGAGAGAGGAAAAAGTAGTCGCTTCTCTGCTATTCCTAAGATCTGAAGGCTTTTAGCTCTTTTTCTCTGTTGAAAGAGCCTGCTCTTAAAGCATCTCTAAAGGCAGTCTTTGCCACATAAATCTCCCCACCACAATAATAAAGTCTCGGAATTTGCTATCTGTATGTGCTGCTATCTTTCTATAACGTAAATCTGAATGTTATTTCCACATCTTGCAGAATGTGCGTAGTAGGTCCGTGCTTCAATTTGCAGGTTGCGTGACTGCAGTTGAAAGGTTGGATTACTTGCTGAGGGCCTTGTAAAGATGTTTCCCACACTTTCAGTGTTGGATAATAGGTTTCACTGGAGGAGGGCAGCATAAAATTAGAATGACTTTATCTACCAACAGCTCACAATGCCTTCACAGATGTGATAGGGATGTTTGCAGTGTTGGGGTGAGCTGCAGACAGTGTCAGTGATCTCAGGTGCCTAAAGGAATCTGGGGAAGGGGGACTTCTGGAGTGTCCCCCCTGGGGCATCCTGGTACAAAGTGGGTTACGGATGCTTTTCCTGCTGACTCTGCTTTCCCCTTTCGATCCAGTGGCTTGCCTCCTTCAAAGTGTGTGCATCCAGATTGTGCTCTTTTCCTTGCAATCTTGATTTCAAGCTACCAACCACCATAGCTTTGAATCCTAAGCAAGGCATGTCACACTGGCATTCAGGAGTGTCCTTAAATCAATCTTGTCACCCTGGAATGAGAACTGAAAATGTAGGAACAGGTTAAAGTAGTTATTTCTGACTTCGATGACTTCTGACATTGGAGAATCTAATTTTTGCGGTGTCTGAGAAGCTCTCCATTTTCAGCTGAATTTCTTCAAAGTACAAGGCCATGCTGTGCCTGTTCTTCGCTGTTGTGGCTGATGTGTGGTAGACGGAGAGATATTTTTACCTGGGCATATTTTGGGAGTTGTGAAAATGGGGGTATTTTTTGAACGTTTTGACCCAAATAGATGTACAATATTACCAATAAGTTAAATTTTAAGTGAAACAAAATTAAATAGTATTATTCAAATTTACCTAGGTTTTTCCTGCATTTACATACTTGGTAATCCTTTGTGTGACATTAATATATTTTTCTACCTTAAAGTCAGGAAGAAATGACTTGCAGAAAGTTGGCCCCTCCTTATGCGCTCTTTTATATTTTGGAATTAATTAATTTTACCTCTCTGCTGTAATACAATGCAAACTAATAGATCTCTCTTTTGTTTTGTAGTTCGGGAATACGTGCTACTGCAATTCAGTTCTCCAGGCACTTTATTTTTGTCGACCATTTCGAGACAAAGTCTTAGCGTACAAGAGTCAGCCAAGGAAAAAAGAGAATCTCCTTACATGCTTAGCAGATCTCTTCCACAGTATAGCCACCCAGAAGAAAAAAGTTGGAGTAATACCTCCCAAGAAATTTATAACAAGATTACGAAAAGAAAATGGTAACTTTTTTTTCCTTTTTCTTATGTAATAATTATAGCAATTACGATTTAATTCTGAAGTTGACATAGTGGAATACCTGTATATTTGTTACACATAAAAAGTGGTCTTGGTGCTGTAGTATAAACAAGAGGTGGCCCCAGGATAAGGGTGTGACCCTGGAGCACTTTTGAGAGCGAATCCTTGTCTCTCTCTCTCTCCATGTAGAACTGAAGTATATTGTCATATTGTCACTGGCTGCTTATGAAATTGCTTGCTAGTTTTGTTTCTCTGAGAGTTTTATATTTGTAATCAAAATTGACTGTAAGACCTTTGTTCTTTGTTTTTAAAAAATACTTTATGAATGGAGGAATCAGTCTCCCAGACTGAGTGTGTGCAAAGACTTGTCCGTAAGAATCTAGCTTAAAGCCCCCCACGTTTTTAAATTGATTTAGAATTTATGCAATATGTAACTTGACCTACTTTTAAAATAATTAATTTATTTTAAAACCACTAAGTAGTTTCGGCAAGTTGTTTTTTAAATGTCCTTGTTATCCTAAATTTCAAGAGATTTCTAGGGATTTTTTACATTTCTTGTTTCTTATCTGCAGGGCTAATTGGTCAGAATGTTTTAGAAAATGATTTGATGTTAAAATATAAATGAAGCCTTGTAATCTACTACTCAGTTTAGATGCATTTTTATAAAACTACAACTTTTTTTCCTTAAGAAGTAATTACTATATTTAAATAAACTTTTGGAGGTACCATGCTTAACACTGCTGTGATAGACATGTTCGTACTATTGCAATCTTTCCAAGTCTATGAATGCAGACTGAAAAAGCATTTAAATGGTATGATGACTGTCTCTGTAGTAAAAACAAGCAATAAAATATTATAATGACATTCCTAGTTTGACATGGCTGTTCCAGCAAATGCACACCATGAGTTGTAATGTTATTGTTAAAAAAAAGCTCTTGGGTACTGTACAATCACTTGCCTGTGCAGAGTAGGAAACTAATTCCCTTCTCTGGCACATCTACTCAAGTGTGCTTGTGTTTGATACATTTACAGAAACAGTTCATTGTAACAAATGCAGAGAATCGTTCAGATGGAAAGCAGAAAGCAAACCACAGGAGCCATTAAGTTCATTATAGAAAGTGTTCTTTGTAATGTGTAATTATGTCATGCCACTAAAATTCTGCACAGGGCAAGGCAATTGGAAAAGCTTCAGTAGAGAAGTCAGATGTGGAAGTTCAACCCTTGTCGTCTTTTTGGGTCTCTTGTAATGATGATACTCTCACCTTTTGTAGAAATAAATAGCTACATTCAGGCTGCAATTACATGGGTATCATATATGCTCTTAAGTGCTTATTGTAAAAGTATATAATTTTGAGCCTTAAAGAAGTTTTAGGTTTAGGAACCAGGTAGGTGTGCAACAGCATTGTAGAGTCTCTTCCAGTCAGTATCCAACTATACCAGGGTGGTAACTGAGGACAGAGTCTTAATGTATTCCAGACTACAAAGTTGCTGCTCTGTCTTTATTTTCAATGTCTGAATACCACATCCGTATATTACACATCTGAACTGGAGAGGAGCTTTTCACAAGGGTGTGTAGTGACAGGACAAGGGGAATGGCTTTAAAGTGAAAGAGGGCAGGTTTAGATTCGGTATTAGGAAGAAATTCACACTATGAGCGTGGTAAGGCACTGGAACAACTTGCCCAGAGAAGCTGTGGATGCCTCATCTCTGGAAGTGTCCAAGGCCAGGTTGGATGGGGCTTTGAGTAACCTGACCTTGTTGGAAGGCGTCCATGTCCAGAGCAGGGGAATTGGAGCTCAATTACCTTTAATGTCCCTTATAACCCAAGCAATTCTATGTTTCTCTATTAATGACCTTAAAGTTTAATTGTCTGGGAAGCAGCTGCTGTCTTGAAGTCAGCTGAAGGTGTACTGCTAACATTTGCATAAAGTTCTTCTAATTGTAAAATGAACAAGCTGTAGCTTTCATTTTACTGTAGTTAATGCTAATTACTGACTGGGCACATAGCCCTGAGAGGCCTGTGATACTACATTGTGAAGAACGTCTGAAGTCTTTTATCTCAAGAGAGTTGTAGCTCTTGTTCTGCCTTGATTTACTGTAGTAGTTCATTAAATGAACTACATGGTTCATACTCTTGCCTGACCTATTGCACTACTTAACTTCTCCAAATGATCTAGATTAGCACCAAGGTTTCCCTACTTACCTAATAAGCCTGGACTTTTTTTTCTGTTTGAAGTTTATTCCTGGATGCCATCAGGTGAATGACAGTAAAGCTTCCATGGAGTCCCTGTGTGCATTTCAAAAGTTGAGCTTCACTGAGTATCTTTTTCAATCATCTTTCCACTCTTGTACTGAAAGACATGTCTCTTAGAACATTCTTGGACTGCCAGCGAAGTGAAGTAATTGCACAATAAAAGACTTGTGTGATATTAGCTGGGGATAGAGAATACTTTTTAAATAGGCAGGTGAATTTCCTTTTAGCAATTCCTGGTCAGAGGGAAAAGAAGTAACTATTACTAAATCTGTGTTATCTCAGACATTGACCTAAGCTTGGCAGAGATAGCACAGCCTCTGTGAGAGATCAGGTGGTGTCTGGAGGCTGGACAGGATGACCCACACAAGTTCGGGTGGCACTCCACGTACACCTGTGTTTAGGCAGTTGAACTGTGCCCTGGTTTTCTTGCAGTCTTCTGGTAATTCTGATCAGCTGAGTGATTTCTGCCAATGCAAGCTGACTTGCTGTCCCCTCTTCCCACCTCCTCTTTTTTTGACTTAGTTTATCAAGTAGGCATTTTAGGTTGGTGTTGTATTGCCTTGAATGATTCAAGATGTGAAATAAAGGACTGGTTTTGAAATCTGACTCTCTTAAAAACTTATCTGTAGTATGGCACTAACCAATCAATTGAAAAACCTTCTGCTTTATCTGGCAGAACTTTTTGATAACTACATGCAGCAGGATGCACACGAGTTCCTAAACTATCTGTTAAATACAATTGCGGACATCTTGCAAGAGGAGAGAAAACAAGAGAAGCAGAACGGGCGCCTGCCTAATGGCAACGTGGACAGTGAAAACAACAGCCTGCCAGACCCCACCTGGGTGCACGAAATCTTTCAGGGAACATTAACTAATGAAACCAGATGTCTTACCTGTGAAACTGTAAGTCTTCATGGCCTTTGTAAACATGAATTCTGCCGTGTTTCAGAACTGCATGCTTCATGATTCATTTATCCCAGCAGACCAACAGATTAGATTCATTTCTTTCTGTAGTAATCTTTATATTTGTGTGAATATTTGCAGTTTTTCTTTGTTAGTGAGAACGTTCCAGCAGCTGATGCATGAATTGTAGGAGAAGACATTTGGTCAATATCAGGAAAATACCCAACTGGATTTTTTGTCAGTGTGATCATAATCACCTTCAAAATTTAGGTCAGAAAATTCTAAAGTGATATATTCTTAAATAAAATAAAAACCTGCGATTTGAGGGTGTGAGGTTCTTCTCAAATTTAATGTCTTAATAACTGAATGTCATGCTTAATGATACATCCCGTAACTAAGTATTACGAATCAGTTTCCATGGATTCCTAGTTTTTAAATTTAAAGCTGTTGAAATCAAGATACTAATGGTTGGCTTTTGGCACTGGGATAGTAAACTGGGATTCTCAAAAAACCTTCATGTTGACAAAAAGTAATCCTTTCCTAAATGTCTGTCCACAGGAATTCTTCTAATAATACACCCTGGAAAATAAACTCCTTCTCTGAGTATGCTATACAAAAATATTCTTTGAGAAGTTCTGCAACAAGAGAATGTATTTCATAAAAACTTAAAATTGAATTTTACCAGCTTGAGAAGGAGTAAAAGCAGCACAATTTGAAAATTACAGTAATTCTGTCGTCTCTGTTCCTTAGAGACTGTAAAAAAGCTAAATTACTCTGGTTTTTGTATAACTCTTCATACCTATTTTCTTTAACTTAATTAAGTAATCCAGATATGTCAGCATGACGTTGGAAAGGAGGAATTCATCAAATCTGTATATTTCACATGTAATTTTCTCAGTCTTCTAGAAATACCCACCTCTTTTATTTCAAAGAAAGAGCTTCATAATGTCATGTATAATGTAACTGCAGACTATGAGTAATTTAGATGGTGATTCCAAGCTACCATATTTTCTTTTCTGGCAGATTTCCCCCTCCCTAATAGGTATTTCTTGGCAACTATCAATTGCTTCTCTTCTAGTTCTTGAACTGTTGGGGTTTTTTTTCTTGAAACATGAGTTTAGCTAAAGTCTTTTGACACAACTGACATCATTACCTTTCCTCACTGTGGCATAATGAATTACTGCTGTCATGATTTTGATCTAGATACCGTCCTTAATGCAATTTTAAAACACTGATATGCTCTTTGCCAGCATATTTTATTAGTTATCAGGCCTGTCACAGTTCTGAGAATTCTACTAACACTTCTCAGGTTTTTTTCCTATTAGCTATTGCTAGTAGAAATATTCAGCTATTGCTGAACAAGATAATAATCAAAGTAATCTGGAAATTATTTTATCGGTTTCTGCCTATTTGGTATATAAATTTGTGTCTAAAACACAGTGACTTGAAAAGCACTTAGAAACACATTTGGACATATTAAATAGGTAATCTTACTGTGAATAGTGTTTTATTTTCAAATATAGTGAGTCTATATGATTGTTTCAATGCTTATTAGAAGCTGTTGGCATTTAGATTCTTTCTGTGTTTAGAAATATAAGTTAAAATGTTAGGAGTACTTGGAAATAACTCATGTAGAAGATTACAAGCAATAGTGGATTAATTAGTGCTTCTTAATGACAAGACAACAGCCCTAGTATATTTTTAATTTAAATTGGAAATTTATTGCATTTTAAAATATAAAGCATAACATGTATCTTTGCTCAAAGTGACAGTGATTATCTTCTAATTGGACAAACCTCCTCAAGGTTCCTAAAATGTGCAAAATTTTATTCTAATTTTAGTTGTCTTTGTTGTGGAAAAGAGCATCTTTCCAGGATGCACTGTTTCATTAGCCCATCTTAAAGATAAAAATTGAACTGGCTAAAGATGTATCCTCAGTCTAAGTATGGACAGTGGAGTATAAGGAACATAGATATGACGCTTTAACAAAGATTTGTGTTGTGAATCAAGCCACACTATTAAATGAATGTGTTACAAAAAGGATTGTAAGTTGTCTTTACATGCTTTTAATGGGATTCCTCTTTATAATGCTTTTACCCTTCCTTGATAGAAGCAGAATGATGAAGTGAATATGAATTTTATGGCTAATTTATAGAAATGATCTAGAAGTTAATTGGTTTTACAGATTTCCCTCACAGTTTAAGGAAGATTAACAGTAAACCAAAAAATAAAGTAATTGGCTTCTTCGAGATTAAATTTCAACAGCTAAATGTGGCCAGTACTTTTACAGAGAAATATAGGAACTTGTCAAAACCATCGTATCAGTCTCCAGGTGGTGGTCTTGCTCTTGGGTTCAAATGACACTACAAGGCATAAAATTCTTTGGTTCAATTCTGCTTTGGACTGAGAGAAGGCAAGAAGGAAAATCTCAGTGTTCTCTCTTACATGAGCACTACAGACCCTTTAACTATGCCCGATTTTCATTTCTCTTTTTTTTTAAACCAAGATAAATCACACATTTTGTTTCAGCTTCTTTTAAAATTGCTTTCTGTCTTAGCACACATGGGAGTCTATAGCTGCAAGAGCTCTTTTGCCAGTGAAATTCCCAACTGTAAGAAATAATGGATTCTGTGAGTGTCAGCCTTCTGAGCTTTCTGTTCTTTCTGTGCAGCTTTGGTCATCAGAGTGCAGCTGAGCTGTGTGGGTGCAGATTATGTCCTTGATGTGGGAACAGCACACCATCCTCTTCAGCCAGTACACTGGAACATCCAAATTCCTCACTATTACTCAGATGTTCCTGTTAGGAGCACTCAGACAGCTTTTTGAACACATCAGGGCTCGATTCTGCAAGTGATGGGGTTTTCTGATCGTGCCCATCTTTTTTTCATTCTATAGATGATTGAAATACATAGCATTGGTGGTTGTAGTCTAAGAAGCTCAGTGATGTTTATTTGAAACAGAACCTTTACAGAAGGAGTGGGGGCTCGTAAGACTGCAGAGTGGCTTTTAAAATATTTTTTTGATTTTTTTTTTCTTAATTAGAACTTTGTGAGTTAATGTTAGAAAAATCTGTTCAAATACTAAGGCTCAAAGAATCTTAAGAAAAGCAACTCATGAATTACCAACATAAATGGAAAAAAATCAACTTAGCTGTTCTTGCAATAAAGTCTTTAATGCTTCCTCATGATCCTAAGTGCACAATGGATTGGCTAACCCGAGTGTAGTTTTTTAAGGCCATATTATCACAGAGAATGGAAGTTGTCCTTTTGTGAACTTCTTTTTTCAGTACCAATCTCTTTTTAACCAAGTACAACACATCCCTTCCCTCCTCTCCGTATCCTCTCTGCCCTTACAGCTTCTGCGTGGGATAAAGCTGCCTGTGAAATCTGTATTGTTTCATGGAATTTTCTTTGATTAGACCAAAAGAGGAAGAATTACCTAATTGCATGCCTGAATAACCCTGATCACATGACTCCCTAATTCCAGCTGTCCTAGCTGAAGACTGCAGCAGCAGAGTATTTTCTAGAACTGATTTTTTTACTTTTCTGAGCCATTCTTAATCCCCAGTTACGATGATTTCCACCAGAGTTCCTAGTGTTATAAACTCAAGTCTGGTAATTCCAAGAGTGATTTACAATGGGATATTTTGAAGAATTGTCCACACAACTAAACCACAGTACATCCCTGAATACAGGAAATGTGCAGCACACTGAAGATGCAGGTGGCTTTTTTTTTCCCACTCTAAACATTTTGAAAGTTTTCCAGATGTGTTCTGTCATCTCTCTGAAAGTGTAAACATTACACTTGAGCATCTGAATATTGCAGTAGAAATGATGTGTACTGGCAGAGTGGCATTTTTTTACATGCACACTTAACTCTTTGAAAGACTAGGTACAGAACAGTGGGAGCCCAGTCCTCTCACAGAAGTTTTCAACTTAGTTTAATGAGTTTTTGGACTTGCCTTATGGTATTAATTCTCAAAAATAGTTGTCTTGACCATCTGCTTTTTTGGTTTTTTTTTTCAAAGTATGCTGCCCTTAGGAGCTGTGTGTTTCTCATCTCTTGATTATCAGAGAACAACTTTACATTTTTTTTTTATCCTGAGTTGAAAAAGGAACATAAATCTCATATGTTTAAAAGATCAAGATTACTTCTCCTGTAGCCATTCCACTTTTCCTGCTTTCAGTCAAGAAACTGCAGCCAGGTATATTTTCTAAAAGCATTTTCTTTTGTATCTAGGCAGAGGATATTCTCATGAGTGACACTGAGTATCTTTAGATACAGAGAGGAGACACTAGCAGACAAAAGGTTGCACATCACTGTTTTCTAAAACTTCAATAACATAGTTGGTTTTCAGGGCAGCTGTGGCTTTTTTTCATCATTTGTCAGAATTTTTGGTGGAATTTATTTTCTGCTTCTAGAATGTTCTGTTTTACTTACTTGTTATTCTTACATTTTTGTAAGAATTGGCTACTATTCTGCCTCTATGAGACCAAGCCTCAAGCTCTCATTTGCCAAATTTACTGTCTGCTGTTCCTTTAAGAGTGTGCATCTAGCCAGGAAGAAGCTTCAAAATATTCGTGCTGTTTATTAGGGTCACTACAACATGCAAATACATAATTTTCAGTTCAAGGGAGTCAGAGGAGAAGAACAGAAGTGAAAGCACTAAGCAGAGGAATCACAGTGATTCTGTTCTTTTGAAAAACGTGAGGTGTGGGAGAAGCTTGGCATTAATATCATTGATCTGAAATCACACCATAATGGCAGCTAGCATTATCTACACCCAGAGGCTCATACACACACTTCTCCCTTCCTGAACTAAATCAGAAAATACAGCAAATCTCTGAAATAGAAAGGCCACTTGCAAAAATTTCTAAAAGGATGTTATAGGGTAAAAGATGCATTCTGTCAATGGAAAGTGGTACTGAAAAACAGAGGTAAATTAGTATCATTTGTCTTAACTATATTCTGTTGATTCTTCTTTTCATGCAAGGTAAGCAGCAAGGATGAAGACTTCTTAGACCTTTCAGTTGATGTGGAGCAGAATACTTCAATCACTCACTGTTTAAGGTAGACACAAAAATCCGAATTTTTGTAATTTGACTTCACCTGTTGCCCAGAAAGCAGGAAGTAAAACTAAAAGCTGACAGTTCTATCTGATGTAGATTTAAGTGTATAAAGTTCTGTTGATATGGTACATTTATGTGGCTATTTCATATAAAAAACCTAGTATTTACAGCTTTCTTTTTTTACTCAGGGGTTTCAGCAACACAGAAACTCTGTGCAGTGAATACAAGTATTACTGTGAGGAATGTCGCAGTAAGCAAGAAGCGCATAAAAGGTACATCCCACTTAGGGAAGGAGAAATGTAACCCATGCGTTTAATGGAAATGCTCTGGTATTTCCTTTCGTGTGTGTGTGTGTCAAGGAGAGGACACCCTTTTCCTCTTAATTTTTCTACTCTTCTTCCACTTAAAAGTAACTTGCCTGCATTCCTCTTGCTAGAATTCAATGTGTCTATTTCCATGAGTAATGAGAATCCATGTAAAGCATTTAGGGACTCCTTTCATCATTATTTATTTTACGAATGAGAAAATGAAGGGTCTTAAAACTAAAAATAAGTTAAAAAGCCAAGTTAAAACAAACTGTTAGTGACTAATCAAAGACAATCAGCCACAATGAAAAGTCATTGATTGCATGTGACTTTTTAAACTTAGTTTTGTTTTGAAAATAAAATAATTTTTTTAGTTGCCGAAAGAATCATTCCGATAGCACTTTTTGTAACTATTGTTGTTAACCAGGTTTCTGATTTCTTAAAAGCGTTTAATTAGTTGTGCTAAAGTGCTTGACAGTGCTCCTGAAAATCATCAGAAGCTCTGTGGAAGCCTGAAAATCATTATGTTTGAAAACAATTCTTGTCTGCCTAATAATTCTTCTAGTCTTGTTTACACCTTTGAAAAACCTGTCATTTTGTGTACTGCGTGGGTATTTATTATCTGAGAAAGTGTTTGGCTGGAGGACTGGGAACTCTGACATGCTCTACTGGTTATACCACTGCTGCTGGTTGTTTGGTTTACCATAGATTGCACACACAGCTTTTGCATATCTCATCTGCCAGGTCTGCCTTCACACGTTGCCTAAGCTCACTAATTGGTGTCTGGTGGAGGTTGTGAGTCCAGGCCTGGCCTGTTGTTTTCTGTTGCCTGAGCTCTTTTTCTGTGTGGGAGGTAATGTGATCCCTGACCATTATCAACTGGGTTGACGTAAACCTGTACTGTAGGTACTTCTGTATTGGCAAAACACAGCTTTGATTGTTTATAGTTTGGGTTTCACATGGGGCTTAAGTTCAGTTTCACTACAGTCACATTTTTCTTCCATCTCTATAAAACAGTTTATCTGTGATGGGGTCTACTGAGCTAGTGAAGATGGTGTACCAGATTTCTTCACCGTTGAAAGAGCTCCTAGTATCAAACACAGTTACATTATGAGGAGAGGACTTAGTTTTGAAAAGAGAGCAGAAATTGTAGCCATAATATAATAAAAATGTAACTCCCTAAAAATAGTTGCTTCTGTCATCTTTGTGCCCTTTTCCAGCTGTTTTCATTTCCTAGTTCCCTTGTGGGCAGGTGAGTTATCAAGGAATTTGTCCGCAGTCCCCTATCCTTTGAAAAAGGGTTGTCTTTTAAAATTTCCTGACACTCTGAAAGTATGGTCTTAATAGACATGTCTGAAACCTATTGCAGAGACTTTTGAGCTGCCTTTTGGGGCTGAAAGCAGTTTAAAAAACTCAGCACTGTGCTGATCTAAGACACTTGGCTGTGCCAAGAAGCAGAGCGCTCTGGTTTGGTTGTTCTGTTAGGATGGGCAAATTTATTGCCCAAAGATTTGGAAGTCTGTGTTTGCTGCCAGGCCAGCTATGGTTGGCTGAGAAGGACTTGTAGGCACTGATGTGAGATCTCAATACCTCATGCTAGGGAAAGGGGCTCGTGAGCCCTCAGTAAAACTAGGTCACTTTCTGGCTTTGACTACCCTAAAACATTGCTGCAACATTTGTACAAAATTATTGTGCCAAAGCACAGCCTTACCTTGTTTGGATAGCAGGAGCTAGGTGGATAACAGTGGGCTATTTGTGTCCCTTGGAAATTTTAAATGAATGGCTTGGAAATGAATGGCTATGAAGACTTGGAGTAATACCTCTGTGACAAAGTGGTGTAACAAAGCTTCTTTTAAAAAGCTTGTTTGACTTGGCTGGTTTACTGGGAAGTTCAGCTGGAACAGGACCTCTGAAACAACTCTGTTGCAATACCTGCATTGTATATCAAGTGGGATCTAGGTTTTGCTTTTGGGAACTCTGGAAAGCTATGGGTAAATATACTTAAAAATGGAATTCTGTTCTATGTGATCTTTATGTCTAAATTATTATGTGAGTTCATCACAGCTGTTTTTATACACTCTATCTTACTGTTTTAAGTACATTTTCAGTTCTCTCATTTGTTAAAAATCTCCCTTTATTTTAGCAACACAGGATATATTTTTAAGCAGCTGATTATTTTGGTTTCTTTTAATGTAACACAAAGACTTTTAAAGACTTCAGTAAAACGGGTTTCTTGTTTGTTGGTATCGGCTGAATGTTTTGGATGAATATTGGAAATACTGCTGGTGTCTTGGTTTTGTTCCTTTTTTTCAGGATGAAAGTAAAAAAGCTGCCTATGATTCTAGCTCTCCATTTGAAGAGATTTAAATACATGGATCAGCTGCATCGATACACAAAACTCTCTTATAGAGTAGTTTTTCCTTTAGAGCTTCGTTTATTCAACACCTCAGGAGATGCCACCAATCCTGACAGAATGTATGACCTTGTTGCTGTGGTAGTTCATTGTGGAAGGTAATAACTCTGTTTTAAGCAAGGGGTCTTTGTATAAGCCTAGCTGTGTTTAAAAGAACAACACAAAAGCACCCAGTATCACATAAATCAATAGTATTTAAAGACCTCTTAAAAAGAAAAGTTTTCTAGGGAAAAAGGTATTGTGGGGAGAAACTACCAGTCCTGACAGAAATTACAGCTTTGTTACTGTGACAGATCATTGTGAAAAGTGATAACTGTATTTCACATTAAAGATCTTTATATGAACTTAACTATGTAAAAAAAACCAACCAACCAACCAAACAACAAAAAACAAACAAACAAACAAACAAACCCCACAAAATGCACAGTATCATGTAACAATAATAACATTTACAAACAATTTCTGAGAATAAAGCTTTCTTATGAAGGAAAGCATTATAGAAAGATTAATTTATAAAGCATTTCCTTTAGGGTGTGTTTTTTTTCTTAAGGCTTGAACAACATTTTCTGGAATATATCCATATATTATGAGTTTTGTTGATTACTTTGTTTCATTGCTTTCAAAATAGGACTGTTAGATTTGTATTTGATTTTGCTGTACTCAACAAATGTTCTTGTGGCTTCAAGGCTTAAAATCAGGTTGTTCTACAAACTGCTTATTGAGTAGCTAAAAGCCCCAAAGTTGTAAATTACGATTTGACATCTAGAATCACAGAATAATTTATGTTGTGAGGTCAAATACTTAAAACTCACAGCAGGGTAACTTTGACATTAGATTAGGTTGTACTGGTCCCAATTTCGTAACTAGGAATGCTGATTTCACATTCTCTTTTGGCAAATTGTTCCAGTTATTCAGTGTTATCACTGTGAGTAAAGAGTAGAGCTAAGATAAATAGGTCTCAAATTGGACAGTTTTGGAAAATAAGCCTTTGTGCCATAGTTTTCTGGGACACTCTTGTTCTGGATTTTAAGGAAAATTCTTTCTGACCATTCTGTCCTATTCTGACCATTTCTGCCTCCTTCATTAAAGCTGCAGTCTTGGGGACTTCTCTGTTCTCAGAGCCGTGGCAGGACATGACCGCTGTTTTCATGATGTTGGTGATCTGGTCCACAGACATGTCCCTCAGGGATGGCAACCCTCCCTCCCTGATCCAGGCACAAAAACCACATGAGCACTGCTGGCCAGTTAGGGCAGCTCCAGAACTGCTCTAACTCAGTTCAGTGCTTTCAGTTGTGAGGTTCAGCTGTTTCAGAAATTGTACCTGTTTCCTTACTTGAAACCTGATGAGAAATAAGACACACTTAAAGTTTTCCTGGGTTGTTTTTTCTGTCTCAGCTGTGGAGAAATTTCTTGTGTGCCGTAACTGAAGAGGCTGAGCATTGCTACAGTTTTAACTGGGAGCTCTTCTTATTGCTGTGCTTCTTGAGACTCCTGAAGTGCCAGTTTAATTCCGTTTCTGTGTACAGTGAACCAGATAAAGAGATTCGTGACTGAGACTGTAGATGAGCTGCAGTTCTACAGCCCTTTTTCTTTTTGAAGATCAGAAAAAGTTTGGGGTCTGTTCTATCTCTATGAAATACCAGAATGCTTTCTTGATTTCACTTCTCTGTCTCTGTTTAAGACTTCATTTTTATTTTCAATGCCTGTGCTGCTTATTCCTCATTTGAAATTATAATCCTTTATTTAGCATAATAAATAAGACCATGTTATGAAGATGCTGTAAGTAGAGAGTAAAAAAAAAAAGAAGACATCCAAACAGATATTGTAGTGGTAGCCATTTTAATTACTGTTAAGTATTGCTGTTCTACAAGAAAAAACAATTAAATGGAATGTGTCTCCACATATGTGTTATTGTTAATGTTTTTTCCTAATTTTATTTTACAGTGGCCCTAACAGAGGACATTATATTGCAATAGTGAAGAGTCATGATTTTTGGTTGCTTTTTGATGATGATATTGTTGAGGTAAGCCCAACCAGAGGACATGCACCCCCCTTGGGGATATGTTTATTTAAAGTAGAATGACTGGTGTCCAAATGAAAAAAGGCTTCATCTCCAGTCTAAATGAGCAATGATTGTGTGTGCAGAGCTGTGCCTTACAATTTGACTGTACAACACTTCGAATTGCATTTAGGCTTTTGTACTTAAAGAAGCTCCTTTGTTTATGACCACTGTCTTTCACCATTGTTTAATAAGCTATTCTGCAGCCACAAGACAAATAATGATACAGGTAAATTGGGGTTTTAGCTTACCGTACACAGGAACTTACGCATACTTACAATATTTAAAAGTTTATATATTAAACATACATAGCTGCTACCCTCTGTGCTGGTGATGGCCGAGGGGAAGCTGAAACACAAGAAGTTTAAGAATTATTTAGATTTTATTATTTTATGTAACTATATGAAAGTTAATTTGGTCTGACAGTAATTTTTAGAGTGGAACTTAATTTTATGTGTATATTATGCAAGATATTCCTACTTTAATTTTTCATGTTTTTACATCCAGAAAATTGATGCACAAGCTATTGAAGAATTCTACGGGTTGACATCAGACATCTCAAAGAACTCTGAGTCTGGTTACATCCTCTTCTATCAGTCTCGGGACTGAGGGGGAGCTGTAGTGAGGAGAGATTTTTGTGTCTCACATCTTCTCTATCCTGGAATGGAGCAAGCACTGAAGAGAAGGAAAGCAGGGAGCTGTAGGGGCAATAGCACAGTTTGCACACAACTAAGTAAAGAGTTTGGGGTTCTTAAAACTTTTGTATCATTTTCATTTTATTTGCTCAGGTATCATGCTGACTACACATCTCCACTGCATCCCATAAACAAAAAGAGAGATACCAGCCACTCTTGCGGGAGCTTTCCTTTGGGGAATACCATCTCTGTGGTCCTAGTTCAAAGCCCATTGAAGCCTTTCATGGACTTCAGTGGCCTTTGAGTCAGGTTCTCACTGCGCTGCCAGCCTGGTGCAGTTAGGAGCATTAGAAATCTGTATTTTATACAGACTTGGTGTATAGAAGGTAGAAGGTTCTCTGTGAAGTTAAGTTTCCTGTGCTTAAGTTTGAAAGAATGGGGTTTGGAGGGTTAACATGTAAGCAGGAAGTTAGGTCTGGGCCCAAATCAATTGCCTTCTTGATGGGAGTGGTTTAACTGGAGGTGTGAACTGGTGTCAGGGAGGCAAGGATGCTTTGCTTCTCTGGAGAAGCTTACATTATTTATAGTGTGTGATCGGGAACAATCAGTCAAGATTATGGCTTTTAATCTCCGTATGGGGAAAGATTTGGTTTGTAATAGTTTATTTTTATTTATAAATTATTGTAACTTAGGATCTTGTGTATTGTCCTTTACTCTAACAAATATTGGAAATTTTATATATTCATTTCAATTAAAACTAATTATGTTTAAATGTTAAAGGAGAGTCAATACAAATTATAAAAACAACGCCTACAATATCTGAAAAAAATTATTAACACAGAAGAGATTTCCTTCCGGAGGAACTGGTGTCTAACTGAGGTACTTTAATTAAATTAGAATAGACTCTTTTCATTAATGGGTGAAAAAAAGTGATCAAACTATTACATAAAAGACTTAAATCATCTTTTCTATGATAGAAAATCATGGTGCAGTGGTGATATACTGGCCTTTGTAGTTCTTTGATGATTTGTTAATGGTTCATACTCTAAGCAAATTAGAATGATTTGGATCGAAGTAAACAATTTTAGGAATATTATTTCCTCTCCTAAAAGCAGATCAACTTCTGTTAAACATTAAATTGTGTCTGAGTAATAAGAAGAAATGGGTTTGGAATTTCATGAGACTGAAGATACCACATTCCCGTAAAAGTAATAATATTTAAGTCCTGTATAGTGGAAATTTTTGAAACTAAGCAGTTTACCTTGTTTTAGGCTTATGAAACAGCATTAAGAATTAAATCTTGACAAAACACCTGATCTGTAAGAAATGTAAATTACTTGACATTCTTCACTTAGGAGTACATTGCCTGACAGTAGCTGAATGTAATTTCTGGAAGGTCATTGGATGTGCATTCCAGATTATGGCAATCAGGTCTTGGATGTCCTTGTCACTCCCTTGTCAGCTAGTGATTTTTACATTACTGTAATTTTCTACAGTTATTTTATTGATACTGTTACAACTTTTAAAAAGAATGTCTCCTGTCTGCTGCTATAACTGACTATTTACTTACCTGTATCTTTTAGCTCAGGAAATGACTTCACCTATTCACTCAGTTGAACAAATCTTTAACAGGGTCACTAAATAAATTGGGCTATTTAGCAACTGTCATACTGTAACAAGTCGCTTTTGTAAGATGCAGAGTTTCTAACGCCTTGGTTTGGCTAGAATTCTTTTATAGAAGATTATGTATCATGATTAAACTACCAGCATTGTAAAGTCAAGCCTAATTATTGTGGGAGATGCAGAAAACTGTGATTGGATTTTTCTGAACGATTCAAATAATGTTAACAGCTATTTTTGGCTTTCAGTAGAAAAAGGGTTAAAGGGGTAAATCAGTTGGATAATGGTGCATGTTAGAAGGATGAAGTCCTTTGCATACTAAAGGTACAGTATTGCAAAAGAACTGTCATATTACTTTTTGCTAATTTGTTTGGTCTTTTTTTTTTTTTTTTCCTTTTGTTTTAATGTAGTTAAAAGCTGAGGCTAGTTGATAAATGTTTTATACCATAACAAAATTTAAAACATTTTTGTTGTTTCACTGGTTTTACTCCCGCTATGTATTTTTATAAGATACTGACTTTTATTTTATATAGGGGTTTTTGAGATAGTAGTCCAAATTATATATTTAATTTTTCTTTTAGTGCAGCTGAAATAATTGTAAGTTCTTAATTAAACTGATGTCAGAAACTGCAACTTAAAAAAAAAATTAAAAGAGAAAGAAATATGATATATAACTGATTGGTATGTAAAACATTATAGGATTTTTTTCTTGACTGTAATACAGTGAGGAGTGTGGGAAAGTTGTCAGTTGTTGTAAATGGTGGAATTTATTTGCTGTGTAAGTATGTAAATGTTAATTGGGATTACAGTCCCTTATTTTGTATATTGGAGCAAAAAACTTCTATTAAATAAAGTATGTTCTCTAAAGATACATACTGTATCATTTGTGGAGCCCGGATGGCCAGTCAGCTGCCTTTTGTGCTTTACAGTGTTTTTAAACAAAAAAACTATCTGGAACTTCCTGTATTAAGCCAAGTGCCCTGAGCCCTGGGGGAGAAGTGGTTTAAATATGCTGCATTAAGTATCTTACTCGATGTGTTCTTAGGGAAGTCATTGGGTGGCAGCCATGGTTTGGGTGGTGTGCTTCTCTAGGAGTAGTTTTTTGGGAAGTCCTTGGTCTCTGAGGTAGAAGAGAAGGGAGTTTTAAATACTGTTCTTCCTGGACTACTTCTCCCTTAAAAAAAAAAATGTACCTTGCCATGAAATATGCGTCCAAATTACCCAAGGGATTTCTTGGATCGGCGCCTTGTGGGAGGGAAACCAGAAGGAAAGAAAAATAGGGGCATTTACAGCACTAACATGGGAGAGAGACAGACAAGGGACCGGAGTCCAGCATCAAAAGTATAAGCTGCAGCTGGTTACAGTACCTGTGTATGATCTGGAATCGTTCTTCACTTGGAGTCCACTCTTCTTTTTCCCCCACTACAGTCTGTGACATCTGCATAGGACTGGCAGATTAACATAAGATCCACAGATCTGTATCCTCCTGGAGCAGCAGCTTGAAGCCAGGTAGGATATCCTGGCTTGTTCCCCGTGTCTCTGTCTCAGTGTTTCCACAAGCACTATTGCATATGCTCTGTTTGGATCATGTACAGATGACAGTCTGTATTGGTTGGTTACTCTCTTTTGTGGTGATGTTTGTGAAGTTTAAAGCCTGAAGTATCTGAAGCTTCTAGTTAGTTTCCGAATTCCCCTGCTAAAATTGAAGGAATGTTATTTTGTGCTATTTGGTCTGGTCTCTCAGCTGTAGGTATAAGATGGTCATGTATAGTCTGTCTTACTAGGCTCATCCTTGTAACTAAGTGAAATTTTGAAAAGTATAATCTTCAGTCTTCAGTTACTTCAGAATTTATTTAGCTTTTTTCTTCATACCTTTTCCTACAGAAATTTCCACTTGTCCTTATCAGAAAGGTCCTAAATATATGCATTTATGTTATAAACTCCTCCTAACTTCCTTTGTAACCTTTCTAACTCTCTGACTGTTGATTCAAAATTAGTAGTTAGCATATGAAACCTCCACAAAACGGTTTGTAAATGAACAGGGATGAATTCTCTTAAACACAAAGCTTTGTCTACTTATATACACAAAGAGGTGACATCTTTTTTTTCTGTTTAGCTGCTGACTTTGTTCAGTGACAGAATTCAGCTGAATCTGAAAGATGGAGAGTGGGGACTTTGAAAAAGTGTTGGAAATGCATCAGCCACTGAGGATGCCAAAAAGGGTTCGTGGTGGTTGGTTGGTTTGGATTTGTGGGTTTGGTTTTTTGTTTTCATTTTGTTGTTGGTTTGGGGTTTTTAAAGTTGTCTGAGAGCAGTTTCTTGAAATTGTATTCATAGATGAAACCACCTCTTCAGTTACCTTTATCTCTTAAGAGGAGGAAACATTTCAGTACATGTTAATTATCTGTGGGCTGCAGAATTACACTGAAGATACTCTTGTGACTTTTCTAAAAGTTTAAACAATCCAGGTATGGATTGTTTTCTTCCAAAGAGTGGCTTTACTGTGTAAGATTTTTACTTTTCCCCCCACATTTGTCTGGGTTGATCTTAAGTTTGTGTGTCTTGGAAGTTCAGGGCTTTTTTCCCTCTTGACAATGCAATATGCACTATTTATAGTTTTGGTCTTGTAAGTCTTCAAAGTCCTCTCACCTCTCCCAGCATAATGTGAGATGTATAATACATTAGTCTCTTTACCTGTGAGCCTCCAAGTACTCAATCATTACTGAATTAATATTCTACGTAATCTGCATTCAAGGGTGGTTCACTTTGCAGCGGCTTTGCCACTGATTTGATTGCTGTAAGTGAACTGTGCAAGTCAACTACCGTGCAAACAAACACAGGCTTCATCTCTTAAATACAGAAATCCCTGAAATCCATTGTTTCCAGTTTTAATGACAGAGTGTGGTGAGCTAGTAATGAACTTTCTTTGGTCTTTGTTAAAATAGGTTCTTTGGGGAACTTGTATAAGAATGTGTTGGATATATAAGGAAGATTGTAGATATGACCAGTTTTGAAATGAATTGAGTAACACCTTTGATTTTCTCAACAAAAGTACAAATAAATTATATTCTTTCTCTCTAGTGGCTTGTGATTACTGCCTGCATAAGAGATTGTAAGGGCTCAGAAGAGAGCAAGGTGCTTAGTACCCACGTCTTTGTTATGAATCTGTGTTGGCATCATTAGGGAGCTTTATTTACAGAAGGATCATCAGCCGTGTCCTTGATCTGCATTCCGCAGGTTATATAATCCAGGAGAGAGAATGCACAGCAGGAATCTGTCTGGAAAAAGCGAGAAGTAGCTTTACAATTATTTACTAGCACAATAGATATGAAAGCAGCATTCCCCCAAAAGACAAACTATTGTATTTAGTGCAGATTTCTGGTATTCTGAGAATTTAGGGGGTGCTCAAAACATCTTGCCGTTCTAGGCTTTTTCATGCCTTTGTGTGTGTGTTTAATTTGCTATTTCAATCTATTTGAAATTTTTGTGTCTACACAGATTTTTAGGTTGATATGATTGTATTAATGAGTGCTCCTCCAGAAACAATTTATGCATGTATGTGAGTCACATGGAGTGTACTCTTTTAGTGGTCTGATCTACAAAGATTTTCTGACTCTGCACTAGGACCCATTTGTGTATTTTCTGTAACAGATTTTAGGAAAAAAATACTGAAGATCTCAAAATATTTTATTAGCATGTTGTATTATTGAGTGATTCAATATCCAGGGATGCCTCTGCTCCCGAGGATCAGCTGAATTTGAGTGTCATCACATCATAACACAGCTTGATGTACATCAGCTGCTTTGAGGTGTGATTGTTACGTTATTTCAACTCCGTTTCACTGGGTGTTGCTTCATTGCAGTGGCTGCTGCAATCGGCTCTCACAAGCTGTGCTAACAATATTCAGCTTGAGTTGCCTATTTCCATGCTTGCAGATTTATTTGGCTTTCTGGAGGCTCATTATCCCAATGTTATGTCACATCAGTCTTCTCTGCATCTTCCATGTCAAGGAAGATTGCTGACACAGCCTCAGACAATGTTTGGTAAATTACTGAATTGTATGTCAGAGATGAGATAGAAGGTATTTGCACTGAAAGTATCTGATGCTTTCTGTTTTCTAAATTGTCGTGTCTCTTTGGTGAAAGTACTTTGCAATATAAAAAAGAAAATTGAAATAATGGGATTGAACTAATGCAACCTTGGTGTACCCTTTTCCTCCTCTTTTTAAGGAGACTATGAAAGGCATGCAGCGTTTCTCCCTAAGGTTGCTACATAATCAGAAACATATTTGAAAAATGAAATCTTTGTTTTACAGAAGATGCCTTTTAGATTATTTTTGAGTTTGTTTAGAGTTCCATGTGATGGCATGGCAGTGTTACATGGGGGTCTGTCAGAAGCAGGTTATGAGAAGACCTGTTAGGAGCTAGATGCCAGAGAGGTCTCACTGTAATTGCTAATCCCAGTGCAGTCTAACAGGACCCAAGTTTTGCAGAGTAGCCACCAAGAACCTTCAGTGAATGATGGGAGAAAAACTGCATTCATCAAGGTTGTACTTGCTGCATCTGCAAGTCTCTGAGACTGACCACTGCTCTTTTTCACTCCTTTTTTTTTTATTAAAGGGAGACAAACAATTTTAAATGTACATTTTCCATATGTATAGGTTATGTTGGTTTTTTGTTGGTTTTTTTTCTGGTAACTTTTTCTGAATTGCAGAGAATTAGAGGGAGATACTACAGGTTGAGATCAAGAAGTATGTTCCACGTATATGTCACAACACCAGTTAGCCTCTTTTTTCCCGTATTTTGCATGTAGAAAAACTCATAATTCACCAAAGGAGAAAAGAGACAAAAATTACTGTAGTTCCTAAGCTGTCTTTTGTCTTTATTCATTATGGGGTTGTGTGCAAGGTAATACGTATTTGGGGGGGGGGGGAAATGTTGAAAAATAACTTGGCCAATTAAAAAAAGTAGAATGCATCATAATTTTGTGCTTCAGTGAGTAAAGAAAATTTTCAAAGAATATGAAGCAGTGAAACACTGCTTTTTGGACAAATCTGGTAAATTTTAAAAATGATCCCATACTGAAAGCTGGTTAATAAGGATTAGAGTGGGATGAAAAAAGCCCCAGAGCCTTGAAATCTCTAAAAGCAGCGACATCCCACCAGGCTGGCTGATGGGGCAGTCTGTATTACACCAGTTATCGGCCTGCGCCGTGAGCCTGCATGTCCAAAAACTGGCATCTCCTGGTGTTTGTGTTGTACATCAGATACCTCTGCACGCGTCAGAAGACACAGCTGTGTGTTTGACTGAAAACTTCCATAAGGCGCGTACCTGGGATGATAGTGACAGCACAGCAATATTTGTCTCTAAGTGCACAAATGCCAACTTCCATTTTGGAAACTGAGAAGGAAGAACGTGAGAACGCAGCTGCCAAGTGTCCGCCTCACAAAAAGATAAATCTTGGGTTTATATGGGGGTGCTGAGTCCTGAGTAATCCAGTCCCACTTCAGTGTTTTCCATCAAGAAAATGTGTTTGAAACAGCTGCCACAAATCTCAGGAGGAGATTTGGCCTGCCTGGCACTTGTCCTGCTGTATTCTAGTGTTGCAGCCACCTACGTGAAGTGTGATAAAAATTCCATCTTATAAAACACTCCTTGCAAAATTAGTGGTAACCCTGGGTAGAAAGGTGCCTAAGCTGGTCGCCTGCTCTTCCTCTTGTGGGCAACAGGCACAGCAGCTTCA
The DNA here is from genome assembly GCA_013397775.1 of Eulacestoma nigropectus. NCBI lineage: Eukaryota > Metazoa > Chordata > Aves > Passeriformes > Eulacestoma > Eulacestoma nigropectus. The sequence goes on from VZTE01002530.1 coordinate 1,328,094, forward strand.
AGGGCTTAGCATATGCTCGGTGGTTTTCATAGTCAAGACATCTTGGTCTAACTTGCTCTGCTTGGTGGTTTTTAACTAAGGGGTATTTCAGCATCTGCTCGTGGCAATTATCTCATTAAACCATGATCTGATTCCAATTTCCATTCCTGGCTGGGCATGCATAGAAAGCATTTCCTGGTGTTTTGTGGCTGTTTACCGAAGTACTAAGAGCAGAACTGTGTTTTTTGTTTAGTTCCCTCAAGGTGTTTGGGTAAGACTGTAGGGGTCAATATGCAGGAAGGTTAATCATTAACTTGAATAGAAGTTACGTATTTCAAATACTTTTGTTGATGAGGACAACAGATTGTGTAGTGCAAAGGCATAATTCATGTGGAAGCAAGGAGTGATGAAAGTTTGTGGCCTTGAATATCTGAGAGAACAAACCTTTCAAGTGCTCCCTAAGAGCATATGGACCCTCTAAAAGCAACATCTCTCTCTGAGCATTATCTGATATGCTGATTCAGTGCAGATGACTTACCTTTTCTGGTGAAATGAAATGCAATGTAGCATTTTTTCTTGTTCTGCAGGCAAGGTCTACAGTAATTTTGGAGGCTCAAGGTGTTTTTCAGTGAAAATTATTTTGATGCTTTGTGATTAATGATTTACTGGAATCCTTCTTACAGATGATTCAATTCGGTGGATTAAAGTACCAAGTCTCCTTGTATCAGGGCTGGTTTCCTATTGTTGCTGTTATTTTTTAAATTATATTAAGGAAGATGTGGAGATTAGAATTCAGCTGTCACATTAAGCGTTCCATTTCTTTGGCTGATTGCTCTGTTGTGAATGTCTAGATAATTATATGTAAATCACTGACTTCTTGCTAATGGCCAACTTGAGGGTTTTTTTCCACAAATCTGTCAGTTCTTGAATGTTTCTCCTAAAGTGGGAGGAGGAATTAAAAAAAAACCGTTTTGACATATTCATACAAACGTAAGCTGAATGTAGACATGCAAATGCTTAAAGTGCAGCATCTAAACATGGATGTTTTCAAACTGCTACTTTTACAGGGGAAATCAGGCTACATATTTAAAAACAAAGACTGCTGAAATGTAAGTGCCTGAAACTAATCGTTTCAATATGAGTTAAAATCCTGCTTGTCTTCTGAATATTTTTTCAGTGTCAACAGTAAAAATCCCCTGAAATGAAAAGGAGCTGCATAATCTCAGTGTCTTCGGAAAGGTCATTACAATGTGGATGCCTAATACGGAGTTGGAAGCCTAACTCTTTATACAGAGTTGGCAATTTTGGCCTGACTTATTAATAGAAATTTTCAGTAAGTTCACGTGAGGTAGAAATTCCATCTTGTGAATGGTGATGAAAATCTTCAGGGCCAAAGGATTTAAACTTTTTGCATTATAAAATCCTTGTTTTCTTAAAATCACTGGAGCTAGTAATAACAATGGTCAAAGCATTATGGGTGTCCCGAGTGTGGCATATTGAGACCTGGGTGAGCAAAGGCTTGTGTTTATGGATGATTAATGCTGTTCATACAAAAATGCTAACATATCAACAGTGAAGCTTTCACCTGCTATGTGTGAAAAAGCAGTTCAGTTTTAAAGAGGCTTTTGAAAGGAGTCTTTACTCGTAACTTTACTGTGCTCAGTTAATTGGACTGTTCTTTCTCCAGAACTTCAGTCTCGTTCAGATACCATTTGAGGCTCGGAGAAAACATTCGCAGTAAATTTGGATGCCGTTAAAATTCAAATGAGTGAATTTCAGCCTAAAACTGAGTGAAGTATGCTGCCAAACATAGTTATAATTATTTCATTCTCATGTCAGTAATAGCTGACTTATCCCATATAGAATTTTAAATCTTCAAAACTGAAATAATAAGCCTTGCAAAACTGTGCTTAGTCTGTTTTCTTACACTGTTGACCTGAAGTTTTTGTTTTGATAAGCATACAGCTCTTTGAGAAGAACAGCCCCCTCCTAGAACATGTAATAAACAAAATGACAAAGTTATATAACATATACATGCCATTCTGTGAAACTGTTTGTATATCTTTCATAAAATATTGGAATAAACATTGATGATGATGTTGACTAATAAAGTGCAATTCCAAGCTCCAGAATGGCCAACTGACTGAAGGGTTTGGATTTTTTGTTTTGTAAGTCATGCTTTGGTGGCTGAAAGTATACAGGTGCCTACCCCTGTGTCTCTGCTGTGCCCTGAGATTAAAACCTAAGTCTGATGTTCCTGCTGCTGGATTAGGACTGGTAAACCACAAGGAACAGTGGCCACTGTGGGTTATAGAAACAGCCACTAATGTTGCCCCATATTGCTGAAGAACAAGAGAGACTGAAACATTGTGGTGGTGACTGAGAAGAGCAATGGTCCCACCAGGGTGCCTGGGACCTGGGCTCCAGGACTGGCTCTGGCTCTCTTGTGGAAGGACAAGCATTGCACTCTGCTGCAGAATTCAAACCCATTAAACCAGTCCTGCCAAGGCAGTGCCATGTATATACTCAATGTCATCAGGAATTTTGCCGATGACTAATGGTGTATTAGGGATTTTTTGCTTTAGAGTGCTGTTGTGAGGAAAAGCAATTGCATTCGTGTCAGTAATATGTGCTTTTAAAAGCAGGGCTGCAAGAGCAGCTTTCTGAGAAAAGGGAATCTGGTTCTGTTGAAACATGTTTCTCTTTCCACATCAAAATAAAATCCAGCAATTTGCTTGGGCAAACAGTGGGACTGCAGAAGGGAGCGTAGAAGGAGTTCCAGCTTGTTGAGCATGCAGTGGGCCACCTACCAGGCAGCACTTGTCACAGGAAACATAACACCCCAGCACGCTCAGCCCTGTGCGAGCTTCCAGTAGGGTGCTGGCTCAGATCCATTGTGCTATTCCTGGTCTTCAGAGCACCAGCAGACTATGTCTCAACTTCCTCAAAGCCCATCCATCTCTCCCTGATTGTTGATGGATTGGAGATCACCAAACCACCGAGGGCCAGGTTAAAATCCACTAATGGGGTACGGCGCTTTCTGAAGAGGGTCCGCTCCTGTTGTATTTGTGCGCTTGTGTCTTCAGAGCTATAACTGGGTAAGTATTTTCCAGCAAAGAAAATTTTGTTAGAAATTGATGATTTGTGAAAACTGAAATGTTTTGTGGGAATGTAATTCACCAGTTTTTGGTGAAACAGCTGCAGAGTGAAGACAGCGATCCATTCACTTGCCTGCCAACTCATTGGATGGGTTTATGGGGTGTCCAGATTTCAGGAGCACTACAGGGTAGTCATGAGGGTTTCAGACACCATAAATATCTTGAGTCTGATGTGCTTAAGGTGTCCCCAAGATACAGTGGCTTCAGCCTAAACATTTGATAAGCCTGATAACATGCACGCACTAAGAGGCTGGATTGAGACTGCTTTCCTCCCATTTTTACCCTTGCATGCTTGACTTTGTAGCTTTCTGGATTTCACTGAAAGACAACGGGGAGACGCAGAGGTGCTTTATTGTGCTGATAATTTATCAGTATCTAGAAGGACTGAAAACTTTGGATATATACAAAAAACTGTGATTTGAGCTAATAGAGCAAGAGATAGGATGGTTAACTTCCGAAGACTTTGGTAAATAAAAAAATTACTCATATGAGATAGCAAGGGAGTTTCACGGAGACTTGAAGAAAACAGGTGACCTTGCAGTGATCTTCTGACTCCCCAGGCTGGAGGAGATTGTTTCCCACTTAACCCTCTTTTTTTATGTCTGCCCATGGCAAGTTTTTGGAATTGTCTTCCGATGCCATCCTCTTGTTTGCTTTTAACTGTGGTGAATTAAAATTTGTTAGTGAAAGAGCAGGAGCTATTTCCTTCCCAAATCTGTGTTCAAACAGGGTATGTGGTCATGCCAGGTTGTTCAGGGCATTGTCCATTCTGGTCTTGAAAATGCCCAAGGCAGAGATGCTACAGCCTCTCTGGGCAACCTGTGTCACTGCTTGACTGTACTTGCTGTGGAAGTTTCTCCTTGCGAGTCTGAACTTCTCTCTCAATTTATGACAATGATCAATCATCCTCCCACTGTGTACCACAGAGAATACCGCAGGCTTTCATCTTCCATGTTTTAAAATCAGAGACCTATTATTATTTAATGTGACCCCTTGTGTATCATACAGCTGTAAATTTCATCCTGCTGCTCCCAGGGGACACCTCTAAGTGGTACATGTCTCCTCATTTAAGGTGCCTCTTGCTGGCTTTCTTACGAGGTTACCTACTGCAGCTCAGTACCCTTCTGTTCATCTGCCTTCAGGATTTTCATGCGACCTCATATATGATCAGTTTGAACCAGTGATTTCCTCAACCCCCATATGACTAATCTCTCCTTCCCCATGTTTGCCTTCACCTCACTGTCCTTGAGCTCCAAATTTCTTTGTTTGTGTGTAAGTCTCATTTTCCGTATGACCTGCTCCCCACCTCTGAACTCTATCTGCCTCTCAGGGCAGATGTCTGCATCCATACGATTCTGCTTTCTGTTCCTCTCTCTGCCTTCCTCAGCCTCAGCTCCCAGCCTAACTCATCCCACCAGCTCCAGTCCTGCTCTCCTCTTACTCTCTCCCCTCTCCTCTGGGGTGGATCTGAGACTTGTCTCCTTTGCATTCAGACTGGAAGTTCTTGGCCTCTGCCTGGGCTCAGCAGCAGGATGTTTCTGCTGCAGATTCAAACCTAGCCCCCAACCCCAGAATTTAGTTTGTGACTCATGAGTTCTACCTTTTGAGAGCTGCAGATTCACAGCCTCAAGGAAGTCCATGTAACATGGGGTTAACCTTCACCAGAGACTCTGCAATGCTGCTTGCCAGGGGGGGACATTACCACTTACTCTCTTTTCAGCCTAGAAACTCTCGCCTGTGCAGTGCTTTTGTTGTACTATACAAGGTTACACACTTCAGTTCCAAGATCTCCTACCTGTCAGAGGTCTGCTCCTCATCTCTATCTGCACTTTGGCTTGGGCAGCCATGTCAGCTTCATTTTCCTATCAAAGTCACAATACCTTTTTCTTCATCTCCATTTATGAGTAACATGAGGGCTCTGCTTAAGATTTTGTAATTTGTAAACTAAAAGCACTGGAAAGATGACTTCACCTCATGATCTCCTTCCTAAGAAAAAATTATCCTTGGAACACCTGTAAATTATCTGAGGTACTGTGTCTGCTGCTAATAATATCCTGTTTTTTCTCATTTTCTAATTTTAAATTTGTGCTGCTCGTATCCATTTATTTATATCTCCCAGTGAGTTACTGTGTTATCCTGAAATTGTAGGGGGACCAGGCAGTTTCCACCAATTTATACAGCATGAGTCCAGTGGGGCTGGGTCCATATATGCTGGGGAAAGTAAATCACAGCAATTATTATCTGTGGAGGGAATTTTCCCAGACACTTGCTGAGCAGAGGATGCTGCTGCTCCTGCCTTCGGTGGCAGCAGCTTCTCCAGCTGCTGCTCCAGTGGCTCCCCCGGGACAACACCAACACCTTGGGGGGACATGACTCCCCAGCACCCCCTTTCCTTTTCCTTGTCAATATACGAGCTCTTGTGCCCCCAGGGGAGGTGGACAGTTTGGCAGCAGCACAAAAAGCCCCAGACACAAACTTTGGGGGAAGTGTTTTATAAACATCACACTAATTTTTTACAAAATGTAGTGAGGCTGTAATCAGGAGTAATGAGAGGAGGTGCAGTTCCAGCATGCTCCTGATTAGGCACTAAAAACCTGAGCACAGTTGTCAGCACCTCTATCTCCAGTGATAATTCAAAATGTGATATTCCTCCCCTCCCAGTTCCCCCTTGATGAATAAATAAAGTGACATTCAGTTATAATCACAAAAAGTTATGGCAAAACCCATTCACTTTAAGCTATTACACATCCAACAGTGTCTGGCAAAGTCAAGAGGGCTCATTCCAATTACTGAAACTAAAAAAGATATTGCTGTCTTTTTTATAAACAGCTACAGAAAATTGCACTTGTTATTTCCCCACAGCTGACGGCAGTAGTGCCGCTTCCTCACTTGGCTAGAATCCAGCCCCAGCCTGTGCCGTGTGCCTGCCATGGCTTGTTTGGGAAAGCAGCTCCTGAGCTGTAATTTATCCCTCCAGCTGGTGCCTGTGCAGTGTTACTGAAGGGATGTGCTAATTACCTTGTACTAATTCAAGCAGAGACAAGCAAACTGCACTTTCTAATTTGCAGGTGGGATGAAGATGTTGGAGATTGGTCCTATCTTTAACAGCCTTTTGTGCACACAGCCAAGCCATGATCATCCCAGTTTCTCCAGGACAATGCTGTGGGAAACAGTGTCAAATGCCTTACTAAAGTCCAGGCAGACAACATGCACAGCCTCTGCCTCATCCACTGAGCCTGTCACCTTGTCACAGAAGGAGATCAGACTGGAAGAGCTGGACCTGCCTTTCACAAGCCCGTGCTGGCTGGGCTTGGTCCCCTTGTTGTCCTGCACGTGCTGCATGATGTCACTCAACAGGACCTGCTCCATGACCTTCCCCAGCACTGAGGTCAGGCTGGCAGGCCTGTAGTTCCCTGAATCATTCTTCCAGCCCTTCTTATAGATGGGCATCACATTTGCTGACCTCCGGTAAACTGGAACATCCCCAGTGAGCCAGGACTGCTGGTAAATCATAGAAGTGTAGAATGGATTGGGTTGGAAGGTACTATAAACATCATCTAGTTTTAACCTCCCTGCCATGAGTAGGGGCACCTTCCACTACACCAGAATGCTCCAAGCTTCATCCAGCCTGGCCTTTGAACACTTCTGGAGATGGGGCATCCACCTCCCTGGGCAACCTGTTCCAGTGCCTCACCACTTTCATAGTAAAGAATTTCTTCCTAATATTTAATTTAAACCTACCCTCTGATGGAAAGTGGCTAGATGAGCCAGGTCACTCGGTACTGTTGGATGAATCCTGCCAAGCCCCATAGACTTGTGTCTAAATGGTGTAGCAGGTCTAGATAACTACACATTTCCCCTTGGAAAATGGGGGCTTCATTCTTCTCCCCATCCCTGTCTTCCATCTCAGGGGGAACCCTGTAACTCTTTTTGGCAGGCCATGTTGCAAAGGTTGCAGACTGTATTTATTGCTGAGAGGAAGGGAAAGTGACTGCTTTTCTTTAGAAAACCCTCACTTTTCTAGATCACACTCTCATCTTCTCTGTTTCCAGAAGGAAAGCACTCACACCGAATGCAGGGCTGTGTAGAGGTCTTAGGTGGCACAGAAGCCATCCAGCACATGAGGTCTGTCCTTGAGGTGCTGGTGATGCTCAGGAGGCTTTTGGTCCTTGGCTGCTGCTGTGCTGGACCCTCCCTGCCAGCCAGTGGCTCCCCAGGGCAACAGCTCGTCCTGGCTAATTGAGTGTTCCAGCCTGGGAGACACCTAACAATGAACAGCAGGAAAGGTTCCATGCTTGATTCACATTGGATCGAAAATCCCTAAATAGAATTTAGGATGAAAACCCTGATAGTTGGTATTCCTGTTCTTAGTAACAGGTTGGATTAGCTGGGACATCCAAGGGGGTGTGGCTGTTCATCATCCTTGCCTGTGGTTCCCTCGTGCACCGCCAGGGGCTCAGGACCCTCTCCCCTTGTCACTTCTGCTGCCAGCATTGCCCTGAGGCAGAAGGACATTTCCCAGAGCTTTAAAGGCTGGGAAACTAGAGCTGAAGTTATTTACTTCTTCACCTGACATTTACCATAGAAGTAATAATAACATCCAGATCAGCAGTGGCGTACAGCTGGCTGGAGGTGCTGAACCTGGGAATCTGATGAGACAAGCAGATGGGTTGCTTTAGCTTCAGAGAGGAGAGGGTTTGTGCTCTCAGCCCCTAGTGAGGTGCTGGGGTTCCAGCTGCTGCCCCAGTGGGCTCCACGGGATCCTCTCCTCACCCTCCACAGCCGGTGACTCCTCCTTGCTGCAGGGTGACTTTCCTCGTCCGAGAGACCATCCTGTGAAAAAGCTTTCCCCCAGACCTTACCCACAGCCTTCCCCCCATGCTCTTTCTCCAGCAACTTTTGAACCAAACCCATGCCAGATTCAGGAGTCTCAAAGGTCATCAAGTTTCTCCAAGCTTAACGCGTGGTGTTGGATGGGAAAAGGAGAAAACACAAATAATTGTTTCCACTAGTTGTCTCTTCTAAACTTTTCTTAACAGGTTTTCTTGAGGTATTTTCACTCCTGGGGAGTGAAAACCATCTCTGAGAACTGAAGATGGAAAAAAAGCTCCCTGCCAAGTGTCAGTGACTTTGCCCAAATCCCAGGGATGTCTCCTTCACACCACTACCCTCCCAAGCTTCTCAGATAGTTCAGGTTTTTATAACAGCACTGCCCCTGTACCAAGGGGACTGTGCATTTTTCTAGGCTGAATCTCTTTTTTTTTTCCATCTTAGTTTGTATTTTCCATTTTAAAAATTATTCTTCTTCCAATATCTCTATCAAAACACACCCCAGGGCTCATTTTTCCTAACTATATATAGTCCTTCACTACATTTGAAGTTTCCTTTAGGGGCCCTCAAAGCTCGGCACAGGGAGGCTGGCCAGAGATGGGGCATGGTTAAGTAATGGCAGGATGTTTTACTTTCATGGATGATAGGAAAGTATTAACCCCAGTATCAGTGCTAGGGCCTTAGTTCTGGTCAACGAACCTTGCAGTGCTTACCTGGTGTGTAGTTCTCTCAGAAATATCCTAAATTAGGGCATAATCTTGATATAAGGAAACAGCCCAGGAGTTTGCCACTGTCTTGGTGCCCAAGCCCTGTGCTGTGGACGATGTCCTTGAAATGTAAATAGGATACCTCAGCTGGGAGTGGCCCTAAGGCTGTGCTGCCCTGCTGCAGCTCTGCACAAAGCCAGAGCCGGCTCTGCCGAATCCACCGAGCTCGGCGGCGTTTGCATTTCTGTAGGTGCTCCTCTAAGCCCTTAAATAGCCCTTGCTGCTTTGAGGCTAGACACAGGTATTGAAGTCCCGCAAATATTTCAGCTGTCATCAAAAGCAAGAAAGAACTTGAGTAGGCAGTGGCTTATTTTTAGAGCTGATGATAAACCCATGGAAAAGGTTTTGTCGTTGTGTTGTGAATATCTTTCCATTTAATAAGAATTATTCACCCACTCTGCCGCAGTTTGCTTGTCTGGAGTAGGCAGTGACTTGGAGTTTCAGTCACAAATCCTCACTCTCCGTTTCTGAGGATCCCTCCTGGCACAGTCTACTCCAGCCACCTTGGGGACAGTGCTTGTGTCAGCCCCTCCAGTACATTTGACAAGGCAAGGGAAAGGCAAGTGGTCTGTCAGCTCACTGTCATCAGCGGGCGAGGAGGGGCACCTGCCGAATAGAGACTGGGGACTGGGGCTCTTCCCCTCTCCCCAAGCAGCTGAGGATTGCATGCTGCTTGCTGTTAGCAAAACAGACCATCCCCCTCTTCTTTAACTCTGAAACCTGTTCTTCCAGCAAGAGCTTCTAGAAAATCTCTGGGCAGCAAGGTAACAGTCTCCCTAATAGAGAGGCACACTGGCATCATGATGGCTCAGGTCCATGTGGTTAACCAGTCTCTTGGATAATTAATGGATGTTTTTCAAATTGGTAGACCCTGAAGATGATTCTATTATTCAAGGTAGTAATACTAGAAAGAAAGTGGGAAGAGGCCCCTGGGCTGTGATGAGCAGTGGGTGTACATGTAGCTGCAACGAGCAGGGGGTGTATGGATAGCACAGCAGCTGCCAGCTGAGTTTTCCCACGTTTGTTAGGGCCTCTCTGAGAATCAGGTTGCACTGAAAATGCTAAAACCTGCTTGCAAGCAGTCCTAACAGTGATACTGAACTTGAACGGAGATATGCTTGATCTGGAATGAGATGAAAAGTCCCTGGGGTTGGTCATGAAGAGGGCCTCCATCTCAAAATCCCTTGCCCTCTGCAGCATTTTCTGCTGGCTTGCTCACTGCAGCTCCCTCTCAGATGGCAAGACTCTGGGTTTTAGAATCTTTTCTCTTCTCTGTCTATGCTACCATGTAGTATATTTTATTCCAGTGGGGGATGAGAGATAAAAAGGGAGAGATGCTGCAAGAGTGCATTGCAAGTGCCTCAGTCACTTACCAGACCTTCCAGTGAATTACTCTCACCTTGCCTGAAACATTCTCATTTCAGGTATATAACGTGAGAGATGTAATTAATGAATGAGAGACCTGGCAGTGCAGCAATGAGTGCCCGCAGGAGGGCAGGAGGTGCTGCCTGCAGCCGCAGAAGCCCTGAGGAGCTCAGTGCTGGGCAGCTGGGGACAGCCATGGGGGGATCTGTTTGGCACCTCTCCTGTGGGAGATGGCCCCACGGCCCGAGCTGCCCAGGATTCAGTAGCCAAGCTCTCATCTGGACAAGAATGTTCATGTCCCCAGCAGACAGGGCAGTGCTAATGTGCCCTTCCAGAGGGTCAACCAGAATTTCCCCAAAGACACAGCCAGACCCAGCTTGGGTTACCTAAAGCAGCACATTTATTTTAAAGCAGAGACAAGTAAAAGATTCAGTAAGACCTATATGAAGGTTTCCAAAACGCTATTTTTTCTATATCTGAGTCTGTAGGAAGCAAAGATGTTACATTGCAACACTCACACAGGGCTGTTTGATTTATGAGGTCAGGTTGAGCACGAATATAATTTTGTCTGTCCCTCCTCTGCCTGCTGTCCTCAGAAATAGGCCAATTTCCTTTTAGATACAGTCTAATGGTAAAAGATCTCATTTCCAGTGGCCCAACCTAGCTGTGCCACCTGCTGCCTCCAGCAAAGTTCAGGAGCTCCTGGGGTGTGTGAAGAATCAGAGCCCCAGCACATCGCACACACAGCCTTTTCCCTGCAGGTCTGCAAGAGCCTGGAATCAGTTGTGATGTGAGATCCCTACAGAGCAAAGGTTCATCCAGTTCAGTGACTGGTTCAGGGTTGTCCTTTGTTCTCCTTCTCTTCTTGCTGTGCCACACTAAAGAGTATGAAGGGTGTAGGAGTGCTCATCCATGTGTGGCTGTTTGGAAGGTGTAGGAAGGGAAGGAGCAGCTGGCTCTGCTGGTGTGGGTGCTGTGAGAGGCAGTCGTGGGCCTCTGAGGTTATTTCTGGTGGGGATTGCAGAATAACTTGGAGAAATAGCATGCAAGCACTAGGGCCTGTCTGCTCAGTCCAGGTACTTGCTGGGTTCCCTTAGTCACCTCACTTGTGTCTTCTCCAAGAAGGGCTCTTGCTGCTGGGAGCTTGGAGAGGCTTTCTTCCTGGGAAAAAACTGCAACTGGCAAGAGGAAAGAGAGAAGAGGTGCATTAAATGAGAGAGCACATGTAGAATATCCTTCTACATTCAGAGGAGCGGCAGAGCAGTGGGAAGACAGGAAGTCTTTAGGCTACCTCTCTACAGCTCCCTTCAGCACCCCCTGCCTCTCTAGGGGAATGACTTCAGTGGGACTCACAGAACTGAGTGCTTCTTTAAAGTCTGGAGATAAACATGAAGGGTTTTGTGAAACCCTCTGAGGTCTCCCACAAGGGGGGTACAGGACAGCACAGCAAGAATGGGACAATAATTCTTGCTACACAAATTTGCTGGTGGATCAGGGTTGGAGATTTTGCAGGGTGCCAGAGGGATGCAAAAACATCCATGCCCTGATCTAGGAGGGTGAGGGCTCTGACAAGCCAGACACAGCTCCTGGACAGGACAAAGCCTTTTGCTGCAAGACTCTTGCCAAGAAGCTGTGCTACTCCTCTCTACCTGACTAGCAGCATGCTCCCGTCTGCCTCCCTTTCACAGAATCACGAAATATTCTGAGTTGGAAGGGATCCACAAGGATCATGAACTCCAACTGTAAAGGGAATGGCCCACACAGGGGTCAAACTTGCAACCCTGACATTATTAGCAGCGTGCTCCAAACAACTGACCTCATCTCAGGGTCTTCCTTCCACCAGCTCCTGTGGGATCCTGACCTGCCTGTTGGGATTGCATTGGGAGTGCACCTATAAATACAATAGCACTATTATTTATTTCAATTAACCTGTTTTCTGATTAGAGCAATCAAGCCAGCAGTCGCACATCTCATAGAAAGTGATTCCAACATATTTTTTCAATGGCTAATGCTGCCAGCTGAGTCACAGGAACCTGGGATCCAAGTGCTCAGGTGCCTGGGCTTGCTCCTTTCCTGGTCCTGTGTCCCTTGCAGACGCTTGCTGCCACCCAGTTGAGTCAGCATGTCAGTGCCATCGGCACTGGGACAGCTATGAAGTAAAATCCTTTACAGTAGTATCACTATTTTCTTGTGCAATCTGTAGTGTTCAGGATAGCACCCACTCAGCTCCTGGGCTGAAAATGCGAGTGAAAGTACATAGGATCCTAGAATGCTTTGGTGGAAAGCCCACTTAGTCCGTGACAGGCTACAGACAAGATACACCTCCCACTTGACCGAGTTGCTCAAAGCCATATTCAGCCTGGCCATGAACTCTTCCAGGGATGGGGCATCCACAGCTTCTCTGGCAACCTGAACCAGCGCTTCAGCACCCTCACAGTAAAGAATTTCTTCCTAATATCTAATCTAAATCTCTCCTCTTTCTATTTAAAGCCAATTCCCCAGGTTCTCTCACCACAGGCCCTGGTAAAACATTATGTCCCCCTTGCCATCTGCTGTATGTGGTATGTGGGTATAGGGCTGTGGTCTCTCCTGCGCACACACCAAAATCTATCCCTGTCTGCAGTTCAGGTGGGGAAGGACCAAGAGGACCAAGAGGAGTTGTGGCAGCTCCTGCCTGTACTCCCCTGTGGGCGCAGGATGGCTGCTGGGGTGTCAGGAATATATCTTGTGCCTACAGACGTGGTGAGAACCTGCAATCTTGTTGCTTTTATCCTCAACAAATTCTATGTAGGTGGAACCAATTATATATAATGTACTTCAGTTTCCTAAATGTAAAGCATAGGAGGCTAAAATGTGCCCTAGACTGACGTCAGGAGTATTTCAAGTGTATAGCTGAAGGCAGCATCCCTTTGATATCTGTCTATTAGTATCTGTTTTGCTGACGTCATGGGTAGCTTTTCCTTCCATTCATCTGTTTAGAGGGGTTTTTTTAAACTGTGTTTTAAGTAATGATTTTCACCAGCAGAATGAAAGAGAATTAGCAAAGGCCAGGATGGGCGTGCATGTAGCTGTTGCAAGAATATGGTGCCATAGAAAATATTCCCTTGAGCTTCCTGGGTTCAGAAATAAGCTCAGAGTCACATTCTCTGGAGGTGCCAAGCACATCACGCACAAGCCAGTGAACTTCAAACTGTGCATGTGTCTCTCAGCTCTTGGGGATCCAGGTAATGGTTTTATTTTCATAAGCACGTCTACTCAGTAAGAAATGGTTTCTCAGTGGCTTTGGAAATCCAAGAGCTGGCTCAAATCTGTGCTGGCAAATTCATTCCTGTTGCAGGCAGCAGTCAGGCAGCAGGGAGGGGGCAGCGTGGGCGACATGCTGGGGCACATATTTGAGGGGGTTGAGGACAGGGAATAACTTTCAGGGGGCAAGGGCTGGGCTTTCCAGGGGCTATTGGTAGGGCTCTTCATCTCACACAACCTTCTATCTCATCTCCTCGGGGAAGGGAAAACCTCCCATTAGGCTCTCCCAGGTCCTGGGATCCAGAGACACCCTTATGGCCATGCTGCTGCCTCCCTTTGCCCCACTAGATCAGCCCACATGGAGAAGGTAAGGGATGCACAGGGAGTCAGGGAATGTAGCCCCCACAGGTAAACAGATAAAAAGACTTCCCACAGGTAAACAGACCTGTGAAGCGTGTGAGATGCAGACTTTCCATAACTCCCAGACCTTAAGCAGACAAAGAGGAGTCCCTGGGATTGCATGACAGGCTATTGGAAGATGTACACTTCTCACTCACATGGAAAATACTACTAATTCATACAAGGACAGAGATTTATTTATGAGATGCTGGGCTTATTCAGCACACTCAGTAACCAGCCATCTCCTTTTCACTAGCCAAGGCTTTCCACCAGTTCATGCAGGCCCCAATGCCTGTATCTTTAACTGCTACTGATGTTTACAGTGCGTGGGGGGAAAGATGGTGAAAAAGAAGAAGGTTTATCTGTCTTCAGAAAAGGCCACATTTTCAGTAGCCACTGACAACCTTTACATTTAATAACACGTATTCGTAATAATGCTTCATGCTGTGGACTTGGTTTAAACAGTAGCTTTACAAAAGCTGCTTCTTCAGAAAACTCATATCAAGCAACTAATAAAGTGTAATTAGTTATCTGGGCTTTTAGTGATGTTATTTTAAACAGATTGTTCTCCACGGATGGTAGCTGTTAGTCTGTTCTCTGTATCATTTCCTTGAAAGCTCTAACAAGTACCTCTGCCCCGCTGATACAGGCACTGCTCAGGGAGTTGGGAAATGAAGAGAGAACCTGAGCACAGAGGCAATTAGTTGAAAGTACATCTTGTCCCTTAAAAAGCTGGTCCTGTTAGAGAGCACTTAGCCCACCACACTCAGGCCTGAAAGAAAACACCCTGAGAGGTCATTTGGGAAAAATTGTTATGCAAAAACAACGTGTACCAAACCCACTCAAGGTAAAGGACATTCAGGTTCCTGAGAAAGTCAGCAGCCATCATCCTGAGGGCTGTCTATACCAATAGCTATTAACAGCTCCTGTTCCTTCCGTGCCTCTCAATCCTTCCCAGTATTCCACAGCCACCATGCACTGCTGTACTCACTGCCCATCTCGGCTATTGAGGAAGCTGGAAGAAGTGCTCATTGAGCCACTTTCATTAATAGAGTCACAGAATGGTCTGGGCTAGAAGGGACCTTTAAAGAACATCTAGTTCCAACCCCCCTGCCATGACCAGGGACATCTTCCACTAATCAGATGGCTTAAAGGCCCACCCAACCTGGTCCGGAACATTTCCAATGATGGGACATCATTTGTTGGAGTCCTGGCTCACTGGGGAGGTCCCAGAGCAGAGGAGGTCAACAAATGTGACATCCATTTACAAGAAGGCCCAGAAGGAGGGTACGGGGAACGACAGGCCTGTCAGCCTGACCTCAGTGCTGGGGAAGGTCATGGAGCAGATCATTTTGAGTGCTATCACGAGGCATGTGCAGGACAGCCAAGGGATCAGGCCCAGCCAGCATGGGCTTGTGAAAGGCATGTCCTGCTCTTCCAACCTGATCTCCTTCTGTGACAAGGTGACAAACTCAGTGGATGAGGGAAAGGTTGTGGATATTTTCTGTCTGGACTGTAGTAAAGCCTTTAATACCATTTCCCACAGCACAAGTGGGTCTGGAGGACAAGTTCTTATGAGGAGCAGCTGAGGGAGCTGGGGGTGTTTAACCTGGAGACGAGGGGTTCAGGGGGGATCTTATCATTCACTACAGCTGCCTGAAAGGAGGGTGTAGCCAGGTGGGGGTCAATCTTTCCTCCCAGGTAACAAATGACAGGACAAGAGGAAATGGCCTCAAGTTGCACCAGGGGAGGTTTAGATTGGACATTAGGAAAAATTTCTTCCTTGAAAGGGTGGTCAGGCATTGGAACAGGCTGCCCAGGGAAATGGTAGAGCCACCATCTCTGGAAGTATTTAAAAGGCATGTAGAGGTGGCACTTGGGGAGGTGGTTTAGTGGTGGACTTGGCAGTGCTGGCTTATTAGTTGGACTCGATGACCTTAGAGGTCTTTCCCAACCTAAATGATTCAATGATTCTATGATTCTATTTCACCCCACCAGCACAGTTTTCCCCAGCCCTCCAGCACTTCCTGCCCCTGAATTCAGCCAATTCACCCCTCCTCCTGCCCAGTCACCATGGCTGTCTTCTAATCCCTGCCTGCAGCCCTTCTTAGGGCTGGGACAGTTCACTCCTGCAGCAGCAGCAGTTGAGAGAGTCATGGATGGCTGAGGAGAAGCTGCTGGCTCAGAGACCAAGCCCAGCCATGTGGGATGGAGACTGGAGCTGTGAGTGGATGGGGGGGATGCTGTGCTTCAGGAAATGACTGAACATACCTGGCTCAGAAAAGAAGGAGATGGAGGCAAGAACAAACTGAGGCCTAGAAGCTGGCCAAAGCTGCACAAGGTTCAGAAGCATTGTGAGAACTCCAAACATCAGCCAGCAGCCTTGGGGATGCAAGCATTTCTCCAGGGGCAGCTCCTCTGAAGCCACTAATGCTCAAAACTGTCGTAGATCCCCTTATTTCATGCTTGTGAGTGGAGCAGAGCGATTTCGGCTCAGGCTGTTCCAAGTCCACCTGATTCTCATACCTACCCTGGAAAAGTCAGCACAAAGATAAAGCTGATAAATTTAGACACAAAAGGTCCTCCTCAGTTGCAACAAATGTCTACACAGTGGGGAAAGTTGTTAAGCCTTGCCTAAATGGACTATCCTGAGCTGGGGAGCATCTCCCTGTAAATGAGCAGGAGGGAGATAAGTAAACTGCACTGATGCAGATGGAGAAATGCCACTCTGCCCTGTCTCCTTGGTGAAGTCACTGGCTGTGCTGCATTTGGAGAAGTATCCAGATGAGGCTTGCACAAGGTTTGTTTTCTTTCTTTTTTTTCTTTCTCAGTCAGGCCCAGAAAATGCAGCTCATCCGACTGATAAGAGCCTCCACAAAGCACACCATGTTTGGTGTTAAATGCAGGCACATCACTCCCTCGGCCTCGGCCTCGCTTCAGTCGTCACTACACATGAAAGCCAGCAGAGGATAAAGCAGTGATGAGCAAGGCAGCAGAAAGATCAGTGGAGCAGGGATGCTGTGGCAGGGACTGTGGCCTGAGAACCTTGTTAGTCAGAGGGACAGTCATGCTGGGGTGACTCAGCTTGGGAAAACGTGCTTTTTTGATGGCTTAATAAAACATTGTTTAATTGTTAGGTTTTTGGATTTGAATAATTGCTATTACTGACTCGTTGCTAGTGGATATCAAGGAAAGGGAATATGATGGCACTAACTTATCTAGCAGGCTTGTAGCTACCACTTCAAAACATGCTCCATGTGGTGCCACCTGTAGCTCAGGCTTTCATTTATGCCATTCCTGTGATTTTGGTGGCTTTACAATTTTGCCAAGTGGGCACCACTTGAACGGAGTTTTCCCATGCAGGTAGCCTGCCTTGAGCTCCTTGTTAGTAACAGGATTGTGGTGTTTCAGCTGTTTCTGAGAACTAAATTAGGTGGAAATGTTTTGCAGATAAGTGTTTTATTAATCACACGACGTAACAGTAGAGGTTCTGGTCTCAAAACACCACCACATGACATGAATGTTTTTGAAATTTATCAGCCTCTGCTTTCTCAGATCTCATGTGCTCCCCAGAGACTTCTCCAGATCCAGCTTCTCTGTGGATGCTTTACATCAACACTGGGCCTGCTGTGCCCTGGCATACCCCTGTGCACTGCTTGTCCTCTACATTGGTCATGTCTAGGGGACAATGACCCATTGCTGCCTCCACAGAGCAATGTCAGAGCAGGATTTTCTCTGCAATAGTTTATTTCAGCTCCTGGGTGCCACGGACCAGAGGCCAGAAAGCCTCTCAGAACACTGCTTTTGATGCTTCTCCCATCGGCACAGAGAAGCAAGGAGGGAAAGGTAGTATTTTTGTTTGAATGCCAAACAGAAACAAGTTCATTCAAGGATAAAAGGTGTGGGGGAAGGAGGAGCAGGGCCTGAGGAGACAGACAGACTGGAGACAGCACGGGCAGAAGGAGTCACGCTACCTCGGAGGGGATAAGCAGATGAAGAACAGCCTTTAACCAGTACAGCACACTCCTTTCTTGAAACTTGGAGCAGGACCCAGCACTGGCAGCTCTCCACATTCCTGTGCAACCAGCAACATCTCTGCCATCAGCTGGCGGAGATGGCATGGGGTCAGCAGTCAGGACGCACGGGCACTAGAACATGGGTGTCCCTGCAGGTCCTGCAGCAGCTTGTTGGCCACAGAGCCCTGCAGTCAGCTGCACATACCCAAAGAAAGCTTGTGTGAAGCCTCTGGGCTTCAGCAGAGGGGAATTACTGCTCGTACACACTCTGGAAAGGGAAGGAAGGGAGAGAGGAGGGAGTGGGACAGAGTGTACACTCTGTCCTACAAGCCCTCTGCAATGACAAAGTAGACATTGCTGAGAACACTGAGAGCACCTGGGAAATGCCACCACCAATGCAACCTCTTCTCCATTCCTCAGAGAGAAGAAACAATTCTTTCTTGTTTCATTCCTCATTGAGTAACTCCATACTTTAATCAGCAAATCTGAGTGGCTCCAGGAGCAGAGTCCTACAGCACATCCCCTCCTGCTGCAGCTGGCAAGCTCCTCATCCTTTCTGTAAGGCATTCCAGTCATCAGCTTGGGTCTGCTTGTCCAGAAAGACCCTGTCCCAGGCTCTCACTACTCACATCACTCTTCAAATTCTGATTCCTCAGTGTATCAATTTTAAGTCCACTTATTCTCAGGCTTCTCAAAGTTTTCAAAGTACATCATGTACTATGGAAAGGGCAATCTCTATGCTAATAGGCGAGTCCCCAAAGAAGTACCAACTTGACAGTCAGAGCCGGATTGATTTCTTTGATTGCTTGTTCTCCTATTGGCTGCGTTTGTAACACTGAATGTTTTTAGAGATATTGCTGTATGTTGCGTAGAGTTATTGCACCAGACTGAACTTAAACAGCAGCAGTCTATCGCCAGTATTGAAAATCCACACTGACTGAGAGCTATGAGCCTACTATTTTTCGTTCTTGTTTTGCTTAAATTTTATCCCAAATTATCTCAAAGAGGACAAGAAATGCTTGTGAGAGCTTAAGCTCTCTATCCATAGAGCTTTCTGGAAGATGGATTAGATAGTGCTTTGTTTTATTTGCCATATAAAATGTGACTAAATAAAGCTGTAAGAATGTTCACTAAGAATAATTCAGCACTGGCAGAAAGACAGATTATAACATCTATGCTCCTTCTCTTCTACAAGGTTTTACAATTTTAAAGCAAAAGTCTTCCAGTTCCTGAGAATGAAAATGGGTGCTCTCAATCACTCCCACTTGCAGCTGTGTTGGTCTAATTTTGCGCTGGTGCAGCCTGGATGGGTGCACGGGGACCTGTGTCCCAGGGAGGAGCAGAGTATCTCAAGCCTTGCAGACTGTACCACTCCCCCGGCACTTTGTTTTGCCTCAGAAATATCAGAGACCATAAAGTTTTTTGGGGGAAGAGGAGGGATAAACTACCAACAACAGCCACTCACTTCCCCCGCCACACCTTAGGAAACCCTTCTTCAACAATTCCAGCTCTTGCTCCTCCTGCAGCTTTCCCATGCCCACCTAGCCTTGGCCCCAGCCCGTGACGTTAGGGAACATTTTCTGCCCTCCCCTTTCGGTCGTATTTTGCTAATTCCTTTTTTTGTGTCTTCCTCACCCCTCTCCCTCTCGGCAAATTGTAACCATGATGTCCTGGACATCCCGGCCCTTCCACAGCACCTTGGCTGCTCTGGGTGTCCCTTCAAGCAGAGGATGGCCACAGTCAACTCCCATCCCACCACCCAGCTGGGAAAACAAGTGGAAGTCCTGCACGCCCCCCTCAGCAGCCGAGGCTTTGCATTATCCATGGGTAAAGGCGGCGCGGGAGCGGCGGTGTCCGTCGGGCCCCGGCAGGGCTCGCTCGGTGTCGCGGCGCCACCTGGTGGGACGGGGCGGCTCCCGCGGCTGCCCGGTGCCACCCCCGGTCCCTCGGCTCCTCCCGGCCAGCCGAACACGGCTGAACCCCGCCCGGCCACGCTTGGCCGTGCCGTGGCTTAACCCCGGGACGGCAACCGAGCCCTGCATAGCTGCTCGCTCAGTCCTCTCTGGACGCGCAAAATCCGGTCCCTACCGCAGTCCAAGCAGTTATTAACCTCTCCCCCCCCCCTCCAGCCTGAAAAAGGTTGGAAATCTTGAAAAATCTTGGAAAGCAATGTCTTTTCTTACAGAACATGCACAGTGCGTCCTTCGGTGGAGGATTAGCACGGAATTAGCAATAATGCACCCGAAAGGTATAAAACAAAGTTCCCACCACAGAAAAATTGGCTGAAGTCACATCCTACACAATTCTAGGGAAGGCTTCTTGGAGAGCAGTAAGATTTCCACCCCCTCTGGTTCCTGTCTTGCTGTCTGTATGCAGCACATTTGCACTCAGAGGCAAATTAAAGTCACCACTGGCAGAGCTGTTGCAGATCTCCTGCTCCTTTGTATCAGGGACACGGCCTATTGCACCTCACCATGTCCCATTTCCATTAGGAACAGACATGCATTTTCCTTGAGGTTTTGTCAAACTTCTGCTGTACATCCCTTTGGAAGTCAGGCCGATCAAATGGAGGGACAAGCTCAGGACATGGGGAAGGGTTCACAAATTGTGAATTCTAACCTTGTCTTGCCCCACCTGTACATCACCCCCATTTTTTTCTACCTGTGAAGGGGTAAGAGCAAGGGATCCCTTTTTGTCTGCAGTCTAATGAGCTCCTGGGAAAAACAGCCTTAGGCTGTGTAGAAGCATGGTCTGCATCTCTACAGGTGAGACCTAAACATTTTGTTGAGACCTGTGCTTGTGGGCTCTTCTTTAAGCAGCAGATGTATGACCCACAGATGGGCAGTGCGTGCCACACCTCTGGCGTCAGCAGCCCCTGCCACTCTGCCTCCCCTGCCTGCTGCACACACAAATGTGCCACTGGAAAAGTTATGAGCTTTTTATTGTCACTTGTGGAGTGAGATATTGAACCATCGAAGTGCTTATTCATTTCTGGTTATCTGATTGTTGTAATGTTTCTAAACTGCCAGTTGAAGGTAAGAGATAAACTACAGCCAACCTCAGACTGAGAGGCGCCTTTGGCATAGCCAGGTTTTTTTCACCGGGGGATGATATATTATTTATTGACTCATACAGGGTCACTTGGAAATACTTCATGCAGGGAATCGAAAGGGAAGAGTAAATACTGAAATCAAAGGCTGCCAGGACCTCCTTTTGCCAGTGGGATGGTTTTTCTCTGCTTGTGTGGCCGTGGTGGACGCAGACTCGTGGCTGGTGTCTCTGCTTCTTAGAAGAAAGGGAAAGCCCTGTGCCCTCTGTCACTCCAAGAAGACCAAATGCAGCATGGAGAAAAACAGGCAGCTGTGTATTTATTTCTCAAAGAATTCTCTCTCCCTGTTTTCATAACCTTACTCTTTTAACACCAGCTTAGAGGTGCCAAACTACTTGAAGGAGTGAGATGCAGGAATCAGCTTAGAGATGGTGGGGAGATCCAGCATTACTGTCAAAGCAGATCCAGCAGGAGAGAACGTTGCTGTTCTGTAGATTTCCCAGGCTTGCTCTCTAAAAACGAATCCAAATCCATCCCATGAAACAGCATTTGAATTGTAAAATGAAAAAAAAAGGCTTTCCCGAGGCTCCGGGCAGTGGTATATGCGCAGAGCATTCGGAGATAACAATTTTCTGAACAAATCTTTGATGTTAGCCTTTCAGCACATAATTTCAATGGGAGGCAGGAGACACATCCATCTGCTAAAGGGAATACTTCCCTCTTCCATTCTGCATGCAGCTTTGCTGTTGCTATGGTCACATATTGTTATAGTTGTCTTTTATTAAGGAGAATCTCCTTTAAAGACTTTTCTACCCAATGCATCCTGCCAGCTCTCTGGTTCATGAATATATGTTTACCTATTTAGTCTGCCTGATGATGGTATTTTTAAGGCCTCAGGATATTTGGTTTCCAAGCACTGATAGAATTAATAGAGAAGTTCCCAGCATGTTCATGATTTCCTGAAGTCGAAGTCAAGTGAAAAGAGGTGGGGTCAGATTTTTTTATGTCCCTTTATTAAAAAAAAAAAAAAAGTGTGAAGATTTTTGCTTTTTATCATTCTGAGATCAAAAATAATAGGCTGAAGTAAATTAATTAGTGTAATTTGTCTGCTTGGATAGAATGGCTTGTCTGTCTTCAGACAGAACTTTGCCTCATCTGTTTTTCAGGGGCCTGCAATTGACCTACTATGATATATATATACGGATGCTACAATTTCCCTGGAGTCTTTAGTACACTGGGTAGAAGTGTCGTATTTTCAAAAGCAAATTTCTCTGCAGCAAAGCCTCGCTGTGCACCAGGCTGGGTGCGAGCAGTGAGGCCAGGGCCCTCTGTGCAGGAGCCACTGGAGTTAATGACATCTCCATCCCTGTCACTTGTTCCAGTGCCTCATCACCCTCACAGTTAAGAACGTCTTCCTTATATCTGGCCTGAATCTCCCTCTTTTAGTTTAAAACCGTTACCCCTTGTCCTATAAATGACCCCACAGAATGATATCTAATCAGAGTAGACCCATGTTGGGCTTCTCTTTGCGTGCCCTCCAAGATGGGAAGTTACTTGTTGGTAACTGCTTATTGCCTTCTTTGGTTTGAGCACACAGAGAGGTTGAGCTGGCAATGTCCCCTCAATGTTGAGTGTAAAATGTTGGCTGAGTTCAGTATGACCTGGCAGGGGGACAAAGCTTTCAAAGAAACTTGTGTCTGTATAAATGTCATGAAAGTGGATATAACCAGATGGAGACAAGGACCCTTTTAAGCCTCTTTTCTGAGCAAACAGCTCTAGCTGAGCTTGTGGCTTGTCAGACACTGAGGAACCCGCACAAGTGAGAGTTCTTGTGAACCCTCCAGACAAAAGCAGAGCTGGAGCCAGGCTTATTGCCATTGATGCTGGAGTCGGTCACAAGGCAGGTCTGTAGGCAAGCAGGCTGTGGGAGGCACAGGGCTGAGCGCAGCTCCTGAAGCAGCTCCAAATCTGTCTCACCACCGCTTTGCCTCCTTTGCCGCCTTAACCCCAACTCAGTCAGGGTGAAAAGCAGTACACTGGTCCAGAGGAACAGAAAGCAGCAAGTGTCACCCTGCAGCAAGGCAATGATGCTGATGGCTCTGCTGGACAGGGCATGTGTGCTGCTGAGTGGTCAGTTTTGCAAACAATAGCAAATCCTGAGGAAGCAAACCCAGCTCCACAGCTGTGCCTTGCTGCTCCTGAGATATGATGCCCAAGTGAATGAATGAGAACTATTTTACAGGCCAGGCTGTGTCCTATACTACCACTGAAGGGCTGTTATACCCCTTCAAATAGAAGGTCTGGGTTCTGTCCAGCTCAGCATGTCCGCGCCCGCCACAGTCCAGCCAAAGCATTCAGCATTTGTGCTGAGGCACCTTGTCATGCTGGAGGACTGACCGCAGCCAGGACCCCCCTAAACTGCATTACCATGGCAATCTGTGCTCTGGTCTCATCCCTCTTGGTCACCCAGCATACAGCAGGTATCACCTCCTTCTTATGTCTCTCATCCTCCTGCCAAGTTCCCCGTGGTGTAGTCAGCCTCCATGGTCCCAGCTGAGCTATAGCTGCTGTCACAAGCCCCATTTTTATCAGGAGCACCCATTCTTGCTTTTGCTACACTAGTTTGCCATGGTTTGCTATGCAGCTGCTCTGGGAGCTGTGCTGGTGCTGCTTGGGCACCACAGTGATTACATCTGATCGCATGTATCAAACAGTGGGACTGTAGAGCCAGGACCAGGAGCCAGGCTCAGGTGGCTTTAATGATTGGGAGTTTTGTGCTCAGAGGTTGCTGTGAGGGTAAAATGCTAAAGTATTGCTGACGTTTTGGCGGTGTTGTAAGGGCTTGTTCGCTTTCAGGGAAAATGGGAAAGAAGGAAAGAGAAAAACAGGTGATGGAGTGACAAAGATGAAATGGCATAGTCAGAAACGCACGCTTTGTTTTCCTGGGGTGAGGAAGTGGAAGGGCAGGTTGATGGGGTTGCATTCCTCCTCCCAGTCCTCAGCATCCCTGAGTTCAAGGAGCACTGCCAGACCCTTGGCAGCAGAGCAGCTCCAAGAGTGCATCTCAGTCCCCTGTTCAACTGTGTGACTATTTGCAATTAGCTGTGTGTAAATCCAGCAGTTGGAGTATGATGGAAGCTACCTGATCCAGTTCCTGAGCAGTTCTCAAAGCATTTGGAAGAGCACTGCTCGTCACTAAACCAGGCTGGCACAAGGATGATGGTGAGGTCATAGGAGCAGCTGTACCATGCCAGCCCAGCACCCTGTCCCCAGCAGGTGGCTGAAGAGAGAAGGAGGCTATTTAGTCTTGTTAAAGTTGTGTTGATGCCCATCTCCAGTGGAGAAAACCAACAGAAGTGGTTCAAGGGCAAATAGAAGCACCAAGCAAGGATACTGAGAAATTTCCAAAATACCTGTTCTATTGCACAGCAATCTATGTCTTAGGGACCTACAACACCTCAGTGGATTTCATCTCCTTGAGGATGTCCAAAACATATGTGAACCCATGCACATTTACCTTACATCCATAAAGTCCTCTCACAGGGATCACAGATCTAAATGCGGCGCATCTCCATAAATTCTGCACTGTATAAAAATAAATCTCATTTTGTTTTTCTTGAAACTGCAGCCTGCTGGTTTTGGGTGAGCTGCTCCCATGTTAGAAAAGGCTGATGGGTGGTTCCTTCATCTTCTTCCTGTTGTTTGTAATTTATAACCTACTAGCATAACTTCCTGTCTTTTCGAGGCCTAAAGAGTTCTCTCTACCTGTTTTTTTTCCACACACAGAAGCCTTTCTGTACCTTTGTTCACGTTTGTCAGCTTTCTCCATATCTTCCCAGCCATAAAGTAATATGCCTTGTCACCTGTCAATAGCACTGTGTAAATGCTAAGTAAGGCCAACGTGTGCCAATCATTAAGCCCAAGGGAAATCTTTGGAGGTGTATGTACCCCACTGAGGTGGATTCAGAGCAAACAGACACAATGGGGACCAGAGTGTGGAAGGTAGAAAATCTGCAGCACCAGAGACTGAGCAAATTCTCATGCCTGCAGAGACACAACATCCTCAAATAGCTGATAACAAATGCAAAATTCTCTGTACTGAAAACAGGAGGATGCCTGCTGAATCCCTGGAGGGACATGTCTTAAATGTGGAAAGGGCTGGACATATCCTTAGAGTAACAAACTCCACTTCTGGGTCTCCCTTGAACCAAGCAATGGACACAGCTTCAGTCAAAGAGCTGAGCCACTCTGCAGTATCCAGGTGTGTGTGACGAAATGCAAAGAGTCTGTGCTGGCAGGTACAGGCCAATGCAACATTTAAGTGTTTGTCTTAAATTCACAGCAGGGTCTGGGTTACGCACGGAAAAGTCTCCAGATATGTGGCGTCTGGTCTCAGTGTTCATATAATGTGGCAGCCTGGATCCTAACATCAGGTCCTCCTAGATTCTGAGCACAGTCCTTGGAACAGTGGCCTTCTTCCTTAATGTCCGTCACTGAAACACACGGCTACAAAAACTGACACGAATTATAGTCCCTCTTTTCCCTTCTAGAGCTGGAGGTGCCATCTGCTGCTCAGGGTGGTTTTGCAAACCCCATGTGCTGGTGACACCAGAATTAACAAACTACAGAAAAAGCCCTCACAGCCCTTTCCTCTAATACTTTCCCTGATTTTTCCTGCCCAGCTCTGTGGCTAGCACACACCTTGAGGATGGCAGAGAAGTTAGTCCAGTCCCCACCTGAACATATTTCAGTCCACATCTCCGTCTTGCCAGGAGAGGTCTGTATTGCCCTCTGTGCAAGTGGTCAGTGTACTTAAGAAGGGAGAAGAGTGCAAAATACAGTTCTAGGTCACCTGAGCATTTTAGAGGGAAAAGAGCCTTCTTTAGGTGATGCCTTTTCAGCCCTAAAATCACAAGCCAAACAAGATTAAAATGATAAAAAGCAGTTACTGTTTACTGAAGGTCCTTCAGGTGCACTTATGGCAGAATGCCCCCATGATATAGAGCTTCGGCACTTTTATAAGTTTAGCAAATTAGTATAATTGACAAGAAACCCCAATTAGAAGTACAGTTAATGAAATAATTCCTTTTTTGGTTCGGCCCCCTACTGAAGCCTCCCTCTTGCTTCTAGCCCCACCTTGTTTATGTCTACATACATGGGAAAGGGACATAGCCTTGGTTCACTGAAGAAGCAAGATTATCATAGGATTCCAGGAATGTGTTTGTCTGACAAAATACTGGAGTTAGCTTAAGAAACTATGTAACTATACAATAATAGTCTACAGAGCTACAAATATATAAAAAATACATAAAAAGCAAAAACCTTTTGGCATCGTAGGAGCAGCTTTTCTGACCTGTTGCAGATGTCTGCTCTAGTCAGAGCCCAGCTATACTGCAGGTGAGACAGCTTCTCTTCATGCATTTGCAGGAGGAGCCCCAAGACCCCCAGTTCAAACATGGATCCTCATCTCACAGGGCAAAAACTTCCCCAGAGCCCCAGTGGACTGACTTTAAGAAAGGCAGAGGAAAGGATCACCATTATAGAAGCCTGGTAGGGATCAGGCCAGGGACAGTTTCTGGTCCTTGGCCCCCAGCCTCGCTCCCTTCTGGCACCTTGGTGTGCTGTGACTTCCTCCTTGGCTGCTTCCTTCACCATGACACTGAGATCAGCTAAACCCAAAACTGTGTGGTTGTGTCTCCATGTGATGAATATTGAGGTTTAGTGACAAAAGTGTAGGCACTGTTGCCTTGAAAATGCGTTGCTAAGAAGAGGCTGAAAAACGTGAAATACAGGCAGCAAAGGAAAACACAAGCACTGCTGTGGAAGGAAGGAAGAGGCTGTTACTCATAGCTCCCTAGCATCAGATACTGCAAGGTTTAAAACCTGGCTTTCAGGAAGATCCCCGAGCCATTTTTATTTGAAGGCTTAGCAGCCAGGTGCCATTAGAAAGAAATATTTTAATAGCAAAGTAGAAATTTGCAAGTAACTGAGAGAAACAGTTCAGCAGGGCCTGCAGCTTCTTCTCAAACCTTCCTGGAAGGCTTCAGGAGAGATGTCAGATGGGTGAACACACGACAGAGCCTCTCTAAGGCAGCATTACGTTTTGTCCCATGTTATTCTTGGATAATATAAGGAGGTCAATGAAGGGTATTTGAAGCATCTGTTTGAGCCTCAGCAAAGGAAAGAAGGGAATCCAGAACATTTTAACCTTTCCTAACAAATACTCCAAAGGTGCTGTGAGCTGCATGCATGGCTGCTATGAAGGGTATGAACATTTACAGTGCTCTACATATTTTAGTGAGCCACGTAATTAATCTAGGTAACAGCGTAAAGCAAATTAAACCATTTATCTCCTCAGAGATAAACCAGCTGGCAGAGTTTAAAAAAAAGTCAGGTCCCTAGTAGAATGGTTATTTAAAGGGGAAAATTTTACAGTGTTTAATTTATTTCTGCAGAATAAAGAAATTTCCTGATATTTCTTCAACAGCTGAGCACAGAACAAAAGGAAATTCATTTGGAAAGCATGTTTTTCCCTGCAGTGTTACACCAACATCAGCCCTTGTTTTTAGAAGCATTGTTTTTCATCAGCTGGTGTAAGCACCTGGAAAGATGGAGTCTTAATTCCAGTGACTGCTCCATCAGCTCTGGTCTTCCTCTTTCATATGCATACAAAAGAAGATGTTAACAATGTGCATAAAATATTCTGATGCTGGAATTTGGTTCAGCTGCTTTTCTGCTCCCCCCACTCGCCATGCTTAAACTAAATGAAGTGGTCTTTCCTAGAGATGGATTCACCCAAGTCCGCAATCATTGTCTAAGAACTGGGCATTTATTTTCCTTGCAGCCTTCCAGTCTCTCTCCTGAGCTCATGAGCAAGAGCACAAACCAGAGCTGGCTGTGTTAACTGGAGGCCACAGCTCACACTGCCTTTGCAAACCCACACCTGGGCTCTGGCAGAACCTTACATAGCTGAATAAAGGTTTTGAGGATGTAGCCATATAAACTAATGTAAATACTACATAAAAAGTAATCTTCGTTGTGGAGGAGGAAGTAATGCAGCTTTATGAGTGGGAAGGTCAAGGAGTGTTATCTGCTATTACCCAGGAGTTTTGTGGTCTCCATTCACATTTGAGCCATTTGCTTTTCTATTGACACTGGCTTGGGATAGAGGAAACTCACGTTAAAATCTGATTGCCTGGCAAGATCCTGACAAAGGAAGGAAATGTCCCTTGATTACAAGGGACCTGATCTGGCATTCCTCACAGAGCTCCCCGCCCCTCGGCAGGACTTGCTGCCCCTTTGCTGGCTGCTTCAGGTGCTTTAGGCTGGCAGCAGGTGTCTGCTGTAACTTGCAGACCGGCTGTTATGCCCATGCTTGGGAAACTTCTACTGCAAAATGTTTCAGAAGAGAGCTCATCATGAATAACAGCATTGTGCTGGGTCCTCCTGGTCCCCTCAACCAAAGTAGGATCAGTGTTATTCTCTGTAAAAACAGTTGTCCATCTAACAGTAGAACATATTTACATGCCATTATACATACATTACATGAGTATATAAATACATGCAGACACACACAAGATTATGCTCCAGGAGTAACCTGCTTACACAGTAAAGTTGGATTTTTTTTCAACACTTGTTTTAGAAAAAATTATGATAAGTTACTTTGTAAAACATGGGAAAAATCCTGCAATCTATGATTCTAAAAAATAACAAATAGAAATTAAGAAGAAGGGGGAAATTTGCACAGGATCCACAGGTAATTATAAAGTTAATTTGCTTTGGAAAGTAGCAATTTAACAGCATCACTGAGTTTAAGGACATTCACTGGCACAGAACAAAACACCTATGATTATATTCTGTCTTGTCAGGTCAGTTTTACAGATTTTTCTCTTAGGGGGTCTGAAAGAAAACTACATTTGTCTCCATTTTCAGATTTATGCCCATGAATCAGAGACTGGAATATGGTCTTCCATATTTGTTCATTACAGAAGTTAGAGAAAGACTAAACTTGTCCCTGGTGATTATTTCTGCACTTGGTTTAAAATGCAGCAGCAGGGGATTATCTGCCAGTGCAGAGACAATCAGGAATACTGGGCCATGGTAAGGGTTTAGTGAACAGCCCACCAGGAGAGAGGCTTTGCCCCTGCAAAGGGTTTCCTGGGCTTAGGACAGATAAACTTTCCCATTGACGTAGGCACATGTGTGCCTGCACACACACAGAGCCAGCCAAAGCCTCAGGGACTTTTGCCACCATGCTGTTAATCATTATCCAAGCAGAGCTGTACTCTTTGAGATCTCTGACCTGTTTTGCAGCCCTGGAGGGGTTTATTGCAGCCAGCGCAGCCTTGGCCAGCGTTTGGATTGCATGCTGACAGCCAGCCAGCTGGCCCTGGTTCAGAGTTCCGCGATACGGAGCCTTGCGCGGCCACACGTTTGTACTCCTTGGCTTCTTGGGAAAAGGGAGCAACTCCTGCTTCCATCAGCCAAGGGGGAGCGGGCAGTCTGAGGGACACAGGTTGAGGAGGAAGCAGCCAGGTGAATTTCCCTTGGGTGATAATGAGGTCATGTGGATGCGGTATCTGCAAAAACATGGATTCAGGACTGACAAGCAGTCAGGTGAATAGGGATGGTGCAAGGAGAGGCCCTGTATTCAGCAAACGGTGCAAAGCACCTGAAACCTTAGCCTCAAATCTTACAAGATTCATGCACACAGAAGAATCTTCTCCTGCAGGTCTTTGCTTGAGTCATTTTTAAAAAAATTTTTTCAGGTCTCTGGAAGCTTTTCCTGAGTCTTTTATGACTTGCTGAAGCCTTGAACTTCAGCAAGAAATTCATTCAAGCTTGAATTAATGCAGGAATTTAAGTGATGTTCTATTCATACTCTCCTAAATTGTAGATAATTTAAAACAAAGAGGAATCAGAACCATTTTCTCAATAATTTTGATTAGCCAGTATCTTGTTCAATCCTGTGTGTCATTTCTGGTTGGTCACTCTCAGGGTAGGTATCTGCTTCAAATCCCATAACAATGTCACATTAAAAAAATCCATAAAGAAGTGGAATTAGGAATTCAAGCCCAGTAGCCTTGCTACTGAAAATACACTAGATACTCTTCAAAGATCTCTTCCAAACCAAACCATCCTATGGGTCTGTGAGTCTACAATAAGTGCATGATCATGCAGTCACTCGGGGAAGTTCATCTTTGTTCCTAAGAGGACAAAAATGAAGAAAATGGTTCCTTCTTTTCAGTACCAGAAACTCATTAAAATCCCCTGCACCAATTCTAAGAAGGGCACCTGCCACATTACATAGGAGAGAGATCAATGGGGTTTTTCTGGTTCAGGAGGCTGAGCCCTTGCAGAAAAGCATGCTGCAATCAGGATGTAATCCTTCTTTCTTCAAAACATGGAAAGCTGTGACTTTCATGGGACCAGGAAAGGGCTATATTGACTTTTTCTTGCATGTATGGAAGACCACTACAATTTTGAGCCTCCCCTGCTGGCTCTCCAGTTCAAATCCCTGCTCTTTGCAGAAATGACAGTTCTGTGCAGGAACTTGAAACTAATGGGACAAGGAAGGCTGCATACTATTGACAAAAGCCTTTTCATAAGTTACAGCCAGCTCTCTGTGTGTATATTCCCAAAAACCTTTGAAATTTTGGGGACTGAATTACTTTGGTTGCATGTATCTGTAATCTTCTTCAGCCTTACTCAGAAGTTTGCAGTAAGCAAATTTTACTCATCAGGGATAAAGATCATAATTCAGTTGTAGTTCCGTTCCATTTTACCAACTGCATCACAAGCAGTAATCTTTAAGGTATAAAATATATATGTTCAGCAAAGGGCAGTCAATAGGATATAAAGGCACCGTGTGCCCAGGAAAGAACAGTTATGGGGAATTAGGAGTTGTTTTATGAATGCAAGAACAAAGCTCACTTCCAGCAGCTCTCTGCTCTGTGGCTTCTCTGGTGCCTAAGAGAAGGCAGCATGTGTCCTGTGGGGACACACAGGGTACAAAACCTTCCCCCAGCTGTCCCTGGAGCTGTCTTTAGATCTTGAAGAACAAGCTTCATGATGAGTGGGACAAGGGTATTATTGTGCACCAAAGGCATTGACTGCCATGCGCTCTCTGTGGATTGTGTTTTTGGGGACTTCCTGAAGGCTAGAAGATGATTTATACTGTGCTGGACACCTGAGGGTGTAGGGGAAGCAGATTTGCTCTTCCCTTGATACAGATCTGTGAGGAGGCAATGATGCAACTGCTAACTTTTATCAGCAGAGGGTACAGTGCAGAAGAACACGAAAGAGAAGTGTAGAAGTGGAAAAGTTAGAAAGAAAGTAAAAGAAAGAGAGGAAAGCATAAGGGTTAACTTTGGTAGCAGTTTTCTTAGAATGGGGATGGAGAGAAGAGCTGAAAAGAACAGAGACGTGAAGAACAGAGAGCAGTCTCCAGTCCTCTGATTTATAAATAAACCCATATAAACTCTTAGTCACACAGGATTTTCATTTTCCAGAAGTCCCCAGTCATGGTGCAGCAGACACCTGTGCCATGGCTGCGCAGGCTCATGCAGGATGCCTCTCATGCCTGGTGTAGGGTGCAGCCCTCAGGACACCTCTGCAGACCCAGCACTGAAGACAAGCTACAGGCATGACCAGTCCAAGATTTGTACCTGTTTAAATTAAGTTTTCCAAACATCGTGCGCTGTGTGCAGATCTTCATGCATGCGTTGTCACTCAGGTACACAGAATTGTTCATGCAGGTATTTTAATATGACATTATGGTCCTACATCCTAATTATCTCCCCTGTGGAGGTCCCTGGTTGGAGTTGTGTAGATGGGTGAAGGAGGTTCCTGTCCTTCTCATTACTTTAGCTGATTCAAATCCTTCTTTCAAATCTAAGACCAAGCCTTGGAACTGCAATTTCATGACTTACAGTCACCTTCAGAGTGCTGAGGCTCACTAGAAGGCCACTCATGCAGGGTTTGGGCACTGACTTCGCACCAGTGTGCACAAAATGCCACTCATGGCATTGCATTTTCCATGAACTGCCACACAACAGAGTAAGTGCATTGCCTGTATTCCTCTGAGTGGTGTTACATGATATGCAGACACTTCAAACACCTTTCTATTTCTGTAGAATAACAGAACCTGAAACAGGAGCAGAGCAAGTTCACACGATTAAGAGGTACCAAAAAGTGATGGTAGTTGATCAATCAACTGACTAATTGCATTTGACTGCAGCAAGTAGAGATTCTTCTGTCCTGTGTTAGCTTGCAACGAAGAGAGAACGAGAACTGGGTTGCCTAAATGGCCTGGGGCACAGGCTACCCAAGGCAATCAATTGCTTCACTCAGTCACCCTCGCTGATGGGAAAATACAAAGAACTCCCTGATAGCCCTGGAACCTTTAGCTTCGAGGCTGCCTGCAGAGAAATGCTCAGGATAACAAGCATTTTGTATTTTTGACACATTTCTAAAATGTAACTGCTATTTTATCACCTAATCGAGCTATATAGTAGCATTTTATTACCAAATCTGAAATTTATTACAGCTGCTTTGTGGTTATACACCAGTGTTGAATTAGTGCTTTATTACTATAAGCAGCCGATAACACATACCCAATTAAGGTATCTTTGTATCTATCTCTATTTGGAACTGCTCCGACACCAAGTTCTTGTCAGTACTGAACAATTGTTATTATTAGTGACTGAAACAGGACTAAATTAACAGGTAGAGAAGTTGTGATTGCACCACTAAACTCCTAAGTAGTTTGATTAGTAAATAATAAAGTAATACCAATTACACATAACAGCTGCTTATCTCATGGAGATTATAAAATAAATATATAGCTGTAAATATATCTTGTTATGGTACAGTATAATTTGCATGATTTAAAATAATTTTAAGAAATAATTAAGCTTTTTATGAAGTCAGGCACCAGAAAAAACCCGTTGTCTGTATATCAACATTGTGAATATATCACCACAAAACCACAAGCAAATAGAAGGAAAACGTAATCCAGGTGATTTATGAGATACTATTTTGTGATTCTAAGTTCCAAGTATTGTTTCACGATCCATTTTGAGTCTTTACCAAAAAAAAAAACAAAACCACAATCAAAGATGGCAGAATATGC
The DNA here is from genome assembly GCA_013397775.1 of Eulacestoma nigropectus. NCBI lineage: Eukaryota > Metazoa > Chordata > Aves > Passeriformes > Eulacestoma > Eulacestoma nigropectus. The sequence continues at coordinate 1,361,033 of VZTE01002530.1, forward strand.
ACGAAAATTGTGGCTTTGTGGCAGAAGGATTTGATCTTGGTGCTAACCACGGCTTTGAGTTGCAAATATAGGCTGTGTTTTGACATTGGCTTTCCTGTGCTTTCAGAAAATCAAGGGTTTGAGTCCTCTGTGTAAATAACAAGACTGTGATACCTGATCCTAGCAGCAGTTTCCTTTTTGAACTGCATCTCCTAGGCCAAAATTATTCCAAAGAACAAGAAAGATCCCAATGAGTGATTGAATAGTCCCCAGTGTGGCACAGCTCCTTAACTTCTAGCCCAGGAAAATCACGGAGCTGATGAGGGCACTGTGCTGCTGAGAGGTGCTCCGTGCTGCTGAAGGAAACAGAAATCACTGCACAGCATTGTAGCATAGCCCTGTTCTTGAGGTTTGGGTGTCTCAGAGGGAACACTGGAGGCAACTTATTTTCTATTAGGGGTTTAGTCTTCTGGAAAAAAATATCAAAGAGAACATATGCGCAGAGAAGATACAAGGCAGATCAATTTGATTTTCCTATAAAGAAAGTAAGGAAGAGGCAGAGACTGTGACACAAGTCACAGTTGCAGTAACTGGGGAAGGTGGGAACAGAATGTGGGTTTCATTATTTCAGTTAAAACTTTCTTCTATTTTTTCCTTCCTCAGTTGTAATTTTATTCAGTTTTTCTCCTTCTCCTCCTAGGACTGGCAAGTGGGAAAGGCAAATGATGAAGGCCAGTACCAGCCACGAAAATTCAGCAGGCAGCAGGGCCGGTGAAAATTCCCTGCTTCCAGCATTTATGGCAGGGTGCAATCAGTGGCTTGTGTTTGCTATTTAAACAAAGGAGCTTTGGAGTTAGAGGGAAGGTCTTCCCCAAGAAGCTGCTGACTCCTGAAACCTGATGTCCTGTTCCTTATCAGGCCCGTTTATGACAGGTTTCATAAATGTTTTATGAGACCCCAATGACTACATGGCTGAGCTGGGTGGTGGCAGCTGCCTCCAACTTTGTGTGTTATTGACAAAAGATCAAAGACCAGATTTACTACCCTGATAAGATCAGATGGATAAGAATCCTGAACTGACTCTTTCCCCGTTTCCTGCATGAACAAACACGTTGCAGGATTTATTGACAGAGGCTCAATCCTGAAGACCTTGTTTGGACAAAATTCCTGCCAATTTCTACACCCTTTCCCCTAGGCTTGGTGGAAATTCCATGAAACGGGCAGTAGAGCTGGAGACCCTTGTCTCACCATAAGGTGAGCCATCACTTTGACTGAAAACCTTCCCTCCAAGAGTCCCTGAATAGAGAGACCTTGAGGGGATCATTGGTCTTGATGTGGTCAGGATGACAGGAACCACCATGCACTGCCAACTTCCCAATCGTTTTAAAGCTCTGGTGCATAAGGCCTCCCATCAGCTGTGTCAGAGCTCTGTCTCACTTCCTTCTGCAGTCCTTCAGGATGGGATCTGCTGACCACCAGCTGAGACCAGAGGATGCAGCAACTGGGAACATGAGCTGCATGACAGAGGCCAGCCAAGCCTGCCGCACACAAAGCATCTGAGTTTGGCACTTCTGACTTTCTAACAGCTGAACCCCCGGGAAGCTCCTGGGGTTGATCTGAGGCAGGGTTTGAGGTAGTTCTTGTCCTACAAAAGATGTCTCTCCTAGGCGTGTCTGCCAGCACCTCCTGCACCAGGAGCACTGTCAGCCCAGCTGGACACTGTGGTCCCAGGACCTAAAGGCTGCAAGGTGAGAGGGCCACTCAGCATGATTAGAAACACACTACACCTCCCAGATTTAGGGTGTCAGATGTGCTAGCAAGCTAAAGAAAGCAGGTGACAAGGCAGGACTGCAGTGTGTTTCAAACAGAACTGCAGGTCCTGAAAGTTGACTGCTGTTACTATTTTTTGCTGTAAACTTCTTAGGTAATTGTCAAAAAATGTATCTCTCTTTTCCAAGCCCGGGAAGAGAAATATTTTTAGTTTCTTGTCAGGGGATTATTTCATTATTAGTCAAAAAACTTTCTGAGAAAGCTAAAAATAAGATACTGTGGATACACTGGGCTCAGTCATTCTGTGTTTGTTGATTTTTTTAAGTGCAGGAGCAGAACAAATGGGTTTGAATGACACAGGGCATGCCTGTGCCATGAAGTTTGTCTTCCAGGAAGCCTGACTCCTGACTCAAAAAATGTTCAATAGTAGGGCTTAGTGAGACTAAAGTATCACAGAAATTGCCTTCATAGCCACTTTGACCAGCAGAATAGATGGGTCAAAGAATTGACTTGCCCACAGCACTTAAATACAGGCAAGAGTGAAAAATAAAGAGAAGTGAAGTGGGATCGAAATTCCAATCACCAAGTGCTCAGAGCCAGAGCCTGCCTTAAATCGGATTCTTCACTGCCAGACACACCTCGCCTGAGACAGACTGGTGTTCCTCTGCTTGGAGAGCAGGGAAAGACAATCTGAACTCACTAGGAAAGATTTAGATTTTCTCATTCTGCTGTGTTAGACAACAGTTGGCTAAATAAGGGAGTCTCCCAGGCTTGAAACATGGAATTTTCTGGGAGCTGCCATCTGGTTTGAGAGTTACATTTTCTTCAGTCTCATTGAAAATTAAAGTCTAAAAAAAGTGGAAGTTTAAGCATTTTTCTTCTGTCCCTGATTCCAGAGGCTTGCTTCTGTAGAGCTCAAAGGAAGATACTTATTTTAAAAGGTAGGGCTCAGTGGCCATGAAGTAGCCCATCAAGTGGAGCTGGTTGGATTTACTCCTCTATTTGTGGAAGTGTAAGTAACTCCATAAAGTTATGGAGAGCAAAAATCAAGCCTAGGGACCTGAAGTACCTGAGGGACTTGGTTTTTAAAAAGCACACATGGAAAATTAACATACATATAATCTATCATGGTTTTGCTGGACTTAGTAAGAACAAATACTGTGTTATGCTACAAGTACAGTAATACAACATCAAGAAACAGAATGTGGAGAAGCAGCTGCCGGGGGCTGAGAAAATAAAAAAGAAGCAAAACAGCTTGTTTGAAACATTTCGTGTTGCTCACAACCCATCTCTAGACAATGTGGATCATAAATTTTAACATCAGTAATCGTTTGGCTTCAAAATAATTATTTAATCCTCGTGCTTTTTTGCTGCTGTGGGAAGTGGAGGTAAGAGTCTGCATGGGATTTGGCAGTGCAGTCAGTGGCCATCCTCACACAAGAAGGGTCACCAGCAGATCAGAGCTGATGGGGCCACCACCAGCCCCTGCACCTGGCCACCCCGCAGAGGCCAGATGGAAAGCCATGCTGGGGAGAGCCCCTGCTCCCCACAGACTGTGGGACTCCGCCGTCCTGGGCTGCAGAGCAGCCTGTGCTGCCAGGGCTGCTGAGCCCTGACATTGCTGGGCTCTGCTTCTCCTCCAAGAGGTGTAAAAGCTGATTCCCAGGAACAGGCTGATTCCCAAGGGGAAGCAGCCCCGTGGTGGGGCTGGCAGGGCAGGAGGACAGGCAGCAGAGCCAGCACAGAGGCAGCAGCACCGTCTTTTATAGCGAATGCATTCAGGTGGACACGGATCTTTATCTTCTTTGAATTTGTTTCCTAAACATTATAAACTCAGATTACTCTTCACAAATTTCACTCCAAAACTTCAGAGTAATTGGCTTTTACAATGCAGTAAAGAAAGATATTAACTGGTTTGGGGATTGACTAGACAACCATTCACACCACTCTTTTATCAACATTGCCATAATTTGACACTTCCGAATGGAGGAGGATTGTAAAGCGCCTGCAGACCCTGTAAAACATGTTAAATGGAGATTAGTCTTACTGCTTAGTTTAAGCCTACTAAAAGATAATTAAATTGACTGATGCAGCTGTAAATCTCACTTTTATCAAATCCTGGCTCTCTTTGTCCTTATGATTTTACAGCATCATTAATGTTGTTGTGACAATATCATTAATCTCCTGCTGTTCAGAGAATGAAAGGCTACCAGCAGACACTATAAAAATCAGCTCTCTCCTCACTAGTGTTATCTTTTCTCCCTTCTTGACTCTTGTACAACTTAGACACATTTCATTTATGAGATGATTTCATAAACTGAAAATTAATTGTAAATACACCATATAGTTTCTTTCACTGTGGTTTGTTTAAAATGGTTTTATTAGTTTTGGTTTTTTAGGGGATTTTTTTTGTCAAGCAAAAAGGGATTAGAAACAACTTCCCAGTGTTCTTCAGAGTTTTGGTTTGGCTTTTTTTTTATGCAACTCTGTGTAACAACACAAAAGATCATCAGGCCTACAAGTGAAGGTACACTGCTGTTTTGGAAACCCTGGGAATTCCATCTTAAGTCATCAGTTTTTATTTTTCTTTAATTTATTAGACTGGGAAGAATGACTTTTTTCCACTTCTGTTTTCCTAGTGAGGACTGTGACTGACCTGGGCATGGGGAGGAGGTGAACAGCCTGTATGGGGAACCTGTAGCTACAGACCATGTAAGAGATTCTGATGCAGTAACTGGAGCATCTCAGCCTGCAGTAGGCTTTGCACATCCTTCCCTGGTGCAGTGGCTGCTGGGGACATAACTCACCGCCTGCTTGCTCTGCCTGAGCTAAGACACCTCTGCCCAAGACACCTCTGCTTCTCACAGTGTCTATTCTGCCCACCGCTGTACCTCAGCATCTCCACAAAATGATTCCATCTTTCTCTTCTCTGTGTGCATCTCCTCTTTATGATTGCATATGAGCTGTACAGCCTGAATCATCTCATCTTTTCATTTCCAAACTACTTTTCTTGCCAGGGGAAGGACATTTGCCTTCCCAAGATGTAACTGTGGATGCTGGGTCATGCACCTTGAGTTGATCAGGGCACACAGAATCCCCTCTCTTGATATGAGGCGGACAATATAATCTCACCTCAAACAGGAGGAGAATTTAGATAAGTGAAGTTCAGATAACCACACTGTCTGTCTTCCCCAAGGTCAGCTGGCTCAGCAGGGTTTTATCCATATTGTTTTACCCAGGATATTTACAGGCAACCCAGGATTAAATCCCTTCAAAGCCAGATTTCTACTTGGGCACTTCACTTTAGGTGGTGGGTCTCACATGACTGAAATTTTGTGGGGTCCTCCTGGAAAAAAACCAACAGCAACTCCCTAACAATCTGAATGCTGCTAGGTTTCTCCTAACAAGGGTCTCAGCAGGCTGCTTTCTCTGACTATCTGTATTTTCCTGGTTAATTCAAGGTTTGAGGTTGTACCTCAGGACTGACGAAAAACCAGAATCGTGCTGCACTCGGCTGAAGTCAGTGGAACAAATTGACTACATTAGCTCACTGTTTATAGGGGGAGAGTTTATGTAAAAAATATTTCAGAGTTCATAATCTGGCATTTAAGTTACAGTTAAACCTAAATATAGTACTTTAATCATCAGCAGCTATAATTTCACTCCAGTATTTCTTTAAACTCTTTGGTTTGAAAGTCCAAAAGATAAGAAGTACTTCTCAGTAATGCAAATAGACAGAGAGCATGGAGTTCACTCAGAGACTGTTTCTCCAGCTTGGGCTGTGCTTACCTTTTCAGCTTTCAGATAACTAGGAGGAAAAAATTCCATCTCAACTCTTTCAAATCCTTGAGGTGGACAAGGTTTGCCCCTCTGCAAAGATCTAGGGCAGTGCCAGCATCTCTTTTCTGTGTCAGCACTGTAGATAAACAGCCATGGTGATCCAGGGGTGATCCCTAAGTTCTGCAAAGGGGATGAAGTGATGAGGAGAGTACAATGGGTAGCAATGCTATGGGGTAAAGGAGTGGTGGGAATAAAAGCATAGAGTTTGTGTTTGCTGTGTGCTGGGCCTAGCTATTCTTATAAAACACTATATATAGAGAACTGGTGCAGCATCACCTTGAATCCTATGTGCAGTTTTGGACACCACAATATAAAAAGAGAGTGTCCAAAGGGGGGCAATGAGGATGGTGAAGGGTCTGGAGGGAAAGCCGTATGAGGAGCTGCTGAGGTCACCTGGTCTGTTCAGCCTGGAGAAGAGGAGACTGAGTGGAGACCTCATTGCAGTTACAACTTCCTCCTGAGGGGAAGAGGAAGGGCAGGTACCAATTTCTTCACTCTCATGAGCAGTGACAGGACTTGAGAAAACTGCCTGAAGCTGAGTCAGGGGAAGCTACGTTGGATATTAGAAAAATGTTCTTCACCCAGAGGGTGGTTGGGCACTGGCACAGGCTCCCCAGGGAAGTGGTCGCAGCACCAGCCTGACAGAGTTCAAGAAGTGTTTGGACAATGCTCTCAGACACATGATGTGACTCTTGGGGCATCCTGCATAGAGCCAGGAGTTGGACTCGATGATTCTGATGGGTCCCTTCCAACTCAGCATCTTTTATGATTCTATGCTTCTATAAAGGAGGTTAAATATGTATTTTTTCCTATGGCCTGTGTAGTTGATGCCTGTCAGGTAGCATTCTCCTCTCCATGAGGATCCATCTCACTGGAAGGCTAACTTCAGGCTTGCAAAATGTAGGTGTTTAGCCTTAAGTAGGTCATCCGAGCTCTTTGAGGAAGCAAGGGAAATAGACATCTTCTGAGGGCAATTCATCAGCAACCAGGTTTAATAACACTCTGGAGCATCTATCTCTCTCCATAGACTATGCAGGTGGCCATGCAGCTTGGACTAGATGGGAAACATAGAGTGGGTCCTTTCCAGCAAAGAAATTACCAGGAAAGAGAAACCTGTGTGAGCAAAACACAAAGATGACTATGCAGGAGTCCCGGGTCTGGTGTGGGCAGCTCACTGCTTCCTGCTGCCTGCCAGGGATTTTGATCACGCAGAGAGGCCCTGACTCCTGTTCGCTTGGGCAGGAAGGGAAGGGATATCATGTGGGGCAGGTCAGCAGGGCAGGAGAAGGGTTTTTCCAAGCTGGGAATGGCCTCTTGCTGTTCAGATCTGTCCCCCAAAGCCTAGAGAAACCCTCTAGCAGAACACCGTGCCTGGCTTGTTCCAGGGCACCCTGACCTGGAAAATCCTCTTAGGCAGGTCAGCAGGTGCAGGTGCTTAAAAGTCCAAGGGCAGAGTTTTGCCAAAGTTCACTCCTTTATGGCACACAAAGTTCTGCTGCCATGTCCAGGCGGCTCCGCTGCACCCAGGTGCAAGGCCTAGGCTGTCCTGGCTCCGGGTGGAGCGCTTGTGCCCAAGCAAAGCATTGTATTTTTCAAAACCTGATATAGAACAAGCTCCCAGATGCATCTCTGGGTTTGTCAAATGGCACTGTCAATGCTCAGTCGCAGTTGTGCAGCAACTGGAGGGGCTCCAACATTTGATCCCAAACTAACGGCACAGATTATCTGGAAACATAAATAGCAGAAAATACTGAGTGTCCTCAATAAAAGGTGCACATGATTTGATTCTAATTATATTTAGTTCAAGTTGCTTCCTAATGATTATCATTTGAAAGAGATGTCAACAATTTTTGCTTTCTTTAAATGAAGAGTGATGGGCTTTTATAGCAGAGTATAAAGATATCAACTGGGAAATCTATGGCCATCAATGGCTTTAGTTTTCTCCCTTTATCTGTTGGTATAGCCCTAATTTGACGCTTGCCTGTTGAGGAAGCTTGTAAAGCAACTGCCGACCCTGTTAAATTTAGATTAGTCTTACAGCTCACTTAAAGCCAGTAAAGTGATAATTAAATCCACTCTCGAGCTGTAAACTCCAGAATACCTAGAATTAGCTCTATTCCTGCCACTGGCAGTGTGACTTCATTAGAGTTTATACTGTTCCTGCTGCGGGGACCCTCCAAACATGGAATGGAGGGGAGTATCTGTCTGACCATGCTGCTCAGATCCTGCAGCCTCCTCTGGCCCATGCAGCCCTGTGAAACACTGCTTCATTGCTGCCACAAGGCACTTCTGAGCCTTGGCACAAGGCTGATACAATAATACTTATCTCTAAATTCAAACCAGAGGTTACAATGTGGGCCAAAACCATTCAGTTTATCAGAGAGAAAAGATAGCCCTGCCCTGCTGTTGGGGCAGACAACAAATAATTTTGTGTTATCTTTTCTGGGCTTCTACTTCGAAACAGCATTAGTCATTTGGGATCTGAAGCTCTCAGAATTTGGCTGAGGTTTCTTTGTGTCTCTGCTGAGCTTTGCAGAAGGAGAGAGCCCAAATGCCCCATTGCTTTTGTCATCCACAAGCCAAATGTGCCACAGGCCCATGGGGACAGCACAGGGTGGGCTCAGCCATGGATAAGAAGAGAAGCTGGAAGAGAGTGTTGCAGTCTGACCTTCCCTCATAATGACCAGTTTCTTGGGTCATTTCATTCTGTCTCTGTATTCCTGGCATCCACACATGGATTAGGAAACACGGGGGAAGACAGTCTTCTCTCAGCAGAACCTTACTATGTGCCACTTGGTTTGGAAGGATGACTGCCACTGCTTGTTTCTTTGGTAGGGGAAGGGATCTAAAATACTCCAAAGTTGCTTTCACATGTCTCAAAAGGAAATAATTGCACATCAAAAAAGTCATGCAAAGGAGAACAGGTTTCAGGTTTGATCATTGTGACTCAGCAGAAGGCTTATGATGAAAAATGTTTTGAAACACCTTCAATGCACTTTGCTGTCTCAGTTCAAGCTTTGTCCGATATTTTTTAATTTCAAAATTTTTCAGGCAAGCACTGGATCGTGTTTTCTGAGAGAGTATTGCAGACACTTGTCCATCCTTTGTCTTCCTGCTGCATCTGCCACTAACATCTGCTAGAGGCAGGAGGCAGGTGGAGTTTGGGGCTGAATCCAAATAACACTATATTTTCTAAATTTATTGAGAAAGTAGCTGAGTAGTGCCTACCTTTGGTTTGATGCCAACTCAGTGGGAATATCTTGTGCTACATCCCTGCCCTTCCTGGATGTGAGGGGATGAGATAACTTTGTCACAAAGTAACTACATGGGAGAAGCAGTTCATTATTCAATGAAACTCCCTGAATTTAGCAGCCTGCCTATCCCTTGCCACATGCAAGCCCTGCCTCTAAGCTCCCCTTAGAGGCGATGCTGTGGTCAGGAGAGCAGTGCTGCCAACCCCAAGGCTACCAGGCTAGTCCTAAGAATCTCTGGCTGAGCACAGTGGGCTGCGCTGACAGGATCTCTGGTGATGGTAGGTGAACCACACACTCAGTGTGCAAGTGGGTGTCTGAACACAGCTGTCTGAACCTTGGACTGAATTCTTTCATTCAAAAAAAGGGGATAACTCATGCGAGTGCTAGTCAACATAAAAACTTCTGGAGCCTGGTGCTCGTCCCGAATGCTTTGCAAAGCAGCAGTCCCTGATGTGAGGCAGCAGGAGAGAGGTGCGCTGTTCAGACATGCACCGTGACACATACAGTGTTATTTCTAGAAAGCTGTTTAGTCACTGCTCTTCAGGGTGGCACAAAAGAAGTGCAAGCGTTATCAAAGGAAACCCAGGGAAGGGAAGGGATCGCCTCTGGCAGCACCCAGCGCTGCCGGGAGCTGCGCCTGGCCGCGGTTCGGTGCTGCCACCCGCCGGGCAGCGCTGGGGCTCGGCACCGGGGCTCGGCACCGGGGCTCGGCACCGGGGCTCCGCACCGGGCACCGCTCCCGCCCGGAAACGCTCCCGCTCGGCTTTGTAATGCCATAACCCCCAGGAGGGTGCAGGGCCCTGGAACGTGCCACGGGGATGCGTGCCGAGGGTGCGTACAGCATCCCGGGAGACCCTGAGCGCTGAAGATTAGAAGGCAGAGCGTGCCATGAGACTGAACCACCTTATTTTATAATTTTCCAGCAGTTAGTTTGCTGGCCTGGTACTTTGAGCGCAATAAGGAGAGAGCTTGACAGCTGCTACCAAACCAGGCGTGAGGAGCCAGGGTTTGTTTCGGGAGCAGGGATGCTCCTCCACACAGAGACCTGCCCCTCTGCATTCTCCTCCTCCTCGGCTTCAGGGCATTCACTCCTTCTTTCTCAGACCCACACATAGGCACATGACAAAAGTGGGATGACCTTTACTGTAAGGGCTTCTGTGTTGATGAGTTATTTTCTCTTTGGGCTTTCACCTCCCCTTCATTAGACAGGAGTTCAAGGAAGGACAAACAGTCCCTGCCTGGGGACTTCATGCCCCTTGCCAGGGCAGTGGAAGCTGCCACTTTGTAGCCACCAGGATGGCATCTATCATTCCTGTCTGCCCAAATGAAACTGGTGTTCCTTCTTCGTGTCAGGGGCCTCATGGTGAAACCCTTTGTCTTGACCTTGTCCTTCCACTTCTGCCTCTTTGCAGCCTCACAATTCCCAATTTCTGCCTTCAACCCTCCTGGCACCTGTCTCATCTTCAGCAGTGATCACCAGAGAGAAAAGCAGAGAATGCAAAACACCCCGAACAGGGACATTTTAATGAGAGGAGGGAGCACAGCAAGACGTGAGTGCTCTCAAAGTAACCTAGAGTTAGACACTGTCCCATGCTATTTGAAGACATAATAAAATTTAATGCATTAGCCTTTCAAGAGTTACCAGTGCATCTCCCCTTGGCTACCTTCAAAAATACTTCTTAAATATTGAAAATCCCTCTGAGCCTTCACTATGAAACTTTAATGGAGACAGATTCTCTGAGCCTGCTGAAAGGATTTTTCTGAAGCATATATTGGTTAATTTACTGAGCTTCTTTCTCCCCAGCATCTTTCTTCTCTCTCTCTCTCTCAAGTGCCAGTTTTGCTCTTTGTTTCATTTTTCATTTCTTCTTCACTTTTGAACCAGAATTAATTAAATTTTCTAACCATCTTTTTTCCCCCTCCATTTCATTTTATCTTTTCTTTGGTTTTTCCACCTTTTTCCCCTTTGGCTTCCTCTTTACATTGCCTCTTTCCTGTGACTTTAGATGAGCTCTTTTTCTTCTGTCTCTTTCTAGGTTTCCATGTGTCCTCTGACAACAAAGTTCGTAATTAATTGAATGTGTTAAAATGACCAGAACAACCCATTCTCTTCCAGATCACTGAGCTCAGGAGAACACCTAGCTGCTCAGAAAATGTGACCAAACACAGGGTGAACATAGGTTAAGGAGAAAGTCTTCCAGATGCTGATAACCTACCTGGACCCTCTTGAGTGCCAGTCTTCATATCAGTGGTCAGACATCTCGTCTGAATTTAGGGGATTGCAATATGGCATCTGTCTCTGAGGGACTTGTCAGACACCTTTATAACTAAAGGCAAGAAATAGGCACTCTGGGATATAATTCACTGGACAGATTTTACATACCTGTTTGGATGTCAGACCATCTTCTTTTGTTTTCTATCTAAGATATTCCACAGAGCCTTGGCAGTAACTGTTTGGATTTTCCTGATGTGATGACTTACTTCTTGTGGCATTTTCTTTGAAAACACAGATTATTCAGCATATTTCTTGAGCGGGACATTAGGCATGAACACAATATCCAGATAGTGCTTGTACCAAATAGGTTCACTCATTGCTGGTACAAGGATTAGGAAATGGTGTATTACAGTGTGGTATATGCAAATCTTGTCACCAGACCATGCTGCAGCATGTGGACCTCAGGTGCCTTCAACAATGGCCCGTGTCCTACAGCACCAGAGCAGCTGGGAATGACCACCTTAGAAAGCAAGAAGAGTTCTGGTGGTCAAATGTATTTTATTCTGAAAATGTAACTATAAAGAAAAGAAGAAAAAAGAACAACATGTAGCAGTCAATCTTCAGGGTCGTCTGTGTTTTCCTCGAGGAGAACTTCCAAGCAAAGATTGCTAGTTCTGGTGAAATAAAGCAGAAATCACCTATTGCTCAGATTTTGCTTTTGAGAAACTCAGTTCCCCCTCATCCTCATTGTCCCCAAGGTCAGGGGGTGGGGTTGTGGTGGGTTAACCTTAGCCAGCAGCCAAACACCTGCTGAGTCTCCCCTCTCCTGCGTGATGGGAAGAAGACAGGAGGAGTGCACCCAGATAAAGGTGCTTTGGTAGGTAAAGTAAAAACTGCACACTTAAGCAAAGCAAAAAGAGGAATTTGTTCACTTTATCCCTTCAGCAACTGGTGTTTTTACACCTCCTGGAAAGCAGGGCTTCAGCACATGCAAAGGTTAGTTGAGGAGATGCATGCCATAACCACCAATGTCACCCCTTTCTCCTCCTTCCCTTGAGCTGTTACTGCAGCACGTGTTGCTGTAAGGCAGGAAATAACTCTTTGGCCAGCCTGGCTCAGTTGTCCTGGCTGTGCTCCCTCTCAGCTTCTTGCCAACCTCCAGCCTACTTGCTGGTGGGGCAGAGTGGGAAAAAGAAATATGCGTTGCTGTGCAAGTGCTGCTCAGCAACAGCCAGAACACTGGTGTGTTATCAGCACTGTCCTACTCACAAATCCAAAACTCAGCACCATCTGGGCTGTTATGGAGGGAATTATCCATTTACCAGCCAAGCCCAGCGCAGGGAGCCAGCCAGGTGGTTCAGCATGTAGGCAAGCATCTCCAGCTGACCTGTTCTCTGAGCTCCCATGACAGTTCACGGTGTCTCCAGGGGCTCAGCTGGCATGTGGAGTTCCACCAGCCCTGTAGCCACCATTCCCCAAGAGCAGAGGGCTCTGTAAGTCCTCTCCTATGTCTGCCAGTCCCAAACCAGTGCCTTGGAAGCATCTGGAAGCAAAAGGATAGTGCCACCATGCACCTGCAGACACCTGCATCTCCTCTCATGTTGATTCCCCTGCAGGGGCAGCTAGGGACCAAGGGATGGATCCTTCTGGGTACTTAATGCAGGGCAGTTCTGTCATCTTGAAGGTGCTTGGCAGGAAGCAGCTGGCAGAGCACCCAGGAACATCACCTAGGGAAGAAGTTCAACAAATTGTGTTTAGACCCCATCATATCTTTTAGGTCTTGTTCCCTGCCCATTGTATACTCATTTCCAAGCATTACAAACTACTGTGGTTGCTATATTAAGCTTTCATTTTTTCTAGCATTTGCTATTATTTTACAAAAGATACATTGATACAAAAGATCAAAATCCTTTTTCCTTCTTATTTAAAACCCCCAATAATTTAACCTTCCACTTTGTAATTCAAAAAGTAATAATTCTGTTCAGCATCCCCACCATTCATAATTATCCATGCCTACAAAATGGCACATCTTTGGGGTCTTATATCTAGCTGACAAATAAAGGTACTATCACCTTTCTGGACAAATGCATGGCTTTCATATATCAACACAAACACGCTCTCAGACAAACACATCTCTCAGACATCCATTTTTCCTGACAGTATTTCTACCAGGCTAAGAAGCGATTCTACGTGATCACAGTCTGGACATTTTGCTGATGGATGAAGATGCTGCAGAGTTGGGGTTTAGTTGTTCTATCCATTCTGAAAAGTCTTAGACTGGAAAACCAAACTTGTTGGAGCTGCTGTGAAGGCACAAAATAAATCCCTCCACTTCCTCAGGTAAGAAAGGTCCTGATCTGAAACAGCTGCTGCTATTTCAGTCCTGAAGCCATTTCACAGTTTCACTGAAGTGCGCTGGGGCTGCCACATGACTTCATTTCTCACTGACTCTTTGGAGCCAGTAGAACCAGCACAGGTCATTTAGGGAGTAGGGGTAAAAATTAATTAAATCAAGAAATGAAATTGAGTGGAGAGCATTTGACCTGTTTCCAATGGTCTGGACATTGAGAAAAAAAAAAATCAGGATTTCTTCTGGTATTTGTTTCACTGTCAGAAAGACAGCTGGGAAGGGAGAGGCTCCATCTCAGAGGTAAAAAATCTGTCATTGTATGAAAAAATGGAGGCTCAATCCACAGAAACAATTCCTGGAGCACTGGCAATAGATGGATCTAAAACACATGAAATACTATCTGAAAACCTTTGATGTTGTTTCAAAATGATACCTTAAGAAATAATTAGTAACAAACTGGTATGTCAGATCTTTATTCCATTGGTTGGCCCATTTTATGATCCAAGAACTAATGCTGTAAGACATTTCTTCATGCAGACGAACTCCTTGTGTTCCCACAGGCAATCAGGTACATGTAGGAAGAGCTTGGTGGAAATTCATATCATTCCTCTCAGAGTCACTCCACTGAATTGACTGTGAAGGAGCTTCCTCCAGGGAAACCAGCCCTTCTTAGTGTCGCTGCTCCTGGAAAGGCCTGTTTAGATATTACGGCTTTGCATATGTATAAATGCCTGTGCTGTTTCTCCATCTCTTAATCACAGTAATAAACACTTGAGCAGACCTGGTTTGTGCCAGATCACCATGTCTGGATTGTCTATAAAAATGACTTCATGATATGGGAATAGGTCCATAAGAAGACATCTAGAAATATACAGCTCTAAAATAGCAATTAAAACATAAATGAGCAATCCAGAACCTTCCTCAAGGGATATAAGGAAATGCCAGATGCCTTTCCCTGCATCTCAGATTATCTCGAAGGATTTTGAAATAAAAATGCTAATAATAAGAGTCAAGAAAGCTAACAACTGCAGAATATAAAATTGCTAATAATAACCTCAGCTCTGAGCTAAGTAACATTGTTAATAAGGCAAAAACATCAGCAGGCATGATTTTTAAAAAATTTCTTCTCATTGAAAAAGGCAGATGAATCATATGGGTTATGCAAACATCTTTCTTAACCTGTTCCCCAGAGACACCAGTTTCTTCTGATTTCCTTACAGTGATCATCTTCATTCAGAGGTTGCCTCAAGAACAGTATCTCCAGATGATAACGTTGCCCAGAAGATGGATGGACAAGGCCACGTGGCTCCACTTCTACATGCAAACCAATAGGCAAAAATGCCAACTGCCTGGGACATGAGGTGATGCTCTGCCTTGTGGGCATGAATCTTAGAACCAGGGAGATATTTAGGTTGGAAAAGACCTCTAAGACCATCGAGTCCTGCCAATAACCCAGCATTGCCAAGTCCACCACTAAACCATGTCCTGAAGTGCCACATCTACATGGCTTTTAAATATGTCCAGGGATGGTGACTTCACAATCTCCCTGGACAGCCCGTTCCAATGCTTGACAACCCTTCCAGGACAGAAATTTTTCCTAATACCCAATCTAAACCTTCCCTGGTGTAACTTCAGGTTATTTCCTCTTGTTTTATTGCCAAGAGCACATGAAGAACACATGTGACTGAATGTGTTAAGGGACAGGAAAATGCTTGTCCTTAGCTTGAACACGAGCCAACCTCCCCCTGGACTTCTGCTGAGTCAGTTCCTGTGGTCTCTTGTGTACCTACATAGTGGTTAGTCTTACACATGTCTTCGGGGAACAGCCACATTCACAAAAAGTTATCTCATTTTATGTGTGAGAGCATTTCTGCCAGAAGGACAGCTAAGCTTGACATGTCCAAATGCTCAGAAGTTAGGAAATACCAGAAGTCAGACTGCCTGAAAAGATGTCAGTCTAGGATGGTACAGCTGGACCAAAAGTGATGCTCTGTATTTGAGAGACTGGGTCTGAGATGGTCCTGTTGTATTTCAGAGGTTTAAGGCATTTTAAAGGCCAAAGGGAATTTAAGAATTATCAAAGTGTATATTTTAATTTTAAAATGCATCATCTTCATGTTCTATATTATGTCTTAAATAATATATGAACTTGCCTCTAGCAAAAAAGCCCTGAAGAGATGCAATGGATGGATACTGTCCCTCTACTGCGTCTTAAAATAGCAATGTTTGACTTTTTACAGGACTCATTGTAACTGAAAAGTATATGCCTTCTGTATTCCAAGTACATAAGCGCTGTGTTCTCTTATTTTGTATTTGTAGCTTCCTAACCTTTAGAAAGTAAACCTGAATAACTCCACCTCCTGCCATGCCACAGGCTGCTATTATTTTTATTTTTCTTATGCCTATGCCTTTCTGATCAAATTTTTAATCACATTCAAATGGCCACTGAAACAAGTGGACAAAGTTTTAAGTAAAAACAAGAGTTTTCCTAATCACCCCCTGGATACCTGGTAAATCCCTTGTATAGCACAGAAAAGTCCCAGTGCCCAGCCAGCCAAGAATTTGCCACTTCTGAGTTTAGGAAGGAGTGAAAAAAAGGGTTTATCTTTGCCATGAAATGTCTCCTTTCTTCCTGCTCAGCCAGCTGTGTTTTTACAGCCACGTGTCCCAGACTTGCTTTGAGGTTTGGAGCCCACAGTGATGAGAAGTGCTGCCTGCTGCTCCCACTAGAGCTCCTGCCTGGGCAGCAGCTGTGCACAGAGTGGGAATTGCAAGGCAGTGGGGAAACCACTGCTGCTGCTCAGGGAAGAAGCTGGGAAGCCTGTTTAAGCCGGATGTGTTCAACCTTCTGTGCTAATCAGGAGACTTAAGAAACTAGTTATCTTTTTTTCACCTGTGGCCATCAGGCATAGCACTGGGCAGAGGCCAGAAATAGAGTGACATTTTTTAAAACGTGATTGGTATTTGACAAGTCAAAGTAGGTCCTGTTTCCAAAAGAGACATCTGCTCCTTGTATTTAACGTATAGAAATTAAACACAAACTATCATTAAAAAAAATGCAGGTTGCACCAATTTTTATGTACTTGAAAGAAGCTGACCCAAAATAGATGGGAAAAAAGCCTCCTGCTTTTTAACTCCCTGTTTTGTTTGTTTTCCTTTTTGCTTGTGAGAGCTATTGAACTCTTTCATGTTTGCTTCTAAAAAAAATAAAATTATAATGCTGCTCAGAGTACTTTGACAGCGTGTTATCTCTGGCCAATCTTTCTGCATTGGACTGAACTCCAGGCATCAGAGAGGCTGCCCAGCATGGGGCTGATTGAACAGCTCCAAGAGTGACGGAGTGATTCCCACCATGTATTATGGGAAGAGATCAAGCTTGCCACGTACAAATAATTCCTAATACTAGAAACCTTATCTTCTCAAATCATCACCTCTAGCACAAGAAAGTTACAGATCTTTTTCTGCTCCTGTGGTTTCACAGCAGTGGTAAATAACACGGATGGATATTCCTTCCACCAAGGATTTTTTTGAACTGAAACAAGTTCAAGAACAAACTGTTGAAGTTGAAATTGTTCTCTGCTTTCCTGTTATTTCACGAGAGCAAGTAACACCTTGAGATGGAAATGCCTCCTCATCTGTGCAATCCCCCCAGGTCATGCTGGGATGCTAATGCACCTTCTGATGGAAGGTGTCCCGGCCCATGGCAGGGGAGTTGGAACTAGATGACCTTAAGGTCCCTTTCAACTCAAAGCATTCTGACTTCCATGGTTCTCTGATAATGCACAACTCTTCTTCCTTGAGCATCTTCTACAGATCTTGCATACGCTCCTGTAGAAGTTCTTACTTCTAATATTTTAGTCTGAACTGTCCTCAAGGTCTTAGATTTTTCCCCCTCATTCTGTGTACACCTTTCAGACTGATATTGCAACCTCTGCCACCACATTCACCACCATGTATCTAAACATGTGGTAATTTTGCTTGTGCAGCTGGATGCTGCTTGCAGAACGGGAGCTCCTCCTCACTGCAATGCAGTGGGAGTGGAAGTTGTCTCACTGGTCTTCAGCCTCTGACAGTGGCTGAGTTGTCACTCTGGGCTTCCTTCGGAGGCAGTGACCTTTTTTTTGCCCTTCTGCAGGATGCTGTGATCTAAAAGTGCCAGTTTCTTTCCATAAATATGAAGGGAGCCTCTTTCCAGCACGGAGCAATCACTGCTGATCTTCTTAGTACGTTTGCAATCAGCTCTGGCTTGCATTATTTTGTCATTATTACCATCATGACCCCAACCTCCTTGTCCATAGTTCTTATCACTACATGAGCAGTAGCAACCTAACCTGCTCCCATTCGGTTTGTGATCAGGAGGATGTCTTGTTCTGCCAAGGATCCATCCAGTTCCCACTGGAATTATACAAAGCAAGTTAGACAGTCCCTCAGAAAATATACTACTCTGGAGTTGGTAAGAGTAGCTGCTGTTACTACGGCTCCTCTCCTGCAAGCATTTGGCGAGGACCAATCCACACCCCACTCTCATGTGGTTTAACCCTATATTTTCATTTCTCCAGTAAATCCTAGGTGGTTCTCAGTCCCTTTGTGTGTGTTCCTCACCTCACCTTACAAAATGGATGGAAACAACAGCAATGTAGATATTTATGTCCTGAGCAAACATCCTTGCCCTAAGCACGCAGTCATGCTTCTGTTCTTCCCCCATTCCCTCTTGAGGGACACACCCCTATCCACACTGGTCTGCAGGCAGTGGCCAAGTGCTGGGCAGGGTTGGTGCAAAACTTCCTTTATTGAGGTGGACTCACAGTGCACCTGAATGATTACAGGCACCGCACTGGGGAGGATGACAGCTGCGGGGATCTGGGATTGTTTTTTACACAAACACACACACACACACCCACACACCCACACCCACACACCCCAATCTATCTTTTTTATTCAGTAATAATTCAGTCTGAACCAAAATCTCTGCAAGTCCAGACCAGTTCTGTCTCAGATGGCAGCCAGAACCGAGAAAATCCATGCCAGGCAGTAAATAAGAGCTTTGCTATAAAAGGCAAAGGGAAACAGAAAGCAATATGAAAGCACATCAGGTTTCATTACAACGGGCCGTTCACTTAAGAGCTGGACTCGATGATCCTCGTGGGTCCCTTCCAACTCAGAATATTCTGTGATGAACAAAATAATAAGCCTTCTAAATGGAGATTGGCTTTTTTTCTAAACTGCCTTTTTTCAGGCACTTCAAAGGCTCTGCCACTAGATGTAGCAAAAGCTCTCTTAAAAGTTGCCTCAGATACTCTGCTGTGTTTCTTTTTCAAAGGGGAGAAACGGACTAAAACTCAACAAGTAATATAAGGATGACTTGAAATTAGGAGCAAAAATGTCCAGAAGAAATAGCACTGATGGCAAGCAGCATCATGTAGGGCACAAAAAGTCTCTCCATTAGAAAACACAGATGTGAATGAGATTGGATTATCATGCTTGGAAAACTCTCTGCCCACCAAATTCTGCTCAGCCTTCTTTGGAGTAATCCTTAGTGTTTTATTAAACCTGCAAATGGGAGTTAGCAAAGGGGAATGCAACACCCACAAGGGTTGGTAGCTGAGATGCCAGGGCAATCGGGAAGCGCAGGGTGTATTGCTCTTTGAAGCATTTCTTTTCCTCTTTGAACTGCAGTATACTTCAGAAGCAGATATTTTTAGACCCCAAAAATGCAAGAATCAAATGTAATAAACCACAAATAAGATAATGTGGTTTGTTTCATTTACTTAGAGGGTTAAACCCTTAGAGCTTCAACAGAATTGATCAGTGTGGGGAAAAAATCCCTAAATGTCAAAAATATTTTTTCTTCTGTTAAAAAAGATGTTGTTTAGGCATTTGCAGTGTCAAAAATAAGGTACCTGGAAAAATAAAGCACCATAAGTTAACAGCACAATTAAGGAGACAGTTACATGAGGCTTTGCAACATCTGAATCCAGTATTTCACCAAGCAATTTATGATAGAATGAAGATAATTTAAAAATAAGATAAAACTAAAAAAAAAACCAAAAACAACAACAACAACACCACCACCACCCCAAAACCACCCAAATCCAACATTTTTGCATAGTTGCCAAAGGAAGTTGAGAACTGATCAGAGCTTACCATGAAATTATGAACAAATCTAGGAATTCGGACAGCTGTAATTCAAACCAGAAATTGTCTTTATCAGACAGGTCTGGTGCACGGTGGGTAGGTTTCCTCAGTCCCATGGGGACGTGCACGTCTGAGCTGGTCACCCAAAGGTGCTTTCACAGGCACACCGGTGGTGGCTGATTCATCCTGTCCCAGAACAAATATCCACACTGACCTGACAAACCGCACGCCAAAAGTGGCCACTTCTCCTCACTGAGCCATGGAAAGAGCCTGGGCTGAGCAATTCAGCTGCAGGTTGGAAGAAGAAGAAAACAAAAGAAGGTGGTCTTTGCTCATTACCTGCATATGCTGACCTGGCTCTGCCCGAGGCCTGGCCAGTTCACCTTCATTTTTTTCTTATACTAGATTTACCCGAAAGCAAACTCTATCTGGAGCTTAAAAGAATTTGCTCTAATTCATGCACTCCAGTTTGGTGAGATTTTATTTGAAAACAATTTCATCTTAATTAGACGCATGACCCTGCAGTCCCTGCTCACCTTGCTCACCTGGTGACATGCAGGTCACAGTGAGGGGACAAGCTGCTTCTCTCTCTGCTTGTAAAATGGGTGGTTTTAAGGACAAACACACAAGAAAACGTGAGGATAAAGCGTGACTGTTAGCCATGCTGTCTATCCCATGGGGAAAGGGAATCACCTGAGCAGGGCACTGAGAGCATACATCTCCAGCCCGTCATGATTTATTAACAGCTGGTAAAAAGCATGGCAGAAAAGGACGTCTAAGTAAAAGCAAATTTGGCACCTAGATATAATTTTTTTCCCTAAACTCAGAAATAGGGGAGTGACTTGTTTCAGAGCACTGTAAAGTCTGGATCTGCAAGGTGAGAAAGAATAGGGGGAAAAGCAATTTTTTGTCTCCTAGCACAACTCAAGTAGTGCAGGTCCCTGCAGCATAGGGTGTAAAAGGATCTCCAAACCCAGCTCTCAAGGTATCCCAGCAGGCAGCTAGCCCAGATTCCATGGGGCTGCCATCAGCTACAGTAGCCAAGAAACTCTCTTTGGAAAGCATGCAGATTTTGTGTTATGACATACCCTGAGAGAGCAGATTAACCCAGGCTAGACATAATCATTAGGAAACAGATGGCCATGGTGCAGGATAGCAGCTCCTGTACTGATAGAACAAGGCACATCTGGCTCGTGCGAGCACCTTGAAGAGAACAGAGGCTACAAGATTTACAAGGGAGGTCAGAACAACTTGTGGTTGGGACATGTCAGCCACATTACACAGTCTCTCAAGGGGATCAGATGCACAAGTGTATAATAGGGATGATTATCTTTGTGTCATTTTCACAATTGCTCTGATTTCTCACCAGTTTTAAGCTGACCTCTGCATACGAAGCATGTCATGCCTTCCAAGTGTCACAATGTGAACTGGAAAAAAAGTTCACAAGGTGTTATAAGCTATTTCATTTATTTAATTACTTAGATCAAGCTTATTTAACTCCATATAGCAGAAAGTGCTTCATCTGCAGGATCTACTACAGATTATACTGCTCATCATGTCATATAACCCTGGAAATTAATCCAAAATTTCCTTGCAGAAGGACAGCCTTTCAGAGAAGACAGATGACTATGCATCTGTACCTGTGAGGGAGAGGGCAGGTGTTCAGGCACTGACCTTTCAAGTCTGGGTGTCGGAAAGGGGGCTCAGTGGTTTGAGAAAGGCACCTGGATTGGGATGTCTGGGGTGCAGGCATAGGATGCACCCTGGCCCTTGAGGGAGAAATGTGATGCAGCACCACAACCCTTCCCTGGCAGTGTCTGGGTTGTCCAGTTGTTTATATGGTCAGGGTTTACAAACCTACTGAAACACCAAACAGTGGCTTGTATAGAAACAGCTCTAAAGTCCAGCCACGCTATTGTTTATTCTTCCTATGCCAAATTCCTAATTAAAATTTGGGAATATTCATGTTTTCCTGCTTCCTACAGAGTAAATTAGATTCTGTCTTCAATAGGAGATAAAACTATTTGCTTTGATGGCAATAAGAACTGTGTAAATACAAAAGCAAAAACTGCCCTTACATATGTCTGAAAGAATCCAGCAGAGCTCCTAGAAGCACACAAATAATGCAAAGTCTGCTTTTGTCAGGGTTTTATTTCAATATTAATGACACATTCCAAGTCTTGCCACAAATGCAAGACCTTCAAAACCTGTTAATCCATGCAAACAAATAGAAACAGAATGACTTTGTGCATTATTAGAATGATGCCAACCCCTATGACTGTTCGACCCTCATTAAGCAAGAAGTCCTTGCAGTAGTGTGAAATAGGATATGGATGTTGCTAATAATATGCCTCAGACTTGGTTGTCTATGTGAATTGCAAATGGGTGGCATTTTTAGCAAAGAGGTTTAACCAACCAGGGGCAATTTCCACTTATGTAACTACCAGTGTCTCTGGTTCAGCTCTCCTCCTGCAGCCAGTCAGTGTTCAGGCTAGCGAGGCTGTACAGGATGTTGCAGTGTGCAGATTTACTCCTAACACAGCTGGCTGGAGCTATTTCATGTTGATGCTGCTCATGAATTCATCTCTGCCACATGAAATCTACCACGCAGATTTCAGGCTCTCAGTTAGGCAAAAGAACATTCATGGACTTACCACTTAGTTATTGTTCTTGTTAAGGTTAATAGCTGATAAATGTCCTCCACCTTCCATCCTCTCCATTAATCAACAGTGATAC
Organism: Eulacestoma nigropectus; assembly: GCA_013397775.1. Classification (NCBI taxonomy): domain Eukaryota; kingdom Metazoa; phylum Chordata; class Aves; order Passeriformes; genus Eulacestoma; species Eulacestoma nigropectus. The sequence continues at coordinate 1,383,312 of VZTE01002530.1, forward strand.
TTGGCCTATTAAAAATCTGGAGGGAGAAGAGAGAAAGTCAAAAAGCAAAGTGGCCTCTGGGACAATAGAACAACACTGGTACCATCCCCAGATTCCAGCAATGATGCCAAACACACAGAAGTACTGAAGGCACTGAAGACTTAGATTTAGCAACATTGTGCTTGGTTAATTGCCTTGAACAAATCCCAGATCTACCTCTGTCTCCTCTCTGTGGCTTCCTCCAAGTTATTTTCTTATTCTGCCCTTTTCCTTCTGTAATTTCCCCCAAATACCCCTCTGCTCTTTGTCTTGCTCTGCTTTGCTGTATTTTCCCCTTTCTCTCCACCCCTACTCCCTTCTCACACTGTAGCCTTTCTCTGCTGCCCCACAGACTGTGCCCAGAGCAGGTCTTCGTCTGTCCCAACAGCTCACAGCTCAGACAAACCAGGACTGGGACCATCACTTCGTACATCTCGTTAGACTGGCAAATGGAGACTCACTAGCCTTGACTAGTGACCCACATTTTGACCACAGACTGTGACCAACAGGTCATGCAAGGTTGACATGAGTGGGGTAAAGCCAATCTGCAAGGCAGATTCAAAATGTTGGCAATCATGCAGGTTTGGTAACAAATATGTTTGCAAACATGTAAGTCATAATCTTTAGCAGTCACGAAAATATTTGTACCTTCTTGGACTAGCAGGGGCTGGCGTGTGAAATCTTTCAGATAAGAGGTGGCCACAGGCATATCTGACAGGTGGCCATGGCACTGCTTCCTCACCAGGCACTACATCTAAAACCTCTGATGCTGCTGGACAGCGAGTATAGGTCTGTGGTTATGTGGTACTGCAAAATGGGGTGAGGTGAGAAGATGCTCAAAGTATTTGAGGTGGCAGGAGCAGAAATGTTGCATTAACACCATGCTCTGATACTTCCCGCCTGAAGGAAAACACGACCAGAGGCAGGATATTTGCTTGATCACTGCCCTCTCAAGCTATTTCCTCAGACCAACAGTCAGAGCCCACAGGAACGTTATGCTTCAGGACACACAATCTGTTCTGGTTGCTACCAACAATTTGTATCCTGAAGGCTTTTAAGCCCTGCCTATGATATCATTCACTAATATAACCCTGCTCCAGCAGTCTCTCTGCATCCAAGACACTGCCATTAATCTAGGAAACTACTACTGAAAAATATCAGAACAGTCAAACCGAGAGAAAAATGTCCGTTCAGCTGGTACATGGGGGATAATGAAGTTTCTCCCCAAGGTTGGCCATCACAATAATGTTAGAAGAGCTACATTTTGTTCAGGTAAAATGTCATATGAACAGCTTGATGGAATCCCACAGAACATGAATAACTTCTAAATGAAGCACAGATGAGCAGTTCTTGATGTAAAAATGCAGAAAATAAAGAAAAAGGTGCTTTTTTTGCCTTTTTTCTTTTTAATCTAAAGACAGATATTCTCTACCAGACTCTCCAGATTCACGGGGATTTTTTTTTGAGGATGGAAGGACAAAACAATGCCCTTGATTCATGTATAGGATATACAGCAGCTATGAATCCTATGGTGTTCCCTCCCATACCTATTTACTTCTTTAAACCACAAGACCTAAGGGTAAATACAGGCAGTTCTTTCTATAACGTTTAGCAATGATGACAAACCATTGCCTAGAGACACTGGTACAATCAATCTAAAAGTTAGTTTTTTAAAACCCACTGAGACCATCCAGTCTTTCCTGTCCAGATGGAGGGTTTCATCCCCTGCAACAATGATCTACTGTTATGTTTGTCACTACTGACTTTCTGTGCCAATTCAGCAGCGACGTGTGATCTTAAGCTTAGGGGTGACATTTTATCAGTCAGGAAAATATACAGTGAAATACTTTATCCATAACAAGTTCATCTTCTTAAGAACAAAGAGAAATGTGCTCCCTGTCCCACAGAAAGAATGTTCATCATGAGCTGAAGGGAAGCAGCATGCAGAGCGTGAGGGTTGTCCATAGCCTGCCCATGAAGGAGACGGGAAAGACAAGGAAAATGACAATCACACCACACTGCTACACACACTCAGGCTAGGGTGTTCTGCTCAGTCAGGGAACTGGTTTCCTCCACCTTTCTCCTGTTAAGCTGCATCATTACCTTAACAACAGGAGAAGCATCTGGGATCAGGGTGAGGGATTATTATAAGAACTTGGTCTCAAAACTGTACCCTCAGAATTCTTGTAAAGTTTCCAAGTCATCTACAAACATCTGAATTGCTTCATCTTACTGCACATAACTGGGCGCCACAGGATGCCTCAGTGTGCCTGATGGACACCAACAGGCATCACCAATGGTCTCTTCCCACTTCTCTTGGGATAAAAGCAGTCCCTGCTGGAAGTGTGTGTTCCCTTTAATTGGCTTTAGGAATTCATTGGTGGTACAAAATTAGACTTAGGCAGTGGGCTTAGACTCTGAGTTGGGTGAGGTGACCTCTCATGCAAATGTTTGCTCCTTGTAGGTGGCCGCTCCTAGCAGCGTGCTTTGCTACAGCCTTGCTGTCCTGCCTTGGTGGCCACAGGAACAGGTGAGGATGGGCAACTTAGTGCCCAAGTTCTGTAGGAAATCGTATCCTGTTGTGCTCGCTCTTGTAGGTTCCCCACAAAATATGGCTGCTGGAGATTTCTCCAGTGGTGTAAATCAGGACTGGGTATTCCACCAAATTCAGACTACGATGATCATGTACTTCCTTAGATTAATTCCACTTTTATTTAGCTGTTTGCAACATGCATCTCTCTATCTCAGATAGGCTCACCAAGTTCCCTACGTACAGAGAAATGAAGAGAAAGTGTAAAATCTTGTTTTTATGGAATTGATTTTCCCTCAAGCCAGACATCTGAGCATGATCAGGCAAGTTGTCTACTTTTCCCTGCTTACTACACAGGAAGCCTAAAGCTATAGTGAGGATATCTGCATTTGGCAGGGTATAAACTATATAATATGCATATGCAAAGTGTGTGTTATACTCAAGAAATTCATAACGATTTTCCTTAGTGAATAGTTCTTTATAAAATACATGAAAGCAGAAGTTGTGTCAAATCTAACCTTAAATTCTAGGCCTTTGGCTCATTTTACTTTAAAATGCATTTCTTAGTATATTCATGGAAAAATAATGGCAGAGCAAGTGATCTTAGCAAGTGATCACAGATTAGCATCTGTGACTAATTGCAAACAATCACAACATGAAATTATATTTTCATGTCTCTAGTTGGAGAATTAGTCCCTTGATTATTGCTGGTATGCTACTGTACTGCCTGATTTAACAGACAGAAGCCACTATTTTCTTTCGAGGTCATTATAACATATATTCCTGTACTGATCCCAAATCCTGAAAGGCAAGATGTGGTTTTTTTGCAGCCTATTACAAGTTCAAAAGGTTGAAGGTTGCACTTCATGATCCTGTAGGTCTCTTCCAACCTTAATAATTTAATAATACTAAATTAAAACTGGCTTAAGAAAGCTCTCTTCCCCAGCCAAGGAAAGTGGAAAATCTTGAACCTACATTCTGTGAACAAGGCATTAGTCACAATTACTGAATATTACAGACAGTATAATAGTGGCATGCCATGCCTGGGAAATATTTAATTGTCTATTTGTCCCGTATGATAATTCACCTAAAGCAATGGCTGCAGCTACAGAAAGGTTTAAAAAGCAAAATGAACCCTAAGTATCAGCTTGAGGCAGGGGCTGGGCTGCTGCTGGCTGGGTCTGCCTGACTGCTCCAGGTTATACCACTGCAGGAGGTTTAGCCTTGGGGTCAAGCTGCAGCACAGGAGATCGTTGGACCTGTGCTGAAGATGGCTAGGAAAGAGTGGGCGAGGTTGGATTATTTCAATGTCTGTCCGGAGAGCAATGGACTTGTCATCATGTGGGGCAGGCAGTAATTACTATGGCACTGGCTGTCTTGGGAATTTTCCCTGAAGGTGGTCAGCAGCAGCAGCAGCAGCAGCAGCAGCAGCAGCAGCAGCAGCAGAGAGCAGATCTGCACATGGCAAAGTCTCCCAGAAGGCTCATGCCTGTCTCTGAAGAGATGCAGAACAGGCTTTCACCTCAGCTCCAGCTGGAGCTGCACCTTCTCAAAACCACCTCAGCAGCACCCTTGACTGATATTAATTTCCTAAATTAGGGGAGAGAGTGCTGGGCATCACTGTGCTATTTCTAAGATGAGAGATTAAAAATGTTTCCAGTCTGCCAGGTCTTGGCATTCCCTTCATTATAATCTGTCCCCTACCTGGGCATGTCAATCCACCACCCTTACCATGCTTTCCATAGAAAGGATAGGGGCACAGAGGCAGGCCAGAGATGTGAAGCACTTTTTTACCCTAGAAACAGCCAGAGGATTTGAGGAGTAGGAAGGGTATTCCCAGTCCTGCTCAGTCTTGTTCCACAGACATCTCACCCCACAGACCCTTTGCACGTGGCTAAGAACTGTGATGAGACTAGGTGACATCAGCTGAGGAGGAGAATCCATCCATATCCTGGAGAAGAAGAGGTCAAATCATGTCCTGGAGATGGGAGCCCACCAGTACCGTGCAGAGCGAGAGACCTTTCAGTGCCACACCACAGGACACATCTTTGCCTCTTGCACTGCTAAAGCAATGTCAAAAACAATGATCAGGAGATGTGTCTTCTTCTGCAGCCAGGTGCATCAGCGTCTCTGAAGGATGTGAAGCGAAGAACGAACACAGAGATCCTGACTTCAAAGAGAAAAGCCCAGTAAGACTTTTCAGGCATATATCCTTCCTCAGCAGAACAAAACATGACATTTTTCTTTGTTTAGCTAGTATTTTCCCACCCTTTTTTAATTTAAATTGTTCTGCTTTATAGGATACATGTCCTTGGTCAATTATGCCACGTCTGCTGCTAAATGCATTAGGAGGCTCACTGTGTTTGCTCACGCCTCCAGCAAGGATAAAGAGCTAAAAAAGTGATGTATTCCACTCAGCCTCTGACATGTGTGGACAGTAGATGTTCCACAGCAACAGGGTATAAGCTATTTTCAGATTATAAATCAGATGTCTGTAGTCTACTATTAAAACCCCCTCTGTTTTAATTTCTTAGGTGCTATTGGTACACAGTGAGACATTTTCATTACTAAGCACCACTAGTAGGTAAGGATTTATATGTGTTATCATTGTAAGCTGTGCAGGCTTTGCAGGTGTATTGGACTTCTCAGCTCTTTCCTACACAGCAGAACCCAAAAAGCCAGTTGTCCCTTGAATATCTGTTCTATCACCTACAGCTTCCCAGACTGATAAACCTGGCTCTCCCTCAGTGCATCCAGCACTCATACAATCACAACATCCTCAGTTCCATACAAAGGTTGACAGCCCAAAGCACATGCAGAAGGACTGAGAGAAGCAGAATATCCCTGACACAACCCTAGAATGGAAGGACATTCAGGGGAAGTTAACATCACTTCACAGATGACAGAGCCCTCTACAAGAAACCAGGGACATCTGCTCTTCTGCAGACCACCAAGTCAACCACCCTTTTCATCACGCAAGGCTCAGCAGATGTAGCAACACTGTGAAAGAGCTCCTGCTATATCAGCTCAGTCTTAGCTAACAGAATAATTGCTTGCTTGTATGTCAAGGCTAAAGAGAAACAGCTGAAACAAGGCTTTGTGCAACTCAGTGCCACAGTCATATTTACATTCAGAAACGGAAAAGGCTATGGACATAGCATTGCAAAGGAAAGGAAACACCACATCCAAACAGTGGTCCTGGGCACAAGGCAGTGCATAAACACTCTCAAAAGATCAGGGGCCATTGGCAATATTTGCAGGGGTTCAGATTCCAAATCAAAAGATTTCAGGAGTCGCTGATATTTTTTTTTTTTTTTACCAATCATTTCTTTAGAGATTTTCAGGAGGGGTCAGCAACCTGCCTTAGGCAGTGCACCGTACCTTGTGTTTCAGAAGCAGCCTGGGGCCAGTGCCCCCTAGCTCTGCACTTCACACTGCCAGTAGCCCTGGGGACACGTAATATCGCTGGATGGGAGCTGCTTTTGGCACCCCAGCAAGGGGGTGCAGAGTGCCTGAGCCACATCCACAAATCCACACATCCATTCCACAACCTCCTCCTCTGATGAGCCACATCCAGCTCAGCATCTGGTTTAGCCTTCTGTTTATTTTATGGATTCTCTTTCCTGGCAATTGCTCCCCCTCCCATGCATCCCTGCAGAAAACTTCCTGCTCCTGCTGGGGCACCTCCTGGGTGTCCTGGGGGAAAGCAGAATGCTTCTAATGAGCTCAATGTATAATTTCCTATCAGATTTACCCAGGAGTGGATCAACCAATGTTTTAAAATGAGAGAGGAGATGCAGACTCCTATCTGGAGATAATAGAGGCAAACCTGGAGCACACATCAGCACTGAAGGTTGGAAGGTCTCAGTGGCAGCTGGCTCCAGAGAGCAAACATTTTTGTCACAAAATTAGCTCATTACCTTTTTTTTAATCCATCAATGCTCTGATTTCTCAGGTGACCCTGGGCAAGGCAGTGCACTAGAATTACTGCTAGAATGGAGATGATATTGTTCCCCCTTTGCTACCCCTTTTATGCCATGAGCCCCGTGGGTATGGTGAGGTACCACAGCAGCTGCCACAGAGACATTCCTCATCTGAAATTGCTCCTTTAAGCGTTCATGTAGCACAGTTTTCACAGAATCAGTATTTACCAACTAGATCCACAAGCAGTTCATTTTCCGTGCATTAGTGTCACTGCAAGACAGTGATGTACTACCTCAGCAAGGAGGTGATTTCTCTGCGGGAGAAGCTCGTTTAACCCTCCTCCAAGCTCTGCCAGATGCCTCTAGTCAGCATGGGGAAGAGAGTGGTGATCTGCAGCATTCTGACCCCTGAGGGTTGTGCGGTGCCTGGCTGTGCTCTGCTGCAGCACAGGGAGCGCCAGCCCAGGGCATCCTGAGAGCTCGGCATCCTGCACGTGAGCTGAATCTAAGCCAAATACAGAGGAGCTTTGAAACACTGCCTGCTTTTAAAATGATCATTTCAACAAAAGGGTCTCATCACTCTTGTGCACAGCACAAGCTGGGTGACATTACTGATACCTTCAGCACATGGCACACTCATTCTGACCACTGCTTGTGTCACGAGACTGATGGTCCTTGATCTGAGGAATATTCAAGTGACATATCCTTCATCATGCTGTCCTGGGTAGATTCAGTTTTTTGAGAGTGCAGAGATCAAGGCAAGAGCTGAGACAGTGCCCTCACTCTCCCAGTAAATCCCTATGGTCTTGCTGATAAGGTAGCAGACATGCTTGACTTTATTATTTTCCATACAGTTTCCATGTATAGTTTAGATTATTGGTATTTGGTTGCTTTTCCTTTGAGGTGTGTTGGTCCTGTGGCTGCAAGGTGCCTTCTCTTCTGAGAGGGTGTGAGAGGAGCAGGCTGGCTTTGGATATGAATGGAAGGTATGAAGTGTGAGTGTCTCCCCGGGTGGCAGATTCCCGTGCCCTAACTTGCATTTTTTTTGCACATGCAGGGGCAGAACATTGCTTTTGTGGGTGCGGGGTGGGGGATATATCAGCATCTCACTTCTTCTCCTGTCAAACAGAGGAAAGAGCCACATTATGTTCTTAGTCTTCCCCTGAAAGGATCTAGTACAAGACATGAATCTGAGACCTACTGAGAAACAATCTCCATCTTGATCAGTTTTATCCAATTTAATGACTCATTCTTATAAGCCAATAGTGAAATAATGCCTTTTCTTTTTCAGAAAGTAGATTCTGAAGATACCCAAAGCCAAGCATGAAAATATCAGCAACCTAGAATATGAAAGGGGGACAATTGGCAGCCCTGCATATAGCTAGCTGGCAACACATCCAAGAAGTTTGCCTTCTAATAATAGAAAGCTGTAAGAGGCATATGGAGAAATTGAGCTCTAAGATTTTTATTTCCTATGTATAAATACGCTGAAGTCACAGATGTCTCTGCAGTCTCAATCTGCCAAGACCAAATGCAAGGAACAGATCTCAAAGACACCAAGAAATGTGGAAAAGCAAGCTGCACATATTGAAGTTTGCTCCCTTTCTGATAGATGGGTGTTTTAAAAGCTCTACCAACCAATCTGAAATAAACCAATTGATCTATAAAGAAAGCCACATTTTCTTTACATTCTCTTTTCCCATTAAACCAGGGTGTTGGTGCCTGTACTACTAAGGGAAGCCATGTCTTGCCAGGAGCACGTCTGATCCCCTCCCAGAGTCATGAGAACACTGTCAGCTCTACTAGAAGCCTCTAAAAAAAGGTATGAAACATTGCGAAAACAGCTGTTGTGCAGGTAAAATCTGTTTTTTACGTGTGCCTGGTGACACTTGGATTAGATCTTTGCCATGTTAACAGAAGCTTTGAGTTCTAAAGGATGAAAACGTAATTTTCTTGCGTATCTCGTAAACAGAAATCGTTAAAATTCATGGCATTTACAGTCTCCAGCACTGCAAGCAACATTTTACACACCAGACCAGCTGGTAACCTGTGAGTCTTATGAGATAATGCCTGTGATTGATACTCATGAAATCTGCAAGGGGAGTCTGTAGGTCCCAAGAGAGCCATAGACTGTCTACAGCTTTTACAAGTTCTACTGCAGCAGGAGGCCAAGTTTGCAATTGCCAGGAGAGAAATATTTATGGGTCATGAACCTTCAGGCTGTGCCAGGAGAGCCTTCAGCTATTGTCAGGAGCATATATAAACTCTACTTTTATGTTACTCAGTTGTCCAGACATGGGGAAATTGGATTCATGCCCGCACTGCCAATATCTGCTGAACTGCTTGTAATTTTGTTTTTTTTGTCATTTCTTTATGATGTGTCAGGCAGAGTATGACAGATTTATCATTAAAGTCGTATGGGAGGCAAAATGCTTTTGCTCACTTTTTCTAGGGACATCAAAGTCTTGTAAAATCTGGAAAGCTCCATGAACAAGCGAGAAAATGAAGGGACCAGGAAAGTGAAAGGTGGTCAGGCTAAGTGAAAAGGTATTTTTTACCAAACTAATTTCTTTTTTAACTTCTTTGAAATTCGTACTTGCAGAGTGAAGGGAAGGTGAGCTCTCTCTTTTCTCCTAAGTATTTAGGACTGCATCTTTCCCATTGCTGAGAAGGTGACACCCAATATTCATTAGTTCACTATTCATTGGTTCCTTGCAATAAACAAAGAAACAAAAAGCTTTGATATTCTCCATAATTTCAAGAACACAAATTAAATAATCAAAAAGTACTTTCTAAAATAAGTCAGAAAAACAGGCTTCCTACATAAGATTTTTAAAACACCTTGTTCCTCCTGTAAATCTTTCAGTAATTTATGAAGCCTTTTGAGATCATTTGTATTATATTGCAATAAAAATGGAAGCTATTATGACAGCAAGTGTCATTTGGTGCAAAGGAACATGTATAATCAGCCATGAAACACCTTCCTACTGGAAGAAGTGAGTCCACAATTAAAGAGCAGGGCGAATGTCATCCCTGAGTGTATTTATAAGGCAGCAACCACCATGACAACTAATGGCACAATTTAAATCAGTTTCCAGAGGTCCTTGAACAGATCCCCTTTAAATTGTAAGAGTATATTTATTAATGACTGAATCGTACAGCAGCAAAGTAGCTGTCAGAAAAACTTGGCTATTTTTTGCAGTGGTATCTGTTTCTCTAATAAAAGATATTACCTCTTGCTCCAAACTTCTGCATTTTTGAAACCATTCCTAGAACCCATACTACTTTTTTAGTAAGGAGCAGCAAATATAATGCAAACCTTCTCCCCGCTGCTTTTTGTGGGACTTTTTTGTTGTTTTTCTCAGGTACTGTAATTTGGCATTCAGCATCCCCTGTGTCTGCTAAAACACCAGGATAAAAATCAAGTCTGCCTTGTCCAGAGCCCTAGCCTGACATGTATAAAACATTATATTCCCTCCAGCAGCAACCTCTGCAGATCATTCCTTATCCCAGTGCCTCAGTCTCCTGCAAAGCCATCTGTTACTCTTGCAAAAAGTTGGGGATCCTGACACTGCTGCATGAGGGATTGGGGCCTGAATGCAATTAAGTGCCAATGCCACAACGTCCCTGTGCTTCAGCTGTTCCCACTGACAGAAGATACTAAAAAAACCATGAAAAAGCAGTGCAACCTCATAGAGAAGGTGCTATCATCACGCAACTACCAAGGAGACACAAGTTACTCCCTTCAATGTGCACCGGCAGAGGAGTTCTGCTGCCTCTCTGGTCTGCAAGCTAATCTGTGGGTCATATGGCAACACCAGCACAGTGAGACAGAGAGGGGAGCAAGGGGCTCCCAGCACTTTTCCTTTCCTGGTCTTGCAGCGGACAAGGAGCCCTCCTGTGTTCTCCATCACAGAATAAGCTGAGTTGAAAGGGACCCATAAGGAAGGGAGGGAGGTCACTGGAGAAGTGATGGAGAGATGGCACTGATGTGAAATCTGGGTCTCCTGAAGGAGTTAAATACACTTTTTTCTATGCCTTTGGTTATCCATGTATAGCACATTTTCAATTCTATCCAGTCCGCCAACAGAATTAGCATGATGGGATGCGAAACTCCTACTACTATTATTATTATCATCATTATTATTATTATCATTGTTATTTATTTATTTATTTATTTATTTTAAAGAGGGTTTATGCCAAACAGCAGAATCCCCCCATCCTTGTCCTAGGAAGCGTTTTAAGAGCCATCTCCTCTTCCTGCTACCATTTGCCTTATCCCTCCGTGATGGGGCTTTCCCACACGCTCCCTCTCCTTGCCTTCAGCAGCTAAGGCAGGAGATGCTCTGGCTGCTTCCCTCCCTTTCCAGGAGCTGCTTTTCACAAGGGCCATTGCAGGTCTCTCTGAGCAGACCTCTTGTGCAGGAAGAGATGTCCCCTTGCAAGAGTCAGTTCTGAGTCTTATTTGCACTGAATCCACCTGAAAAATCCCTCACGCTTCCTCCAACAAGAACAGGGTTGCTTTAAGCATTTCAGAAAACTCTCTTTGTAGCCATAATTTTATAAGCAAGTATGAGAGTGGGGACTGTTTCAATTCAGCTTGTTCAGCTGCTGGCAACGGGGCTGACTCCACGCACACAAATCCTCCTGGTTGTGCCCCTCCATCGTGTGGGACAGCTTAGGGGGACAGCATAGCATGAACTGTGGGGACAGCATCCAGGCATCAAATAGTGTTAAAAAGTGGCAATCCTGAAAAGCACACACATTAGCAACCCACCCCTCTCTCCTGCCAAGGTCCTTTTAAGTATATATGTATATGTAGAGTTGTATATGTGTGTAATTTTTTGTGGCAAGAAAATAAAGTGTTTTCAAATTCTACACCCTCTCCAGTGGAAATTATTTCTTTTTCCTTCTCTTTTTCAGTACTAGTAGCAAGAAAATACAGCCCACCTCATGAGCAAGAGCTGAACAAGGCAGGTCTTCTTTGCTTCAGACCTGCCACTCACACATAATTTAAGCTGCAAGTTTCCAAACCAGGAATATAAAAATGCTGTTTCCGCCCACCACATCAACCTGCTGTGCAGAAAATCACATGTGAAAAATTCACTTTAGATCTGTTCAGTACATGGCCAACTCCCAAGCTGCAAAAATAATCTGATTTTCCCTTATTCCAGGCTGCCCTAACAGAAAAAAAAATACCGTGAGTCTGTATCAGTAATCATGAGTATTGGCAGAGAAAAAAGCCAAAGGTGGAGCAGAAGTGAGAACTCTCTTGCCTGTAGGCAGGGACAGGCAACACAGTGGGCAGGAGCCAAGGAAATCCCTGGTGGAAAGCTGGGAGATGCGATCCTATAGCAGAGCCAACTTGGCACTGAAAACTGATGTGCACTGAGTGAATGCATCAGAAACAACCAGGAAAGATGGAGAAGGGCCCAGGACTGAGGACGTGCCAAGGAACACTTTGCAGAGTGGCACTAGTCTGGGACAAAGGTGTCAGGGAGCAGAGGAATGGAGGTGGTAGAAGGCTCTGCAGCCCTGGGAGGAGGTGGCTGCAGTCACACACCACACCAGGATATCATAAACCATTCATCACAAGGAATTCTGTGTATAGTGGCCCTACAAGAGTTATTATTGAGGCAGATGCTAGACCAATATTCGCAGGAGAAGCTGAGAAGCTCGGCCTCTGCAGTATTCCCTGAGAAGGTATAAATCCATAGTAGATGTGAAACCACCATGACATTAAAAGGAAATCCAAATGCTGTTACAAAGAAATCCCCATAAATAATCCCAAATTAGGACCTTGGTGTGAAGTTGAAGGTCAGGTGCTTCTCAGATAGGGCTGGCGAACACAGCTTAGATGACAGCAAGCAGTGCAGGGGGTTGTGCTTCAGCTTGCTGCCAAATGTTGCAGGGTAGCTGCTGAGTGAACACGGTCACTGGCTTCTCCCATGTCTCACATAAGTAATGTGACCAAAAAATGGGCTTTCTAGGGTCACATCTCATAAAATGCCAAGAAAACCATGCGCAGTTAAAAAGACAGTACTAGAAACTGCCTTAATGGAAAATCCCATATTTATCAGTGATTTAAATTAGATCATCTGTGCAGGTACCTCTTGGTATTTACTGTAAAGCGTATTTTTTTCAGTAATGTGACAGATGAAATTGGAAAGCACAAGGACTGTCAATTCACTCTGCTTCTTTTTCCCCAGCTAGGCTTTTCTGGGCTATTGCTCAGTAGCATAGTAATAAATGCAGTAAATCTGTTTCACTTGACAGGTAATGCATAAATGAAAAAGTGCCACCCCCTCCAAACACACACATGACAATTTTCTAAACTGTGGAATAATTTAGGTTGATGTGGCTTGTGGAGGTCCTCTGATCCACCTCCTACTCGAGCACGGACTCAAATACTTCATCAGTTTTTGGACTTTCCATCCTGAGAGGAGAGAGTTCTCTCATAACCCAAACCCTAGAGGGGTGAGGTTTAAAATATCTATCAGTCCTCAGCATTTCCCCTGCTGTCTGACTTAGGCAAAGCCAATGGTTCCCAGTGCTCAGGCATTCCCAGAAACTTTACAGGGAGGATGTTTCCCAAACTATTCAGAAAAGGGGCTGAAATTTCCCAGTGATCTTTGGTGTAGTACATGGTGAAGGATAATAAAATGGAAGATGCAAATTGATGTAGATAAGCAGGAAGTAACGCACTTGGGGAAAAAGTGCTTCTGTTGCAGACAGAGTGAAAAACTCTGAACTAGCTGTTCAGAAAAGGTCTTGGAATGAGGTAGTTCGTGAAAATGACAGCTCTCCTCTTCTCAGGAGAGGTCAAACGGGAGGTTGGAAATGTAGCTGGGAAAGGCACAGCAAGGGACGTTTTGCTGGCTGTCAGCATACCAGGCATGGTACAGCTCTCTTCATTTCAGAAATGAAGGGGAACTGAGAAAGAGACAAAAATAAGGGAAAAGGATGGCCAAAGGCTTCTGTGCAAAGAAAGACTGAGCAGACCAGGACCATTCAGTCAGGACAAGAAATTGCTGAGAAAGCAGATGAGAGCCTTCCTCAAAGTCATGAAAGGTGTGGGGACTTGGACAGGAAATTATGTTCACTGCCTCACTGATACAGAAATTACAAAACACCTAGTAAATTTACCAGGTGGTGGATGCAAAACAATGCGGAGAGGTTCCTTCATGCAATGCATGATAAGCTGTGGAGCTACTTGCTGCAGGACACTGCAAGCAGTGAGATTTTTCATAGCTCCAAAAAAACCAAAGCCAAAGAGACGTTTTTTTCAAGGAGTAGTAAATACAAAGGCATCGCCCCTGGCTCAAGAAGTCAACGCAGGTCTGTCTTCCTGCTATCCACTTCACCACATTTGTCGTTTGGCCCATGAATGCTACAAAATTACATAATCACAGCTGTGTCTCAGAGCTGTAGGTTCCAAAGGAGAGAAGAGATGTCAGAGAAGATAACTTGCAGGGCGCAGCATCTGGTTCCACACTATCAGCCCTCTGACAGATAAGCAAAGCTTCAGGCTGGCACAAAACTGGTGGGTGCAGATTAACCCATTCCAGACTTCTGAAGAAGCAGAGTGCTTGGGGAGCACCTGACACCATGATGATCTATTTTTAGTCTGAGCTAGGAGCACTCAAGCAGGATTTATTGTATCCTTGAACCACAGACTCAGCTGTCCTGGTCAGGCCAGATCTGTGAAGTCACCTGGCTGAACAAAACACGTGTAAAGTCAAATTTTCTTTCTGTCAAAAGATTCAAACAGTTTTCTTAAAAATGCATCATTTCATGGATCTTTCCAAGGCACAGAAGCAAAAAACAAGGCAACCAGCCCACTCTGGAGAGATGAAATTCCTCCAGGTGCAAGAGCCCCCTAACTGCCCTGCTGCCAAGGGACCTGTGATGAGGAACAGCCTCCTCCTTCTGTTACAACTCTTCACTCTTTTCTGGTCTGCACTGCTGTATTTTCCATGATGCTCTCTAGATCCTCGATGCCCAAGAACACATCTGCCAGTTTTGTTACTCAAAACCAGAGCTGGAAAAAAAGCAAAAAACCTCTTTTATTGAACTGCCTGCTATGGCTTTGATTGAGAAATATAACACCCCAAGATGAGTTATTGACTCAATTGTCACCCATGATATGTGTGCTCTTGGTGACAGACTAAGAATGTGTTTGAGTGTGCATAGCACATTTGCACTGCTCCCTCAACACCTGGAGCCTGATTTTTTTGCAGGTCCTGCAGTTTGCCCTCCACGCATGGTACAGATGCCCTCCAACTTCCCGCTCCCTACAGCCTGCAGAACACCAGAAAACTCAGTCGGACACAGTTTAAATCTACATCTCTGTGGTTTGGTTTTCTTAATTATGTAATGGATGGGTTTGAGAGCACTGGTGCTGTGAATATGAAGAAAACCTTTGAGGCAGCCCCCACAGTTCGTGGCATAGCTGCTGTAACACCGTGTCAATCACTCCAGCTCTGAGCACAGAAGGCTGCAGTGGCACTGCTAGATTTCAAATAAAGATCATTCATGGGGGAACTGGGTAATTTCTCTGCATGGAGCTGTCTATTTCAGATGCCTGGAAGAGAAAATGGAGCTAAATATCGTTCATTATGTTTAACTCATCTGATTTTTAAAAGAAGAAATTTGCTTTTAAATGGCTGTAAAGCTCTCCACTCTGGAGCTCTGGGTATTTTAATCACCTGAGCCTCAGAGAGAAGGGTGCATCATTTGCTTTCCTGCCCGCAATTTCAATTTCATTGCTAAATGGTGAAACGCAATTAAAAATTTCTCCATGTGAAGACAGTTCCATAGCTGTGAACATCCCTGTGTCACACACAGCTTCAGCACAGATGAGCACAGACCATCTTGCCTCACCCAGGAAAGCTCTGTAAAAGTTAGCTGCTGAGCCAAGACAATGCCTTATCTGCAAAGGCTGGATTTTCCCCTAAGAATCTGGTTCCTGGCATAACATTAGGTGTTAGGGATTTTTTTGAAAGGTTTGGTTTACTATATATACTGCATTTGTAATGATCTTCCCTGGGAATTGTGTCTGATATACGTCTCAAATATCAGGCTGTGCAATAATTTTGCAATAATGTAATTAATTGCACCTTCCAAGGCAGGGAACCTAAGTGGCTATTAATCACTTTAATTTATATTGAATCAGTAAAGTTAATTGCCTGTCTATAACAAATAAAAAAGAAATACATACTTTGGAAGCTGGCCACCGGTCTCCAATTGATATAAATTGAATATGCTTCTATGTTTCTCAGAGTAAAATTCTATTTCAGTACTTTATTGAGTACTCTAGGAATTTCTAGACATTGAGTATTTGCATTGAGTATTGCTAGGAAATCCGATCACTCACATACTCCAACGGAAGGCATGGGAAGGCCAAGTTCAATGGAGTCAAAAGGGTGCACATCATCATCCCATGGTAAAGGGACTATGGACTTCTTGGGTTTATAAAATAAAATATAGTATGGAAAAATAAACATCAAATGTATTACATATTTCTTTAGCAAGTAAGAATTAATATTACAACTTTTATAACCCAGCTATGTGCAGAGAAAAATACATACTGGTTTTTAATTCTCTACCATTCCTCACAGCACTGAGACTTTTTGCAGGAATAAGAACAAAACCCACTCAGTTGAGTATGACCTGGAAGGTTAGGCCAAATTAAAGTGTTACAAGGTAGTGAATCTCCTGTCACTTTCACTTTTACTCACAAAAAACCTGTTTTCTCTGATTTTGGGTGGTTGCAGGAGAACAGCCATACACTCAGGAAATGAACTTGTCAAAACATTTTTTGGCTTGAGAGTATCATGTGTCTTGGCTTTTGACCAGGTTTTTACTTGCCCTTGGGTTTAGCTGAACTGAAAATATTCTTAGAAAAGGAGATCATCTGAATCTCTGCAATCACGGGCTCAAGCAAAGCCAGAACATTCAGAGGGAGGCTGAACTAATATGAGAGAGCAGAGGACTTTGATTTGGGTAAAAATGCATTTAACTCAAATATTTGTCACATTTGAGAAAAAATTTAATTGTATTATAATACAACTCCACTATTTGAGAAGGTACACACACTCAGGTAGTACAAAATTGCATCACAGAACTTTTGTGACGGTGGAATAGCACACATGGAAGCCATGAGGAAGGTAATCTGGGCTTGCACCAGTGTTTTCAGTGGAACTTGGCTTCTCTATGTCACTTGGATGCTCAAGCTGTGAAAATCTACTTGGTGCTACATAATAAATTCTGCCCTTAAACGAGCACACACAAAATAGAGCAGCCAAAACCCAGGAAATATTCTGGGACTTGAAACCTGCTTTCCATCCCTCGGGAAGTGTTTTGCCTGCCCTTCGTTTCAGTGCTTCCTTTGTGGAATATAAATTTTGTTCCTTCAACCAGCTAGTGAGTAAGCCCCAGATATATGCATCCCATCTAATAGGACATGGCACATCCATGCAAGCGTCCACCTCCTCTCAGGATGAAGTGCTGTAAGAATTAAATCCACTGAAGATCATGCTAATTTGTAATTGAGTCATGGAGATAGATGAATCACACAAGCTGCTTGCACGAAATGATCACTTTTCACCATGTGATTTCATAAAGGGGAGCTTGGTTAAAGCAGAGGGAAAAAGTTATTCCTGATTCTGAATTACATTACTCCAGTCCAGCCTATTGAAATTGCATGGGTGAAACCAGACAGGGGAAAGATTATCCATCTGAAACCAAGTGTCTCCATTATGCAATGAACAATCTCTGATTATAGCACTGGTGTCCAAAATTAATTAGAATCCACCAAGATAGACCATTTCAATATTTCTAATTTTATCATCTGGCAATTAATCTACTTTTGGCCACACAGCACTTACTGTAGTAAGAAACTACTGCCTGCTCTCAAGCCTGGCTAAACAGAGGACCTCAAAAATAGATGAGAAAAGGTGCACTGTATATGTATTTTTCAGCAGTTGAGAACACTGCAAGGAAGAACAGGTGTGCAGCACAGATAAATTTTCCCAGTCACCTGAAATGTCTGGTTATACATTTATAATAATGTCATTTATAATCAATGACATTCATAATCTCAGGAAGGTTTTGCATATCATGAATGGTTACTTAGGTTCTGTTTTGCACAGTACCTATCACAGGGCTCCATTTATGGGTTTCTGAAGAAGAAACCCATAAAGCCAATGGAAATAATAGTAATTGTTATCAGTGGCAGAAGGAAGGGATAACACTGTGAGACTGGATAGCAGTGAGGCAAAAAGGAGTTCATCCACCACTACAGTCTCTCAGGTACAAGACTGTCCCTAGAAGATTGTTTCATCATCCCTTCGGAATAAGTGGGTGTAAGTCCATTCACCTTATTTAGCACTATGCCCACTGCAGTAATTTCTCATGAGCTTGCCAAAGATCAGTGTTGTGGTTGCTGAGTGCACAGATGGTGTCAGTACTTGACAAAGAGGGTTTGCTTATTGCCCATTCAGCATCATATGGAGAAGATGGGAAAGACGCAGTCTAGCCAAGACCGGGCAATACTCACTCCACCCCAGTTCACAATCCCAGCTCAGCCACACCTGATCCACACATCCTTGACAGACATGTGGAGCTCAGACCCAGTACCGGGAATTGTGCACAGGAAGAAAACCTCTCAGTGACTGGCCTGTAACTGGAATTCAGGTACAGAAAGCTTTTCAGCTCACCACTGTTCAACAATAACCTCAGGGACTTGATTCAGAGGGCAGGCTTTAAAGGACTGGTTTTCTTCCTGACAGAAGCAAACTCCCATGAGTTTTCATGTAACCATCCTGTTTTGGAGGCTGAGAGATCTTATTGGAATGATTTCCAAGCTGACCTAAGTTCCAGAGGACCATCTTCAATCTGTTTAATTTTGGAACATAGATGAAGCCAAAATGTCCTGCTGTATGGTCACTTCCAAGAACCGTCGCATGTAAAGGAAAAAAGCAAAGCCTCTCTTTTTCAGTTCAACCTTTCTTTTATTACAATATATTTTAAATATACCTTTGAACCAGCAGGTTTTCTAAGACTGTCACCTTTTTCTTTTTTCCTTCTGCTTTTAGGTCTCAGATTCCTTTTCTATAGAAGCTATTAGCTTTGCACTTAGAAATACAAGGGGGAAAGTTTCAATGACAGCAAGATGCAGCACTAGGTGCAATGTTATATTCTGAGTAAATGATACCATTCAAAGGGCAGAGCAGAGCATGAATAGCATTGATTTCCAGAACAGCTATTTCAGTACTTAGCAAAGTTTGATAAGAAACTACTGCCTGCTCTCAAGACTGGCTAGATGGAGAAGGACCTCAAAAATAGATGATGAAAGGTGCACCGTATATGTATTTTTCAGCAGATGAGAACACTGCTCTTCTTCACTGCCTGGCTTGTTAAGAGGCTGTGTCCCACACCAGCAGGCAGCAATATGGTCTGAGCTAAATGTAACTCATCACCTCCTGCGGGGTTGTCAGCATTAAATTCTGCCTGGGATCACCACCCCAGCCTCGTGCAAAACTCAAGGGCATCCCACAGTACCACTGTGTGCTAAGGTAGGAGCGCCCAAATCGCACTTTGCACTCTAGAAGGGCTCACAAAGTAGGTTTCTAACATCAAAGCACTCTGTGACCTACTCCATGGGTATCTGAAATCACCTGGCATGCAAGGATGAAGGTCTGACTGGTGAATGAGAGCCTCCAAGAGTGAAGCTGTGCAGGAGGAGACCCTTTGGAGCCAGTCCAAGGCAATGGGATGCTCTTTCAAAACTTTAAAACAAAGAGCAGCATCACTTCAGAGAACATTTTACGTAATGAGTTTCATCTACGTCAAGACCAGGTGAAATATGACCTGAGAGTTCTGCCTTCTTTGCTTTAAGTGGGGTCTGGAGAACGAGCTCAAGTGCAAAAAAAGTACATCCACAGGTTTGAATACGCAAATCCATCTCCAAGCAATGAGTTGCATTCTGCCCACTCACACAAATAGCTGTAATATAACCAAAAGTTTTGCAGCCAAAATCCATAAATTTATATAACTTTCCAGAGCAAGTTATATGAAATTGAAGTTTAAAAATTTTGCAGATGATCTGAAAAGAGAAATTAACTTACTGTTTGCTCAAGCCTGTTACTGCATAAGATCTATATTCTAACAAATTTTGAAGTACCATATAATAACTTACTTTAGCTAAAATACAATGTTTTAAACCTATTTCTGGTTTTGAAAGTTTTTTGAGAATAACTTTCGGCTACTTTACAAGCACAAGTGTGTCAATAAGATGTTGTCTTATTAGAATGCCCTTCAACCACCTGAATAACTCAACATTGGCAGCAGTTCAGGCCACACATCTTGGCAGGGAAACAACCTGGCTGTATATCCAAAGCTATCACTGAGCACACTTTCTGTGGCATGCCAACCTCGAGTACCTTAAAAGTGTATGAGTATCTTAAGAAGGTTAAAATGTTGTTGTCAGTTTGTCAATTATTTCATTTCACCAATTACCACAGCTTCAACAAATCCTTAGATGTCACAGGTCTCCTGAATCTGTTGCCAAACAGAAAAGGGAGAGGAATGGATCAGCAGAGCCATTGAGGGAGTGAGGGTCCCTGTCTCACCATGTCTGGAGGCTAGAGAGTTGTTTAATTCAGTTTTATTCTATTTACTGAACATTGAACTGGGAATCTTGATTGCTTCTGAGGAAATAAATAGAAATTATTGTATTTTTAAAGTTCTAAATTCTTCATGCAGTGCTGTGGAAAAGTGACATTGTGGGCAGGAGCTGGGCCAACAGAGAGGATTGTGGTGTGATCGATCTTTCCAAAGATAAATTGGTTGTAAAATCATGTTTCTAATTTTCTTGTTGCTCCTCCAGCTCTCTTTCTTCATGGCCCACCTTATCCACCTGCAGCCCACACTGTGGGAGCTGTTGGGCCCTGGGCAGGTGTTTACAATCACAGCAGTTACCAAAGCAGCTCTGACATCTGGGACTGGCTCATGCCTCCCACCATTTCCAGTCCATCACCCCTTCTTTCCTGTTCTCTCCCACTGTTTCTCTCAGCTAATTCTCAGACATGCACAGGGTTATTGCTCCAGAGCAGGTCCCCCCTAGAGAAAACCTTTCCCTTACGCATCACCCCTTCTGCTGATGTTTCACCTACGTCTTTACTCTCCTGTTCATCACCCAGCACTTCTCCTTGCATCGTCCCTGGCTGTTCACCTCCTCCCTGCCTCTCTGATAACTGGGCAGCCAGTGAAAGCAGCAGCAGGCCAGTAGAGTTAATGTTGTCTTGTCAAATCTCAAATCATCTGCTTCCAATCCCAGCTGGTTCCTTCAAGGAGAAACAAAACAAAACAAAAAGTCTCAGAATACAGAAGCATGAAAACGCCTTTGCAAAGTTTGAATGCTGATGTTTAGTTTCTTGACATGATGAATTTACCCAGAAAATCTGTATCTCAAGCATACAGGAATCTGTTAAGAAAAAGGCACTGCAAGTAGCTGGCAGGCAGCAAGACATCGTGTCAATGACCATTACCCTTCTCGGGTAATATCCTCATCAAAGACAATAGGACTCCTCTCCACGCATAGGATGCAGAAGCAGCCACTGAGCAGGCAAATTCCAACTCATTTCACCAGCCATAAAATAAATCCTGAGTCTATCAGTGCTTGTGTAGAAATGAAAGCTGTTTTATGACCAAAGCATGAGAAGAAAGCCCTTCAAATGCCCACTCAAAGTCTAAAGTTTTCTTACACTTCTGACACTTTCAATCCCTTTAGCTTTTCGCTATGAATGAAGTTTTAGCAACAACAGGAACAAGGAAATAACACCACCAAATTGGCTTAGCACCATGTGTGAATTCTTATTTACAAGCTATCGATAGCAGCATTTTTACCCCTGGCTCAGCTCTAGCTGCAGCAAGGGAGTCTGAAAGCAGCTGCACAGCGCAGGGCTGACAGCAAGCAGGGCACTGCCCCTGTCCAACCTCTGCTTCTCTCTCCTGAGGCCCCACACCACTGAGGTGATCAGGTATTGCCACGGAAGTGGCCTTGTGTCAGTGGAGGATCAGGGACTCACCATGCACTAGTGTGACCTGCGGTGGCCCAGGCCATCTCTCATCTATTTCTGACCTTCTGATTTTCTCACCTCACACAAAAAGGGCTGCTCTTATTGATGTTCCCATCATTTTTTCTGCTCCACAGGACAGCAAAACATTCAATGGATCCTGAAAGGAGAGCAGCCACTAATAAAGACAGCATGAGCCTGTGCCCAGGAGTCGAGATACCCACATAGGGAGGAGTCAGAGGTTGTGGTTCCCACTCCCCAGAGCACGCTGGTGTACCAAGAACAGGGGCAGGAGCTCTGGACTCATCTTTACCCCTGTATTACTCATGTCTCCAGATCCTCTTTCTCTATTGCATTTATACACAGCTGGTTATAAATATCGCCACATGAAATAACGTGGTTTGGGTCTTTTTATCTAGCTGACACTCCTCATGTTTTCCCGCATTTCTTATGGCATGTGGTAAGGGAGGAGAACCCACAAAATCATCCTTTTTCATGGATTTTCAACAAGATATGCAGTAAGACAATACTTAAGATCTCAAATCTACATTTTGGCAAGGTTTTCAGTGGATTAATTTCAGATACATAACAAGATAATGATATCTTAATGATTTTTTTCAGGTTGTTATATAAATCACACCACTCTCTCCAGAATGATGGAGAGTCCTATTTATTACTCCCTCTTCAGTTTCCATCACTTGCTGTTGTCCCAAAACATTTAGAGCTGTTATAATATCCCTTCCCAAGGTACTAAAATACAATACGCCTGTTGCTATTGCAAGACACCAAAGACCAGATGAAGTGATTGGGTTTTTTGTTTGAATCTAGGAAGGAGAGTTCCAGGAACATAACAACAAGTTATAAATAACATCCACTCTGGTGCACCTGACAATTGCAAGCCATAAAAAACCAAAAAGGGCTGTAACATGCTCCAGCTAATTTAAGATCTTTCATATAAAAGACTAAAAGTCCCAGATGTGACAATGTGCATGCACATTAAAAAAAAGTCCAAAAAAAACCCCCAAAAAAACCCCACCCAAAAACCCAGAAGAAATGAAAAGTATAATTTTCCTCATGTTTCTGCAGGAACAGAGAGCCTATTACATAAGAGAGCTGAGATGACCCTAAAAAAGGCTCTAAGCTGTAAAAAGAAAAATTGATAATGCTTGCTAGTTTGATCTGAAGATAAACTCCTTCCTGGTCTTAAACCTACTGACTGGATCCAGGGGGCTGTGTCTATCTCCATTGCAGCCCTGCCACAAAATAGGATTTTTTGGCATAAGTATTTTGTTCATAATGTAAATCAGGCATGTAGTTCTATCTTGCCCTAGGAAAGCTGTTCTCTATTTGCTTAAACTAAGGAAACTTGGCAGTGTGACTAAGATGAGACTCTCAAATATGTTTCATTTTACTGTGATAGTCATTATTAGCACCAAGAAGTCCTAGGACTAGCCTGTTAAAACTGGTACAGCCCCTGCCCTGTGATGTGCACGTGAGACACAAGAGGCAGATATAGCTGGGCAGAAGAAAAGAGCAGTAAAACAAGCCAGCACTAGGATTGTCCACAGGCCACTCTCTGTATAACTAGTACTGATTTAAATGTCCCAGCAGGGAAGATTTTACTGGGGAATCAGAATGCAAGCAGTGAGGGAACTTTGCCACTATTTATCTGGAACTCCTCCACACACTTAGGAAGACATTCAGCAAGCAATCTTCCATAGGCAAGTTCACAAGTTCTCTTACACCTTCTCTTAAGCCAGAGGAGAAAATGTAAAGCTATTTGCAGGAGTTGTTTATCCAAGCTGTCAGATATTCATGGAATAAAATCAAACACCAGTTTGACAAGACCAAGGGATTTTTCAGAACTGTATTTATTTCAAGAAATCTGGAAGAAGTCCAAGTTGTTTTACTAAAAGCCAGAGAGAAAAAGACCTCATCTGACCTGCAAAGTCTGAATGCTGCTTGTGTATCATGAATGAGAAAACTGAAATGGTCTGTGGATGCCATGTCAGAGAGAACTCAGTTTTCAGCCCAGAATAGCTAGTACCCATCGTGGTCGATGCAAAGGCCAGGTTCCAGCCCTGCTTGTTGCTGAATCAGGGAAGCAGTGACACCTCTACACTCTGTTGCATCCCAACAACGTACCCTTGTCTTTACACCTCTCCTCATCCTTAGTGAATGTGTTTTGAAAAATTTGCAGCTTCATTTTGACACAAAATGAAAACGGATTTTGGAACTGCAACATCTCTTTGTGGGATAGAGTCCTTGTTTTCCAGCCCAGCTGAGCTTTAAGCTTTAGTTTTCAATCCCTAACGCAAATAATTTGAAATAGGACCACTGAAAGGCCTGGATGCATTCTAAGCACTAGTATTACAGATCAGTAAGCATAAAACGTATTTTAAACTCACTCTCGTTTCATTAATCCAAACTTCATCGTAAGTAAAGTAGAAATCTTCCTACAAATTCAAAAGCAAACCACTTTCCAATTTCTCTTCATCTGTTTAAATTATGCTGACTGCCATAGAAAGCATACCCTTTAGAAATAACAGATGATTAAACAGCCTGCCTCGCCTGTAAATAAGCATGGAATTTGGTGTGTTAGACATGTTATTTGCTTTGCACCTACTAGTCAAGCTCAAGTCCTGTGACTATTTATCTACCAGAGAGACTCCAGGTTTTTTTCATTTGAAATAAATGCCAAATGACAAATTGCTTTTGACTCCAGAGATTTGGAAACCGAACTGCTGCCACACATGTAAGCTTTTTGCTGGGGAGCCATCTGCAAGGCAAACACAAAACTCTAACATTATTATTCCAACCCAACATGAAATACTGCAAAATACAAACTCAGCCTCCAGTTTCACTCCTACTAATATGCACACAATGTAAGACTCAATTAAAAATGTTCAGCTGTGAATATTTACGTCTTATTTTTAGCTCCGTTATGTTTAGAGGCTTAGTATACCTTTGGTTGCTTCTCATCCTCCAAACATACAACACAGAAAGACTTCTTTTTCGTGCCAATCACATACTATCATCTGCAAGACAGAAAGAACATGGCAAAGGTACACAAAATGTAGGAAGAGGTTTGATGGTGCTTGCTGCATTTCAACGGGATGTTTAAAAAATAGAAAAAGTTGTACTGATTGCAGGATATACTGTCAAGAACCGTCAGCTTTCTGACGTGTGGTAGTCTAACCTGCACCGTCATGTCTCCAGCCAAAACTGTAGCAAGGTGCCAGTGGGCTCCAGAAACCTCTAATGCTTCAGTTGTGGTTCTTCACCTATGGACATTGGGCAAACCATGCGGTTCTGTCACAGGGTTTTCTCTGAAGACATAAGAAAAATCTTTCTGAACCTCCTCATTAGAAAAAAGCACTACCTGGCAAATCCAACATGCTTATGTTATTAATGGAAATGAAGGAGAAACCATACCTCTCACTTGCCTTTCAGACACTAAAGTAAACATTCATTATTATATCTATGAGCATAACTTGGCAAATTGCATAAGCCCAGCTGAAAAAGGTACATAGTAATGAAATAAACTTGTGCAAATGTGATCTGAGCAGTAAAAATTCATTACAAAAGCAATACATTATTGCCTTTACTAAACAATTACAGTACTGACAAAAATAATGGTTGCAACAGCTCTGCAGTCACTGATAACTCTTTCTTAAGGCACCATCATAAAACACTATACATTAAAGTTGTTGCAAAACAACATCTTTTGAAAACCTGAATGTATGCTAAAATACAGAATCTGAATACAGAGGTGAATCAAGAGAGGAAAGTCTGTGATTTAGCAGCTGTGTTCTTTCCCTCTGATTTAGATTTAAATATTGCCCTGGAGGACACAAGTGCCGAGATGCTGCCAGTAAACATGCATCTGATATAATCAAAGGAAGAAGTAGTGACATATACAATTTCTCCCATGTGTCTGACCATGAATCTTGTTGACAGTGACTCAGGTACATTAATTATGATTTCAGGGAAGAGACACCAGGACTGTCCACACCTCCCCACCAGAAGCATTATATCTAAGCTTTATCACTACCAAGCCCTTCCATGAACCTTTGTGATTCTACTGGATTCATGGAATCTTTTAGAAGATTTTCCAAAGAGAAATGCAAAGTTGTCAGTGTGATCCTAGTAGGATTTTTTCCACTGCCACTTGGTTGGTGTCTCCAAACTGACTCACAGCTGAAGGCATCACACAAATCTGAGGATTTGTTTGTCCAAGGCACTGGCAAGGTCCCCATCACTAAATGGGATTATCCAAATGGCTCATGAATTAACACCTTTTAACAATTTGAACATAATGCCCCCACTGTTTCTCAGAGTATTGTACATATGAGGAACTACAGCACAAAGAGGCTAATGCTTAGATCCCGGAAAAAGGACACTAAAAATAATTTACCGTTATGTGCCATTGCTATGCCCAGCTTTCAGCATCTCTGTCCTCCTGATGGAATATGGACCTCTGACAGTCTGATCACTTCGATACCTCATGCTGAGGTGCACCCTAGGCAGCAGGGAACTGCACAAGGCAGGCTAGGAATAGCAACCTAGTTCAAATCCTGCCCTCCTTCTATGGCAGCAGAGAGGCATCCCCAAGCTTCCCCGAAGGTGATGATGGATACACACTGAAGAGATACAGCAAGAGATCTCCATAATAGTAAGCTGGATACATGGGTAGCCTTTCAGGGAGCTCTAGAGAGCAGTGTTTTGGCAGATGCACCAACCTGGTTACAAAGCAAGAACGGTGTAGGCATGTCAATTTGTGTGTCATTTGAAGGTGGTATTGGCATATTTTAGGAGGAGAAGAGATCTTTAAGGAGTTAAAACAAGCTGTCCCCTGACCATGAAGCTAAACTCATGCCTTTGAACGTGTACTTGATATTGTCCTTAAAAATCTACCTCAAGACTTTAACATTGCAAATGGGAACACATGTTAGGACAAAAGGAACTGTTAGATGCTCAGGTGTGCATTACCTTGTTCATCACAATTTCTGGGGTTTTTTTCCATGATTACTCCTGCAATCAGCCCAAAACTTTAATTTTGTTTTAAGGAAATATTAGGACCTGGACAAGCTGTCAGGGACATTGGAACAGCCATGCATGGACAGAGCAATGGTCCATCCAGTCCTGCATTCTGTCCCCATTCTTTGTCTGGCCCAAACACAAGTTCCCAGGCCAAAGCATGACAACAGGGCAAGCACCCATCAGCACCTGCCCTGGTTATGCTCCTGGCCCCCTTCAGGTTATGGCTCTGGGACCTCCCGGACCAGGCAAAGCAAAATGATAAAGACCAATATCAAGTGAGCATCCAAGACTAAAAATGCCCTTTGTATTTCTTATTGTAAAGCACTATCTTCAGGAAAAGTATGTGATTTTTTCACAACCTCTGCAAATTTTTATCGTTCTTTTTTTGAATGTGTAAACTGAGTGCAGCCTTTGAGTACCAACCCTACTAGTGCTGAGTACAGAGTTCAGCTCCCTTTTGACTCAGCAGTCCTTTAGCTAAGTACCTCACAAACATTTTTTGCTGTAGCACCAAACTAGAATTTCATATTCAAGTACATGCTCACTGGGATTCTTAAGCTTGTATCAGCATCACTGTTTTCCTATGTAAAGCATCTGTCTGATTACACTTAAATACAACTTTGTGTAACAAGGCAAATTTATCCAGCACTCCAGACTTCTCGGTAGATCTGCCCCCTTATCTCTACAGGTCTTTCCACAGTCTTTGCGTGAGTTGCAAGTTTTCTTCTGGCTTCAAGTTCAGTACCAAAAATATGGAGTAGTGCTGGTACTTCTACGGAGCCTTGAAGACTCTCATGAGACACACTTTTATCTAGTGACGATTTCCTATGACAAGCTTCTAGACTTACGCAAATTCAAGACAATTTAACGTGTTTTTAGGAATATTGCTCTAAAAATATATCTAATATGCCACTTATGTCTTGCTTTCTATGAGCAATCCACAGATGTGTGCTGGAGAGTCTGGCTTTATGTATGGCTGTCAGAAAACAAAAATGGACCAGGGTGTGATATGTATCAAAATAAAGTGAGCAGACGTGTGAACAGGGTGGGAGTGAGAGCTTTACACATGCAGTGAGTGCCAATTAACAGATATCAGAAATTTGTGCCAGTGTGAGGCGGGTGCTTCCAGCTCCCCTCACCCACCACAGGCTCTGGTCTGCAGGGACTCATTACAAATGTGAGCCAGAAGTAGTCAGAGCTGTGGAGACAAGGGAGTACCAACCTGAGACTATCAGGAACAGGAAGACAGAGCAATGAGGATGGTGGGATTGATTTGGGGTTCTGGTCTGTGAATATGGGGTGAGAGAAGAGGATGGAGATTCATATCCAAGTGTTTAAAGGATGGATGATGTGAGAAGCACTGCTTTGAGGATGTGGCACAGCAGAGATGGGACGTAATATTCAAAGCCAAAAGCTTTTTCTCAAAGACAATTACAAATCTTTCTCCCTTCCTTGTTTTTGGATAAATACCATCCTTTTTAGCCTCCACCAATTAGCTCGATACTAATCTATTAAACGCATACATTCCTGATAATGTAGGGGTACCTTTGCAATCCAAATGTCAAGTGACAGATACTAATGCCTCCCAAAATTTAAAGAAAATGCATGTGCTCTGCTCCTTTCATGTGCAACATCTATAATCTCAGCAAAAATGAAAGCAGATTTGCTTGACGAGATGTAGCATGAAACATTGAAATCCCCCTTTGCCCTGGCTTGCCAGCCAAATAAATCAGAGGCCACTTCATTGAGTCCCTGTCTGAATACATAAACATGACAGGACAGCTTTGGGAACATCTAGTAAATCTCATTAAACACTTCCACTGATAGCATAATAACATGCTAAGCATATTCTAGCTGCCACACTGCACTGAGATTCAGAGTGCCTCTCTCCTGCTTTTTGTAATGCTGAGCCTTGCTTCCATAAAAAGAAAGATACTATCATAGTTTTGTTTTAAAATAGTGGCTCACCCTACAGGTTTTATATTTTCAAAACTCAGCTTTTCTCACTCTCATTTTTGGGACACATCATTCGTTAACCTTGGACTGCTCTCCTGATGAGGTAAAAACTCATTAACCACCTCTGTATAATTTAAACACACAGCTTTGTTACTATGCCGGCACCAGCCCACAGGGACAGATGGGCTCCTGTAGCAGTAGCTTGTTCTCATGGCAGGTACGTCCTCAATAGCTTTCTCTGGGACAGAAGATAATTACCTGCCCAGTAAAAGAATCACAGTACCAGAAAATCCACACAAATGCTGTATGAACTTGTATAAGGCTAGACCACCTCACCCAGGACTGTCACAGAGAAGAAAAAAAGAAGAGCTGCTCTTGAGTTTCCCTTTTCATGTTATCTGAACAGTCCCCATGGGAACGATTCCTCCCCCTGTCTCTCCCAATACCTGACAGTACAAGAGAGAGAGGGACACACAAAAACTTTCAGTTCTTATGTCAAACACTTTTCTTCCCTCAGCAGCCATTTCAGGGGTAGACAGCTTTTCAAAAGTGCTTGTTCTTAATAAAAGCCCAAGAGAACAACTTCGATGCTGGGTATCTCTAATGCTTTATATCACTGTCCCCTGTAACAGGCAAAGAAATACTAACATTGCTGCAGGGACACTGGGGAAGTGGCAGCTGGACCCAAGTGGCAGGGAAATGGCCCCACCATTTGGAGTCACCTTCCTCAGCACCATGGCTACATCCAGGTGATCCCTAGTTACATTTGGTTGATGTGGGCTCCTTGTGGCTACCTTTCCCCCCTCTGCCAACCTCCCAAGCGTTGTCCAAAGCCTCATAGCACCAGGGAAGGCTCCTTCAGTGAGGATCACTGATTCACATTCACTTTACAGGACAGGCTTTTAGGCCTGCTCATTGCTCCAGTGACTGGGGGGATCCAGCACTGGCAGACTTCCGAGGTCACCAGAGACCCACCAGGCTTCAAAAGCTTGTGGTAGCAATATCTGACAGCAAAATCAGGGCCGCATCATTTAATTTAAGATACTGTTGGAGATGGAGGGGAAGCAGCTTAGCATGGTAGGCCCTGGGTAAATGCATTAGCAAATGAAAGGCACTGGAACCCTTATGTCGGATTTCCCCACATGGATTTATTTCTAGGCTGAATGCTTAGCAGGATCTGCCTACTCTCCAATTTCAGTTTGGGTGATGCCAAAATCTTTTGAGGACAACCCAAGGAAGTCAAAGTGGAAGATACTCATTTCACTAAAGAAAAAATAATCTAGGAAGCTCTCTAGAGTGCAATAAAGGCCCATGCACAGAGAACCCTGAGCTGTGGTTTGGCATTCACATTGCAGAGGGCTTCTGTCATTTGGCAAGTCCCCCACTCTGCCACTTCCCATGTCCCAGGTACCACCCAGAGCTGCTTCCTATCTACCCTGGTGAAGATACAGTGACAGCCCAGGGGCAACAGCAAGAAAGCAAGAAGAGAAACAAAAACTGAGTCTAGCATTTGAAAAGCCAGATTCACTCATTTTTCTCAAGATAATTAAAATGGCATGAGACAATTTTGAAAGGCTCAAACTAACTTTTTCATATGGTTCACCTTACCTCTCCTTACATCCTCCTTTATCCCATTCTCATGATTTTCCACCATGGAGCAACTGACGGTTTACAAGTCCTTGCCATTGCATCAGAACCCTTCCTTATTTTTCTTTCCTGATCCTTCAGACCAGGACCTGACCATCTGCTTAAGGGCTGTCCAGATACAGGCAAGGTTTGTAACACCTCCTAGGAACCTCATTTCTCACCACGTTTGCCTGTGTGTAAGGCTCTGGGTGGGAATAAATCCACGGTTCTGGCCCACACCTGGAGCACTGCACTAGGTCCAAGGGCAGCACAGGAGCCAGCCTGTGGTCCATGCTGACAGGGAGATACCTGGGCCTGACCCAAAGTTCCACAGGTTAGTGGCAACACTCCCACTGACCCCGATGGAGTCTGGATCAGCACTCTGGTGGGACAATTATGGAGCTAATCTAAGTGGAAGACTCCAAGTAAACGATTGCCAGTGAATGAGGTGCTGATGAGCAGAAGGGAGAGATTGTGGCAGGAGGGAAAAATTTTAGCAGCAGGAGCAACCAGTCAACAATGGTAAAGTAGAATAAACAAAATTCCTACAGGATGATACATAGATAACTTCTCATGGTTTCCTCTCTCTCACCCCATTCTTGAAAATTTCTTTTGTTCACACATAGTTTACATTGGCACCTCTTTTACCTCCAAATCTGGCATAATACAGTTCAGATCCATGCAGCAAGCATATTTCATAGCATAGACAATTTTTTAAAAAGACTCTTTCTCACTTTCTCCCACTTCACATTTTTGTGGATCCTTTTCCCTCTTTGGGCTAACAAAAGCTGTCTCTATAGCCACAGCAGCAACTTTTACCACAAAAACTTATACTTAAGGAAGTATTTAATGCTGTTTATTTGGACATAATTTAGAAACTGCCCTTTTTTAGGAAGGTGACCAAATCTCTAGGCATAAAATGCCAATGAGGCCTTTTATAGCAAATCAGTGCATGGAAACTGCTGGTAGAAATACATGGAGGCTAATGCCAGAGATGTATTCACCAGATCCAGCTGTTGGCACTTAAAGGAGGAGGCTGGAAACTGACAATCCAAGGAGAAGGAAAGAGAACTCCAAAGGCATCCTAGACTGGGTTGAGCCCTCTCAGAAAGTACCTGCCTCCCTCCCTCACTGTGGAAACCAAATTTTGCCTCATATAGACCCGTGTATAGAGGAGACCTGGAAATGGAGCTCATGAAATGGAATGGCTGCTCAGGTAACATGAGATTGAGTAGATGAAACCACTGGGATCATTTTTCCTTTTAATCATCTAGTTCTGTGGTGTTGGAAATAGTTGATGTGGGCACTTGCTCGTGCAGGCAAACAGGGAAAACTTTGGAGGGCACCAGGGTCAACCAAACTCTCAGGTTATCAGGCAGGCGTGTCGTGATGGGGCAGGTCCCGCAGGTCAGGACCAGACTCCACAGAGGCATCCAGATTCAGAACTGCCCTGGGATGGCCAGGCAGGGCTGTGGAGAGCTGGAGACCTGCACTGCTGCTGCATGGCCGGGGCAGGGGCTGGAATGGGGTCCTGGCCCATCGGCATGATCGGGGGAGGTCCTGGAGGAGGTCAAGCAAGGCCAATAGAGCTTGTTAGTGCCCTAAGGACCCTGGCAGTAGTTTGGCTGTAAATGTTGCAGGACTCGAGCTTTATCAGATTTCATTAAAACTAATGGGATGAAATAATACCTATTCATGTCTCTTGCCCTCCTTTACTAAAAATTTTAGTCTGTCACTGTAAGCAGATCCTTGAGAACAGCTGCAAGAATGGCTTGTTGTGAAGAACCCAACCTGCAGTGCTGTAGGCTACTGCAATTACCTAAATCTTTACCACTGTTGCAAATTACTCTCATTTGTCAATGTCCCTATCCTGCCCAACCCATGATATGTTGTTATCATTGCCTTTGGATTTGAATATTCCACGATGCTGCATTTTTTGCAGAAGGGATCTATTAAAAAACAACATGCAATTTAGTGAAGACTTTTGCTTACAGATAGCCTGTGTAATACTACATTAACACTTATCAGTCTTCACTAATTTATTCTTGCTCCCTTGTAATATGCATGCAGACACTGTATAAACAGGAGCTCTATCAGAATGAATGATGCAGTTTCATTCCTCAATCACAGGAGACAGATACTCACTCCATAAAATATTCCATTTGTTAATTATCCCATAGGTTAATAGATTTTAGACCTTGAAGGGACTTCTGGCACCATCTAGCCTGTATTAACGCTTGTGTAATCACTGCATGTATTAGGTGTACAATTTTATCTAGTGGCTCCTAGCAAAAAAGAAATTATTCTCCCAAACATATGGCAGTTGGGGATCTTTGAGGGAAAAACTATGAATCACATAAATAATCTTTTGCCCTTAAAAATTACTTCTAAAAGGATATTTCCTCACTATATAAGTCTCCAGTAGTTAAAGGCAGATTACATTTATAGTAAATGATAGATGTTAGATGTTATTAAAGTGATTTCAGGCTTCACTCCACAGAGGCACTTAGGAGTGAATAGCTTTAAACTCGTGAATTGACTGGTAGGTTTCCGTGGCACCACTCCTGGGCTTCCAACAGAGCCTGCATGTAGGAGCTTGCTAGAATAACTCTTGCAAAAGCTGACTGAATACATCTATAAAACAACACCAGATGAGCTTCAGTGTAAGCTGAAACTCCAGATTCTAATAGCTGCACTGCAGCAAAATGCCTTCAAGGCAGGTCTGGAAACATTATGGCATCTATATATCACACCAAGCTGATTGTCTGTGGGCATGGTGACATCCCATTTGAAAAAAACAACCCTGGTACATGACACTCAGGCTTGAAAGTCTTGGATTTTGCTATCAGTAATCAAAAAAATTATGCTCATTTCTGCAGCATATGACAAGAAATAGTTGGTGTCTATGGTACATACTGAGCAAAGACTGATTTTTAAGTGGTGACTACAGCAGCTGTGGATGTTTGTTTAGCTGAAGCCACCTTCATTTACCTTCGCTTTGAGAAGACAGCATTGTCACAACAGCTGTGTCACGTCATAAACTCAACCTCAAAACAACATTAATTGGAATCCATGGGAAGCACCTGATACTTCCAGGAAAACACAAAATTGTGTCAAAGCACATCAAAGAAAAGTAAGTTGCACAACAAGGAAAATGCCAAAGTGGTTTCAATATAGACAAACAAGAAGGTAAAAGATGAAATGCAACAAACATTATTGCCAGCTTTTGGAGATAACTGCAGAGTATCCAGGTGACTGAAAAAATTAATTGGGACACTGGGAAAAGAACAAATTAGTTCAGTAGCAAGTTAGGTATGAGCTAGCGTCCTAACTAGAACTAACAAAACTGAATAATATGGCTTCAAGGTGAAACTGTGAACTTTATAAAATCTATACAACAGTAAGCTGATTTGGGGATATCTTTGGGTAGACCATTATCCAGTCTATATCTTAAAGAGCATCCTTTATTTCCTTGATTTGTTCCACAGGTTTGTCCCCATCTCTGATGCTCAAGATCCTTTTATCATGAGGTCTGAATCAATTAATTAAGCCTCTGAAGAGCACCAATAAGATTCTGATTAATCTTCCTCTCAGAGCCTGAAAAAAACCTATAGTACCTTAGCAGTACTAATGACAAAGCTCCTCCAAAAACAGTAGAGCTATTTTTCTTTCCTCCTCTCCTATGGGTTACTTCCACTAAAAATTATGAAACAGACTTCTCAGTTAAGACTTTGTCAGTTAAGGTACTCTCTAGCTCTTTGTTTTTGTGGTTGTAACTTGAAAAGAAATTGTGTTCCAAACCTCTAGGAAGGTTTGTTAGTGGCTGTTAAGACAATAAAGTGATACCTGCATGTGGCATACTGAGGAGCAAAAGGAATGCCTTCACTGAGTGAAACAGCCACATGCCACCTACACAAGCCACCTACACCCCACAAGCAGCAGCAGTGCACAGGGTGCTCCTGAAGGGCAACTTTGGCTTAGTTATGTCTGAAAAAATTCAATCTGTATGCCCCAAGATCAATTTTTGATGTGAACTAAAGCATGCTAAGGGGGCAATTGCTGCTAAAAAGCACACTCCTACCTTGGCACTCAAATATCACTGGCACATTGCCTGCAGGCACCAGCCTGCTCTGCTGGGTTCAGAAGCTGAGCAGCAAGTTAATGCTTCTGGCAGGACTTGAAAACAGGTTTACTAAGACTCTTTGGGATTTCTAATGTAAGTTCAGTACTCAGAGGGAAAGATCAGGCCTTCAGGTGTTTTACTATAGCGAGCTGCTGTTGAGTTCTGAGTGCCAAGGTAGTCACAGAAGACTTCAGCAACATATATGAAACTAGAAAAATAAATCAATCCCCTTCAAGTTTTGTACAGAGACCAAAAGTTTCATTCAAATTATCTGAGGTGATACATTTCAAAACATGAGGATGGTGGCAAGAGTTTGAGATTGAAGGACATGGGCACACAAAAAATTAGGAAAACTGAGGAAACCACTGCAAGGGCTCACTTACTCACTATAAAATTCAGCAAATTTTGGAGGACTGAAATCCTTGGCTGAAGGATAGAAACACGGTGAGGACTTGAGGTGGGAAAAACCATGAGTGACCTCTTTTGAACTTTGAATCCCCAAAAAAAAATCAGCAATACAGAACAGAAACTTCTCTAGTAACAGTAGGTCCTACAATCTTCTTGGCCCACATCTGTTTCCTGCTGTAAGTTTCTATTTTGGCACTGAAGCATGCGAACTGACCAAACAATTGTTTTGTGCAGGTACAATCTATACACAAACCGGGTTATAAACATTTTTGGGTTTTGTCATTTGGTTGCTTCTAAGAGAGATTTTTCTGGCTTTGCAAGGACTAATCCATGTCTAAACAGGTGGCACATAGAGTCAAAAAGACAGAGCAAGTTACACACAAAGCAGTATCACATCAGTCCCTCTTGTTTGCCTTGTCCTGTACAGTTTCCTGTACCAGGACCGATACCCCACATATGCTCCCCGTGCAGCAGGCTCAGACCAGTACATTTATGCCATGGGTTTCTAGCTGCAGTTCTCTGACATACTGTGTTTTCAGGACATGTTTTCAGATACAAACCTCACTCTCCTACCACGGCTAACTTGAATGTACCTTAGCAACGTGGTCAAAAATGAGAAGCCTCAGGCATAGAGACAAGTTACCACGCAGTGACAAGCCACTGTGTGTCAGCTACCCTGCAATGGCTATCTGCACTGATGCTGTTAAATGTCTGCAAGGAAAGACTGGTGGCTGTGATTTGCTTCTGCCACAGACTGTGTGCACAGTTACAGCACATCAGCTCATAGGAGGTCATTTCTTTCCCACTTTCATCCTTC
Source organism: Eulacestoma nigropectus (assembly GCA_013397775.1). Lineage (NCBI taxonomy): Eukaryota > Metazoa > Chordata > Aves > Passeriformes > Eulacestoma > Eulacestoma nigropectus. The sequence continues at coordinate 1,418,836 of VZTE01002530.1, forward strand.
CTGTGCTGCCTGTAGTATTTTGCTGGCTGATTTGACAGGCCCCGTGTAGACACAGGCTGTGGATGGCTGGAAGCTTGTTTCTATAATTTCCTACTTCGCTCCTGTTTGAAGGACAGCCTGGCAATGCGTATACACAGACGTGGGTCTGGCAGGCACAAGTTGGCAGAGGGCCCAGGGAAGCACCCATGGAGTGGGAAGAAAGCATTGGCTATGATTTAGTGGTTGGACAGGGGTAGGAAAGAAGAGGGCATAGAGAGAAAATTTATGCAGATGCTTCTCAGTGGAGTGAGGGTTCACAGAGACGGGAAGATAACAGCCGATAGTGTGATTGCAGTTCTGAGGGCATTGACTCAAAACAGAGGAAAAAGCTGTCATGTCAAACAGGATCCTCGGCTCACTCCCAATAAAAGCATAAAGATATTGGGGAATGAGAGGGAAACAAAACCTGCTTGTTCTCTTTTTGTTTTCTTCTTTTTCTATGAAGGCTGATACAGTACAATAGGAAATTTAGAAGCACACTGAAAAGAAATTTCAGCCAAGTACCTTCTCTGAGAACAACCTGAGAATTAACTTCAAGACTGAAGTTCAAAAATATTTTACTGCTATACCTTTTTTTACACCAAAGGCTTTCTACAACTACTCAGTGTTTCGAATCAGCTTATTTCAAAGCTTACAGTATTACCTGGTTACAGTTCCCATCTGAGCCTGTGGTGCATCACTGTATATATCTAGTTAATGTTTGCAATAATAAGAAAATAAACTGTTTCAGCAAGAAAATAGCTACTGCAGATGTTTACTCGCATTGTAAAAATGATCGGGTCAAAGAACAACTTCCCCAGGGGGGAAAAATAGAGAGATCCAAATAAAACCAGAGACATAAACAGAAACATGCATCACATCTTTATCCTGGCAACTAGCATGAGGGTTCAACAAATCTGCACCAAATGACATCCAGCTCAAAGTCCAGCACTTTGCCTTTATTATTTAGCTTTTTTGATTAAAGCTTTGGAGTTTTTTCACTGTCATGTTGTAAGTGATTGGGACATGCTTTTCACAAATTAAAATGCCCTTTTTTCTTAAAAATGCTGGATTTTTCTGGCTGGCAGGTCACATGTATTTCAACAGAAAAACTGGCACTCTCCTCTTACTCAAGATGACTACATAAAACAGCATAGATTAAACCAAGCAAAGTCCCATGGGAACAATAGACAGGGAAACACACACACTCCAGAATTTGCTGGATTATTTATAAAACATGATGACTTTAAATAGGCTGTTTCTGTAGCAGCTCATGGATCCTCTGTATATCTGAGATTCGTATTGTTTCCTTTTTTCTTTTTTTCTTTTTTTTCTCCTAGGTTTCTTAAAATATAAGTTGGATATTTCTGTTTGTTTGCCTTCCCTTCCTAAGCACCAACAAAATTTCTGGAATTGGCACTAGCACTCTGGATGCATAAAGAAGCAACTTTTCAAATTAAGCCATGCACATTTTAATTTCTCTTGAGGTCTTAATAATCACAATATCTTTCAAACATAAGGTACAAAGCTTCATTTAAAATAAAAAAAAAGGCTTCAATTTGTATGTATCTGCCTTATTCCCCTACGAAAGACAAGATCACAAATTCTCAAAGCAACAAAAGTACAGGCAGCTACCTAGTTACCTGAATTTGCTTATCATCATTGTTTACTATTTATATCCCAGAGGCATTGTATTATACATAGTGCAATATAGATGAAGACAGCCCTCTGCATCACACAGCTTACAGTCATAACCATAGCTAATAAGAAAAAGGAAGAGCAGGATGGTCTCGATCTCTCTGCCTCAGTCGATCACCTTTAAAAGAATGGCACTTGTGCTCAGAATTCTTGGTCATGTATCTACCATGGATAAAAGTGATAGAAACATTTAAGTAGCTAAAGACTTTTAGAGACTTCAATGGAGACATAATTTCAGCACTTCCAGCTTCACTGCTGCACGTGGAAAACACAGCATATTAGTTACAAATGTGGGCTGCATGTTCCTGGGAATCCTAATGGCTGAAAGACAGACAGAAAATAAGACAACCACAAATTATTACTAAATAAACAAAAAAGCACCTCATATTATGAAAGCTATTCTCACAAACTTTAGATGTGCACGTCATGGTTTCAAATATTTGAGGTTGCAGGCTTTGTCCCTGCATTTTTTACTGCTGCCTCTGAGTAGAGCAGCAGTCTCATCATTGGCACACTTCCTTATGTTATTCTGCAATATGTCAAGACCTGCATCCTTAAACTCTGTAGATCTGAAAGTATGAATCAGTAAAATTCTCAACTTTTTATTTTACTATTAGAGAATGGCTAAACAAACTACCACTGTAATCTGAAAAAACAGACAATAAACACTCAATGAACATTGAACTGGTTGGTTTCTGGTTTACAGGTTCTTGCATTGGGCTCCCAGCAGCAGGAGCATCAGATATGGTATAGTTAAAAAAGTTGTTAGCAAAAATAATTCACAGTTCATTTATGGTGGGAATTGTTTGTTTCTTACTCCTCAGGAAGTTTCACTTGGTTGGTTAAACAAAGGACAAACAATTCTTCATTTAAGGACTAAGATATAGGAAAAGGATCTTATATTTTTTCATAAACCCCTTTTCTCGTCACTTTTCCATTTTTACCTTTGCTATGTAACACTGTGTCTTGTGGGCTGCTATTTAATTAAGAGAAGATAGATGTACTTTGCTCCAGAACACATCACTATGAGGAAAAGCCACATAAACACTAACTGTGCAGAAGAAAGGACTGGAAAAAAGCAACACTGAGTCAAGCTGTGTAATGAACCTCCATAGGAAACATATATGTAATTAAACATTAAAAGAGAAGACTAAAAGCTGCCAGCTAGGTCATCAAGTAACAATAAAAAAACAATAAAACAATAAAAAAAGATCCAAGAGGCCAACTCACCAACTCAGTGAGTGAGGGCAACTTCCTCGATCAGCTAAACCAGAGATTACTTTCACTGCTACCCTAATACATCTCGAGAATTTGCAGGATAAAATCTGCCCGAAAGCTTAATTCTCCCTCCTGTCAGAACTTTCTCAGATTCTGCCTTTCATATGTGAACTGGGTCCTCCCTCAACAAACCACTGTGGCCTTAAATGCCTCCAGACTGAGCTCTGTTATGTATTCTAGCTGAGCATACCTAGTAAACAGATACATGAGCCAAACTAATGATCAGGTTTATAAAAACCTGCTGCACTGTCATCTCCTCCCTTCTCACATACACCACCTGTTCTCCAGCTCGTCTGGTTTGGGGTGTTTTTTCCCCCATCCATCTGTTATATTTTCCACTGTCTTCACTGGTAAGCCCTGTGCTACATCGTTGTATAGTAAGTAGCACAAAATTATACCTGCCAGCACTGAGCTAATAATTAAGTTAGCAGTAGTGGGATAATAACAGGACCCTGGCTCAGTACAATTTTCACCTGAACTAGCTGAACACATTTACCTAAAGGAAACAAAGATCGCTATTCCAGCATTTAATGTATTCAGGATTTTTGTTCATGGCACAATTAACCATTTCTACCATTACAGACAGTGCTGGACAGTTTTATTTGAACAGCAGTCTGTCTTTCCTGCACTGACCAGTAAAGCATTGACCTCTTGGTAGGTAACAGCAGATGGGCTTGCTTTTTGCTCTGTAGTGGTGACAGCTCTCTGCAATGCTGTAATGAGCATGTTGTGACAACCAGTAATGACCCCAGCCAGAAGACAATCTGAAAAACACTGCAGTAATGTTGAAGTGAACAAAATACTTAACTCTGCAACTTCTTTACAGAAAACCTGGCATTGAATCCACATCGGCTGCTTGCTGAAAGCAGGACCCTGTGCAGCCACAGAGGGCTGGACCGGGATGGTGCCTACTTTGGTGTGCAAAGAATTGTGTGCAAAGACTGGAGGTTCTGGTTCCTTCTCTAGAAAGAGAAGAGTGTCCCTTGCATGCCACACGTGATGTGTGTTTGCACAGATATGTATTAAAACATGCCTACATAAACTAACTGGGGAACCACCTGCCTTTCTCTATCTCTCCTAGTCAAGAGAGATGGAGAATGTGTGTACATCACACAGCCAAGGTGCCAAGCAAGCAAGTGGAGTATTTGTAACCCTCTCCTTCTACCTAAAAGAGCTTAAGATATGCATATTTTCTTTCTTTTATACTTCCATGCTACATTTGCAGGGAGGAATTTCTCCTTTCCTGTGTCTGGAAATCTTTGCTTTATGGAGGAGCTAACAATTTCTCTTAAATTTGACCTTAATTCTGAAGCAATCTGACTGTTTGAACAGGGGTTGAAAAAGGCTAATGAGGAAAACATAGCAGCTTCCTAGAACCTGTGTCCATCCAAGCATTTCACTGAGCACTGGCTGTTGTCACAGCCAAGTAAATCCCAATTACCTACTCCCTTACCAGCTCAAGAATTTATCCTACAAAAGACGCATAATCAGGAAAATAACCAACTGCTACATTTAATCTCCCCATCCATGCACTCTGTACATACCCATCCAAGGCACTGAATCCCAACAACCTTAAAGTTAAAAAATACTTATTGATTTCTGGGTTTGATGTCTAAGGCAGCACTTCATCAGAGGCCTGATCAAAATAACATAAACAGAGGGAATAAAAAAAGGACTTCCGAACTCCAAGGACTGGCTGAATTCTCCCTTACAGCAATTTTATGATCCATGTTTACACTTTTCATATAGAGCTACTAGCACTTTTAGAAGTTCAGTTTACATCTTGACAGCTCCAGTTGTCAGGTCAGTGCTGCAGACCAAGAGAAGCGAAGAGGGTCAGGGCATTCTCTCAATGTCCTGGTTGTTTCAAAAAGTCTGTAGCCAGTTATACAGAAACGGAATGCTCCCTTCATGAACTACTGCAGTACAGACCATTTCCTTTTAAATAGTGAGGACATACAGCCTTCTGATACTTTCTCACGTATTCCATCCCATTTGTATCAGAGATTTCCATTAATTTTCGCATGGCTCTCGCTTAATTTCTTCAGACTTCTTTCGTTGTCATTGTAAAGACAGAAGAGCAGATTGCTCTGTAAGAAAATGCACATGGAATAAAATGTGCTTTCCCTGAACCACACAGCCTGCTCCATGGAGAAAGAAGCTAAATGCCTCTGCAATGCCAATAGATGCCTAACACAAGAGCGAGTATGCAGAAGAGAAGTAACCTGCTCTACAAATTGCTGGCACAGATACAAGTGCAGGTATCCAAAATGCAACACTAAAGTCAAATACATATCTGCCTGCAGCTTTGCCAGAGTTACAGTAGCAATGCTTTTGTCTCCTCTGCTTTCTTTAATTAGTGTCACATCCATTACTGAGCTGCAGCAAAACTGACATTTCAGGAAGCAATGTCTGGCTCTTGCTAATCAGAAAGAGAGCTGTAAATCTTGCAAGGAGAAACTGATTTTAATTTGTGCCTACGGTATTCTGATATTGAAATACTGGCCTTAAATATCTGCTCCATGGGGAGTTACTGCTGCACATTAATTCTGAACTTACCAGTTGTTGAGCTGCATTAAGACCAAAAAAAAGAGCGACGAGTGACATAAAGCTAAGTGACACAGCACCAGGAATGCTGCAGCAAATGCAGGAGTACACTCACCCATTAAGCACACCACACCAATATTCACCCCCTACATACAGCCTGTACTATCCACTTGGAGGAGGAACCAGCTTCAGACAGCCCAGCTTTACCAGAGAACCACTCCTATGTACAGAGAGAGTAGGTTACACGGAACGGCAACACAGCCCGTCAGAGAGACTTGGGAGGTCACCATCGGATTTGCCACTTCATGCCTTATTTTCTTTCTTTGGCTATAATGACTCATCCTGGGACATTTTATTCAGTCATCTTCCATGCAGCCTGTTTAAAAAAAAAAAAAAA
>VZTE01002530.1:1424827-1439446 GCA_013397775.1 Eulacestoma nigropectus
TTATTACATCAACTTCCATTCCGCCTGTTAAAAAAAAAAAAAAAAAAAAAAAAAAAAGAAAAAAAAAAGTCAGATAAACTTTCTTAAGTTTTCTGAAGTGCTTCTCTCCAGCTTAACACACTTTTTGATTATGCAGCTTCCCATCTTTATTGTGAGGTGACATGAGGTCATCATGATTCATTCAAGCTGTCCATGTTTCACTATATTCACTGCTGGAAATGGCAATCCAGAATGCAGATGCCCTTCAAATTCCACAGTCAAAGGAAAAACTGCCACACCGTATTTAGAAAGTCTCAAATCCTGCTTTGCTGGGGCCCTTCATACAGGAACTTTTCCCAATGATGGCTGTACGATGGATTGCTGCTTATTTTTTAAGGTGCAATAAGACAGTTTAAGGGTCTGTCCTTTCTTTAGAAGTCTTGGTAATATACATACCATTACATTTTTGCTTTTAAATAAGCCTGTAAAAATTCAGATTTCCCACATTTTATAAGCAAAATCTCTCCAATACCAAATGGTAGCAAAAATATATTTTGTAAATGCGGAAGTACAAGGAAGTCTCAACTGGGTGGAGGTAGAAGCTCTCCTTTTCACATGAGATAAATATTTATATTCATATAAGCTTCTATTATGATTCATAAATATCTCAGAACTATTAGCATTCTTGTGGCAGCTTCCTGAGGCATGGTAATGCTTCCATGTCTGCTTCAGAGAAGAGGAGCCAAAACACTGAAAGAATGAGGTTCACCTCATTGAACTTTTAGCTTCTTAATCTGAATTATTAACCTGGGTTCCTTTCATCATGAAGCAAAAGGGAAGCAATCACTTTCAGAGTGACTGGTCCTTCCTAAACTAAGCAAGTTGAAATTACACTCAGACATTATCTAACCCTAACATACACACATAGGGAATTGGAGGGCTAGAGGGTACAAGACACTAACTTTGTTCCCCTGCATAGGGACTTAGTTTACAAAGAAAGTATGCAGCAAAACATGATTTTGACTTCATATTTCTCAAAAGTCAAGCCCACATCTTAACAATTGAGTAACATAAGACAGTGGGCAAGACACTAAAATAAGCATTTGCTAAAAATCCTCTTTGATGGATTTGATGCAATAAGGAAATTACAAGATTAGTTTGATCTATCAATAATTCCGTAACACAGCTTTTACAGATGCAGACCAAAGTACCTTGTTTGAAAATGCTTGATAGGTACAATGATGTATGAAAAAATTGACATATGAGAATGGTAAATCTAGTGACACAGTTGAATACTACAAACAACTCAAAATTGCATGCAGCAAGTCATCAAACACATAGGTGGGTCATGCAGTTGTTTTTTCTTTCGAATCCACTAGAACAGAAAATGAAGAAGTAAGGTCAAAAACCAATCTGGATTTCTGGACTAAAATGTACCAACTAATCAACTAATAATGCGGATTTAAGGAACCATCTTGTTCATTTGTTGAACATAATTTTATTTGTTTCCCTTTACTTTGTTTCTGTTTCCTTGAAATATTCCCCTGTCACAAATCTTTCCTGGAGCTTTGGCTTGAAATGTGTCAGCTTTCAAGTAACACAAGGGCAGAAGAAATGAGCTAGCATCCAAAGAGAAAGGAGAGAATGAAGCCACAAGAGCATAGTTGAGTTTTAAATGTGTTACAGTCATCTTATAAAATTTCCATCAGTTTGGCTAGTTACACTGTAGCTTTTCCCCAATATTTCTTTTCCAGAAGAAATGAAGTGTGATACTGAGGATTATGTTCAAAATCAACTGCTATCACTGATTTCAGTAGAGCTGTTCGGAGTGTAAAGCTAAGTGCAGAACTGTGATCCATCTTGTACAGCTAAATGAAAACATGTGTTTAGAACAGACAGAAAAAGGGTGGCCAAACCATAGGTCTATTCAAACTAGTATTAAATGTATTCCACATTTTGGAAGCTGAGTCACAGCCAAAGTGTTTTGGATTTTACATAGTGAGTGATTTTATTTATTTCACTTTTACAATGATTCGACAATAACCAAGGTAATCAATTATGAATTTCAGGCAATGTTCTGGTTTCTGCTAGGCTTGATTTTGTATGCTGTGGTACAGCTGAGAAATGTATGAGGAGTATTCCTTCTTTTTCTTTATCAAACCTGGCTGGTTTTCAACATTTGTATCTATTCCGAAACCAATTCAGATTGACTCACTTCTAATGAGCCCGCTCCTAAATCTACCATTTTAAAGAGGAACTGAAATGCTTTAAAATAAATGTATGCCAAACTTTGCTTACTCTGGCAACCATGAGTTTACCTACTGCATAGGCAAGGAAATGTCAAAGCACTGAAATAAAAGGCCAAAGAGGTCAGCCTGTAGAATCAATACACAACTACGCCACAGCAGCTAGAGAACCAAAAAAAAAAAAAAAAAAAAATTGCACAGCAGAGTGTTCCTAGGGTTTAGACGAGCAGTTCCAGGCAGCTTGTCAATACACTGGCTGTACAATCTCTTGTGCTTTTTTTACATGATGGAAAGGCATACACGAATATTTAGGTCAAATAAATAATATATATCTCATAAATAGTACAAACCGGTGGGGGTGTCCTTGGATGTTTCACTTTAGTGGACAACGTTTGTATCTTGAAAACGGAGACAAGTGTGTTTTAACCATTTGTATCAAGATGTGCTGGTTTGGGCTGGGGGAGAGTTAATTTTCTTCACAGTAGCTGGTGCAGGGATGTGGTTTGGATTTGTGCTGGAAACAGTAATAACATGGGGATGTTTTGGTTACTGCTGAGCAGGGCTTACACAGGGTCAAGGCCTTTTCTGCCTCTCATCCCACCCTGCCAGAGATGGGCTGGGGGTGCACATGGAGTTGGGAGGGGATACAGCGAGGACAGGTGACCCCAGCTGACCAGAGGGCTATCCCAGACCATGTGGTGTCATACTCAGCATACAAACTAGGGGGAAAGTCGGCTGGAGGCCACTGCTCAGGGACTGGCTGGGCACTGGTCATTGTTTTTTATGTGCATCACTTGTCTTTCCAGGGTTTTATTCATCTCTTTTTTAAATTATCTTCCTTTTCATTGTAAGTTATCAATATTAATATTTTTTTTTTCAATTGTTAAATCATTCCTATCTCAATCCACAAGTTTTCTCATTTTTACCCTTCCAATTCTCTTCCCCACCATCCTGCTGGCAAGGGTGGGGAGTGAGGGACCAGCTGTGTGGTGTTTAGTTGCCAGCTGGGGTTAAACAACAAGAGTACTGATGATTTATATAACGTTCCTTTTTTTTTTTCATATCCATATCCAGAAGGGTGCACATAGCAAAACAAAACAAAAAAAACCAAACCAAAACAAAAACAACAACAACAAACCCAAAGAAAAACAACAGGAAAGTAAAAATAAAGGAAACACATTCCAGGCATAAATGAAAATATACTGGGTCAGTTACTGTTGCTAGATCTCTTTCTCTCACAAACAGGGCTCTTACCTACTCTTGTCTAGCTACTGAGTAGTCCAGAATTTTCCTCTTTCATTCCCCACAGATCTGAATTCGGAAATAAAGACTAAAATTAAGACCATAAGATTAATCACTTCTAGAAGGGTACACAAAAGCATGGCAAATTAGGAATCAAAAGGCAGACAGAGAGGTGAAATCCTTCAGCAGTCTGAGATGAAGAACTGTGCATTCCAGCTTCTATTGTATATGTATTTATTTTTTCTTTACATCATACCACTCATTTTCGTATTCATTATCAGGCACTTACTATCAGGGGTGACCATGTGCTCTTTAACTCACTGCTTTGCTTAATAATGCACTTGTTATATCTTCTTGTCTCACTTACTACACTTGTCACATTTCCAAGCACCCATTTCAAGCAGCTAATTACAGTCATAACTGGGGCACTTTCAGACCAGCATACATGCCTCATGTTTGCCAGATGGTGGATCCAGATCTCCCTGTCTTGTGTGTACTCAGCAAACAGATAAAACCACAGCCCAACACTTTTGAAACCTGCTGTAGATCAATGTTGCATCAGTATGTCACTGAGAACTGACTTGGCCTACCTACATCAATAGAAGTTAGTTCTGCTCAACCTATTTCATACTGAATTTCCCAAAGAGCTGCTCTGATACTAAAAGACTTCAGACAAATTATTACAAAGATTCTAACCTCCAAAAGGTATAATCTTCTCCATCTTGCCTATCTGAATTTTAAAATGCTGTGATAACTAAGGGCAATAGCAACTTGAAGGTCCTGCACTGGATTCACCACTCAGGATCTAACACGTCTGCAGCCCAGAGTTTCACAGCTTTTGTACTCACAGCTTGTCCTGCTCAGCAGACAAGTAGTAATGTAACAACAGGCTAATCTCAAGCTGGCAATGAATAGCCATAGAATTAATCAAAACCATCTAAGAAGAAGCAATATTTAAGCTAGAATGCTTACAGTTCGTGGCTTGGAGAGTTTCTGCTACAGGAACTTTACAGTTGCAAGGATGTAAGCACAGGTATATTTACTTATTTACAGGTATATTCCACACAATAGCCACCACATAGTAATTCAGAAACTTCTCATGTTAGAGTTGGTCAGCATTGTACTCCTTCATCTGGCCACTTAGCTACCTGCTGTCCTGTTCGGTGCGCTATAAATCATCCCTGAGCCACAGAGCTTTAGGAAGAAAGATGGAAGGAAGAAATGTACCACTCACTGCATCCATAAATGAGGACAGAGTATTATAGCTTCTGGTCAGGCCATTTCTGCAGTGGTTATTGGCACATATAGCAGTTCTCCTGGAAAGAGCAGAAACCTGGATGATTATAGCAGCCTTTGTGGCACAACGGTTAAAAACAGAGCTAAACAAAGCAATAAAGATACAAAAAGCAAGGCTGGATTCTTCAGTGCTATGAAAGAGTTTGCTACACTCTTAAGCTATGAGTATGGACTAATTTTACACGAAAGTACTGGAACAGCACTGCTTTAGATTCAAAAGTGGTGCTTTCCCCAGGGAAGGCTCCCAGGAGAACCACTTCCAATGGTTTTTGTCTCAACCCCCTTTCCTCTCAACCCTGTGAAGAAGTGCTGTATTTCCACCCCTGCCAGAGAGAGAAAAATGAGAGAAAAATCATTCTACCAGGCTTGAAATCCCCAAATGCTTTTAGTGGTTGTAATTTCTCCAGTGAGCAATTTTTAGCAGAATGAGCAGATAAAATTACACTGCAAAGCATCAGACTGAAGGATAGAACCTTCATCATAATCAGGCATCATTCTTGCAACCGTTTCATCTCAGGAATTCCTTGCATATTCATCCCTCTTAAAGGCAAGGGGACAGAGGTCTCTGAATAGATGCCATATTCAGGAGTTCCTCCTACACTTTATTGCAATAGAAACAGCAGCTGTATTTACTGGGTCTGTATTTGCTGTTCCAGTAGGGTAAGCCAAGGCAGCCCAGTGTTCCCAGTTACATGTGTACAGCAGCTGTACAATTGCACTGTTCATGCCATCGCTGTACCAGCCCTGGGTTCTCTACCAGGACTGCGGGATTATTAAATACCAGTTAGGCACTGAACCCGAATATGTCAAGCAGTTATAGATTTACAGTCATGTAAACGAAATCATGATGAACCACCAGCTCTGCTCATCACACTTTTCCTCCTCATCCTCAATCTGTCTTTCAAGTACCATTTTTTATTTCATATGACTGCTGTGAATAGTGATAGCTCTTATAAATCTTCACAGGTTCAGATACTTAAATCACACACCTCCTGCATCTATGACCAGGGTGGCAGCCCTATAGACCTGAATTTATAAGGCCACATTTCAATTATCCGCTCTATGGTCACATATTTTACCATTCCTCTTTCCTTCACAGTTTCTAAATGTCAGATGTATAAAGTATTTGACATTTAGGGAAATACCAGCATTATAACAAATATGACAATACACTAATTTTCAGACAATACATGCTAGTAAGCGTCTAATTTTCAAGACTTAATTTCAACCCTAGTATACATATTTTAAAATCACCAATTTTAAAATTTAAGTGAGAACAATTGCTAGTATAAAAAAAATTTAATTATAAGCATGATCACTGAACCGAATATATGAGTTATAATTAGCATGCCAGCACATAAATGCCATAGTAAGAACTGATACTGGTTTCAAATAATTGATTTGTGAATGGATATGTTCTCTTTGAACTTCAGAAATCTGTAACTCAAAATCATTCTCATTACAGAAACTGGTCATCTTAGCTGAAAATACTTCTATGGATGAATGAGCCACGAAAATCCATCATTTTTATGGCCACAGAAAGAGGTTGTTCTGGGTCACTGTCCAGATAGTAAAATACTAGAAGGCTGTGATCTAGTTTATAATTCATGATAGGCTATAGTTAGCCCTACAGATATTAAAAACCCTTTCTTCTCCTAAAACAGAAATTGCTCTAGAGACCTCTGCAGCTTATAGTGTTTAAACACCAAGTCCAATGATTTTGTTAATATAGGTCTATAAACTACAAAATTTTGGAAGAAATTTTTAGTAGTATTTGAGATGGGCATCCCAAAAGAAAACAAACCTAACTCCTAAAGTTTCAGTATTGCTGTATTGTCCAAAAAGTACAATAGTAACTTTATTCTATCACTATTTGTCTGACAGAAGAGTCGGAGCGAACGTAAGATGAGTCAAAAGGAAACACAGGTTCTAATTGTTATCACACCTTTGCCTTTGAAAGGGACTTCTGGAAGCAATCAAAAAGTTAGAAGCCCATGTGATGATGTTTCATTATCTGTCACTGGGATCATGCTCTGCTGTCTAATGTCCAGCACTACCAATAATAGTTTTTTCTGTGTATTAATTCGGTCTGTAGTAGCCAAACGAGAATATGCTGCCTAGACAGTGCAGTAGCAAAAGCAGTCAGAGGAGCAGAAGGATTCTGAAGAGGCTATTTCATTAGATATCACATAAATTAATTGAAAAACACAGAAAAGGCTCATTAAATATGTCTGTTTTATAGAAAATAAGAACACTTCTATAAGCATGATACACAGAAGTAAAACCTAACAAATATACCCAGCTACATACATGGCACAGAGCATGCACAGCACAAAGATCAAATAAAACTCAGAAGTCACTGAGATTACTAACATTTAGGACCAAAGTGTATCTTTAGATCAACAAGTCTGATCTCTGTAAGACTTCATCTAGTAATTCTTACATTTGAATTCATCAGTCAAGACCTTAAACCGTCATTTAAAAGGGGTTATGATAATGAGGTGGTGGCAAAGAGGTTTTACAGTACACGCATGCCAAGTGTCAAAGGAAGTGATCAATAGGTAGCAGAGGATGGCTCCAGAAGCTCATTACAGGTGGTGAAGACATCTTAGTACTAAATGTAATGTTTCCTGAAGGGTATTGGAAGAGAAAATGAGCCTCTCATATTTGAAGTCTGAGAGGCAAGAGTCAGTGGAAGGTTGCTAAGAGAGGATTAAATTGTTCAAAGCACTGCTCTAGGTAAGTGACCTCTTCAAGCAGCATTTTAGATGGATATCAGCTGGAGAAGGCTCCATTTGTTGAGCTCGGATAGAATTGTGCTTCAGCAATGAGGGACTGGGCAATACCTATCACCATGCAGGGGGTCAGGAAAGGCAGTATCATAATCAAAAGGACATAGATTGAGTCTGAATGCAAAGAGACAGGGCTGAGTTAGAAAAAAAATCTCTGAAAAATAAGTAGGGTGGTGACCACTGACCAAGGCAGGAAATAACTGGGAAAGTCAGGTAAAGAGGTGAGACTAGCCATGCCAGTCTAGGGAAGTTTTATAACATTGCTAAATGTGTTCCCTTTTAATAAAGTTGGGTGAAGAGCTTCTGCTCCTGTCCAGAATTCTTTCTTTCACTCATGCATTCCCTAAGGAATACATACACACACACATATATTTCCTTCTTTTGAAGATGACTGGATGAATAAAAGCAATTTTTAACTTGTCTTTGTTGTGACATCTTGACAGGAAACTTAAAAGCAGTTCTGCCACTGCTGCTCAATAGACATGGTCATATGTGATATCCATTGTTAATACTCAAGATTTGAGAGGTCTGGCTAAGAAGTTTATAGTAACTAAAAGAATATTCCTTTCAAGTAAAAACTAACAATGATGGTTTCCAGCTCCCCACTTTTCCACATCATTAACTATGATCATAGATAATCAAGTTTCCGTCTGATCTGTCCTAAATTGCACTTGTGTTATTACACACTTGGATTCCCCAGATCTCTGACACTGGTATTTACAAATAAGCAATTCAGAAAGGTGCTGTCGTTCAGAGTGGAACTGCAAGTTTTTTCCTTCAGTGGATTTGTTCTGGGAAAAAAACCCCTGACTTTCATTTGATTACATGGATTGGAGTGGAGAATCACTTCTATGCAGGTGATAATTCTGTGAAAGACGTGTTGGATCCACAAAGAATTTCTGACATTTTCCTCTTTGACACTGAAGAGGAAGTCAAACTCTTCCATTCAGCAGATTTTGGCACCAACCAAGCTCATAGCTAAACCCTTCTCACTGAACATCCCATGTAATACAAAGCAGTCATCAGACAATAAAGCTAATGTTCCTGCAGGAGGAGTGCATGTTGCTGGACAACCCCTCCATCCAACCTCCTCACACAGCTAGCATTTCCCATGTCATGCACTGTAACACACCTGACTTCAATATTTTTTTAGTGACATTTGTGAGCTTGATAACATATCTTTAAGCATTATTACAATTTCCACCAAGGTGCAAGGATGAACATTTAAATCATCATTTATATGTCTCAACAATACGGTTGCACCCTTCAGAGAACTATCTGTTATAAGTGAACATGCTTTTCAGAATACTCCCAGAAATATTCTCCATGCTTTTAAGAGCCATGATGGCCATTATCTCTTTATAAAAGAAGCAGAATAATCAACATGCCTCGAATAATTTTCCACTTTGGGATACTACTTTGCTGGCCAACAGTGCAACCAAATATAGCAGCAAGCCAGCCTTTCTACTTAAGCATGGTCAATACAGGGGTTTGTAGCACAAACTTTTCCCAGGACAACATGTATCTTTTAATATCTTTAATATGCTTGCCTTGTGTTCTGTTCCCTGAGAGGTGAGCAGACCGCTTATGTCCTCTGTGGTCTGTTGAAGAACTTCAAGTACTTTGTGGGGCTCTAAAGAAGCTCAGTGCTTCTCACTCATCCATCTCATGCTTTATTCCCAATTAGTAAATGAAGAATGTAATGAAAACACTTTTTGTTGATGTAATAAAGAACTAGCCAAAAGCTGCTTATAAAAGTCAAAGCAAAGGGCACTGTCTTCAGTTCCAGAATAATCCACCCACGATAAATCACACACACACACCCCTCCCAAAAAAAAAAAAGAAGGAGAGAAGAAAGTTATTTAAAGTACCTATGAGAAGAAGTAAAAGAAAAACTATAGGTTGTGTTAAAGGGAGTAAGAAAGAGACACAGTAGCTACCAAGAAAAACATGAGATATATTTGAAGGGAAACATGCCCCCAAGAAAGACAATTTTGAAGACTGTGAATACTCAGCCATTTATCAGACATGGGCAAGGAGCCCATCAGGATAGGACAACTCCTCAGAGGAGCCCAGACTACTGAGACCGCAAGGGAAAAGGGTTTGTTTTCAAACATCTCAGACCATCAGAGTATCATATTCTTTCACCCGAAGAGAACAAACTGTAAGTTATAAGAAACTTCTCCTTGCTATAATGGCCTGCAAAAACAAAAAAAAAAAAAAAAAAAAAAAAAATTACTACTGATTTTGGGTAACGTTTTTATTCTGGCATAAATAGAACAGTTGCCTGTATAGAATTTGTTTTTGATGAAGGTGCCTTCCAAAAAGGTATCAAGAGGAAATGGAACAATTACTTGCCCTGGATGTATTGATCCAGAGCATAATTATCTTGTTATTAATTTTTTGAGCTTAATTTTGAATCTGAACTTCTCTAACTTCAGCTTCCAGACATTATGCCCTTTTCTGTTAAATTCAAGAGCCACTCCAAAATCATGGTGAAAGTATGATGTAATCCATGCATTTCTTGATCTTCTTTTAGTCTAACTGAACAGAGTAACTTCTATAAATCCTCCACTAGGAGAAATTTTCTCTGTTCTTCAGAATATTTTTTGTGACTCTTTCCTGCATTCTCTCTCATTTCTCAGAACTTTTCAAAACACACTGGCCTGAACTGTATAAAGTTTTCAAATATTGATCTCATCAGTTCCCTGTCCAGAAGTAATAATTCCTTCCCTGCTTCTGTTCGGGATTCGCCTTTTATCACAGCAGCCCTCTGTCACAGCTCTGCATAGGGAACTTGTATACAACCAGCTACTTCCCATGCACAGTCAGTGCTGTCCTGTACTTGGTCCCCTATAACGTAGGTATGACTAAATCATCTTTTATTAGAAATACAGTTATGTTTATAGTTGTATGCATTAAAAAATAAATGCCTGAACAAGCCATGTGACAAAAAGCCACCCCTGTCCCGAATGCTCTGCTGTCTTCTTTGTTTACCATTACGTCCACCTGTCTTAATAACGTGTCCATTCTTCGCCAGCAGTTCTGTGGGTTATGGCATAACTGCAAGTCTGGCACAGGCTCTGTTGGAAGCTAGTGTTTTAAGAGGTTGTAAGAAAACAGGTATTAATCCCCTTCACAAGTATTTTAATGAAAATTGGCACTTCTGTTATAATGGCATATGGTAAGACAAGTGCCTTTCAAAAATCTGTTGCATCCCTGGAAGAATAAGATATATCTTCCCATTGTAATAATGTCTATGTGACAAGACTTATTTTCTATTAAATTGATATAAATTGGCAAGTATTCTTTTATGCTCCATTCTCTTTCTTTCCTTTGGACATGGACAATGACTGATTTAGAATAAACCCAAAATATTCTCTATATAACCCCTATTTCAGTTATGCTCCTAATTGTTTCCAGCTTGCCTAGCAATTCAGAAAAAATAAGTGAAGACATCAACACTTGATTCACCAATGGGAGGAAAAAAAAGAGGAAGTTAAATTAAAAAACAAAGGTTAAATGGGCTGTGCAGTGCCCAGGGTATGCTGGTTCAAAGATTCTGAAAGATCTGTAATAACTGCACGGTTTTGTGCATGGGAAGAATTTGGTTCATTACATGGTCTGAGTGTCTAAATGACATTCATGTAACACTGAAGATTAAATCAATGTGAAGATGAAATCTCCTGAAAGGACATTCTAACAAAAGCCATTTCTAAAATGTACACAGGCTGCTGTCATATAATTGTGGTTTTCACATTTCCTTTGTACAGCAAACCATTACTATCTGCAAGAGTCATTACCAGACTATAAACTTTCTTAATTTTATTTAAATTACTATAAGACTACATAGGGGGAAAAATAAAATCCAAAGGAAAAATAACTCCAGGTAAGGAGGACTCTCACTTGACTAGGTGTTCCTTCAGGGTGGTTTTGATTATATGGATTAAAGACAAGGAGTCAAAAGAAAGAGATTAAGAACAGAGAGAGAGTGCTTAAGAAGGAATAAGAGAGGCATGGGACCCTGTTGGATTTCCTGAAGGGAGGCCTGCTAGATAGTAGGCACCCAGATGAAAAATATGTCAATGTGTTGTTCCAGAATAATTTGTTTTTCTTTTTGAATGGGACCATTTAGTTTCTGTGGATAGCTCTATAACTTACTGGCTGGTAACTCAGGATGCATCCTAAAGCCTGATGCTCCTACTGTTCAGACCAGGAAGGCAATGGAGCAGATGACATTTTTCATCCCTCAGCTCTAGGAAGAGGCTCCCCATCCATGGCACACAGGGTCCTGGAAGCAGACTTGCCCCTCAGAACATGGCTGGGGCATGACCCCAGAGAGGACATTGCTGTGTATTCCAGTCGCAGATACCTGAAGGGAAGAAGTGCATGTCCCTGAATTCACCCAAACCTCCTGGACACAGCAGGTCACAGACTGCCTGAAAAGTGAGAAACTTCCAGACTATGACCAAGACAGATAACAGCACTAGACTTCACAGGTATATTATTCCTCACAGGCATATATATTCCTCAGGATATGCCATTATTGTGCAAAGTCATGTTGTGTTACCTGAGCTGGGCCAGAGTATCTTTGTACATCACCATGGCAGTCACAGCGTCAGACAGAGATCCTAAGATCCTGGTTCCAAAGCCAGCACAGCCCGACCTCTGCTTCCTGTTCCAGCACTAGGCTGTTCTGTGCTAGCTTGAGGGTCAGCAAACATTTCTATCAGCAGGTTTGTGAAAGACAGAAATAAGTACCAAGGCAGTGGTACATAAGACCTTTAGCTATGACCTATCACTAATTTTTGCATCTGGTAATCGTCACAATGCCTAAACAGAGATTTTTCCTCTAAATTACAAGTGTTCTGTTTCACTGGGTGAAATCCATGCCAATGCTATTTGCCCTAATGACGACAGTCCACCATCTCACTAAAAAGTGACAAACTGGCAATACAGGATACAAACATTAGCTTGTTTATAATGTGTTATAATTGGAATGGAAATCATTCACAAATTAACTAAGTGAATAAACACAGCTCTCCAAAGGCCTAAATTAAAATATTCAATTGAAACGCTTGTCTTCGCCATTTGTGAAACAAATGTTAAAACATGAAGAAAAGCTTTTGTATTTTTATTGCAACTGTTCTAAATGGAAGAGTGATAGATGATGAAACACACCAAACATATTCAATCCAGATCACAGGAAAGTAATTGTCACACTGTCACATAAGCAATCACTGCATAAAACTGGAAGACAATGATCAGCTGCAAGGTGATATCCATTTTTAATCCTTGTTATAAAGCAGGAGGGGCACCAGAAATATGAATGAATCATCTTGAATCATCCAGCAAAGTTTCATAGGGTTTAGCACAGTGGCTGAGGTTGAGCTGAATAAAGGATGGCACCATGCGTGTTTGCTGCATCAATAACTCAACAAGGGAGAAGAAAATCTTCCCTCCAAATTCCAATCATCCCACAGGGCCTGATTTTCTAGAGGGTTTTAGGTGTATAGGTGTAAATGAGGATGAAGCATGTTTTCCTAAAATTTCCCAGGCTCCTCTATAGACCAACTCATCCCACTGTTTTGACATGCTCTGGAGGACACACTTCTCTCCACTGACTGTACAGAGAATCTTGAGAGACTATCTTGTGTTCAAAAACCATCTGTATCTGGTGTCTAAAGACATTTGGTGTGGATCCTGTGACCCAGTGGCCTATATCCAAGTTTAGTTCCAACTCACTTCAAGTCCCACTGGCCTGCCTGCACTACTCAGTATGTACCTTTTTAATTTGGCCGTGTGTCCCTAATGTCACCACCCAAAGATGGCAGGCACCCCCATGCCCACACTACTCCAGTAGGCTCCCTGCACAGCCAGGAGCTACCTGCTCTAGACCTGACACTGGGCATCACTTCTTTAAATTTTTTATAC
This sequence comes from Eulacestoma nigropectus, assembly GCA_013397775.1. NCBI lineage: Eukaryota > Metazoa > Chordata > Aves > Passeriformes > Eulacestoma > Eulacestoma nigropectus. Next base: position 1,438,317 of record VZTE01002530.1, read on the forward strand.
TGTATTTTCATTTTCGTATGGTTGTAGACCACAGAATCACAGAATGGTTGAGGCTCCAGGATGCCTCTGGTGGTGGTCCAGTTCACCCTCACTTCGCCAAGTAGGGTCAGTTAGAAGAGGTCATTCAGGACCTATTGGAAAGGAGGGTGTAGCCATGTGGGGGTTGGCCTCTTTTCCTAAGTAATAGATGACAGGACAAGAGGGCATAGTCTTAAGCTGCTCCAGGAGAGGTTTAGGTTGGACATAAGGAGAAATTTCTTCACAGAAAGGGTGATTAGACATTGGAATGGGCTGCCCAGGGAGGTGGTGGAGTCACCATCTCTTGGAGGTGTTTAAGAGAAGACTGGATGTGGCACTCAGTGCCATGGTCTGGTTGACATGGTGGTGTTTGGTCACAGGTTGGACTCAGTGATCTCAGAGGTTTTTTCCAACCTAATTGATTCTGGCATTCTGTGATTCTGTGATACATTTTCATGTGGTTGTAGACCACAGAATCACAGAATGTTTGAGGCTCCAGGGTGGTCTGGTCCAGCCCCACTTCTCAAAACATGGTCAGTCAGAACAGGTCATTCAGGACCATGGAATCATAGAACTGTAGAACAGTTTGGGCTGGAAGGAACATTAAAGACCATCTAGTTTCAAACCCCCTGCCATGGGCAGGGAATCCACCCACTAGATCAGGTCACTCAGGACCCCATTCTCAAACACTACCAGTGAACGGCGATATCATCAGCTTTCGAGTTACCTCCAGGGGCAGAGACACCACAACCTACCTGGGCAAACCCGTGCCACCAGCACTCGACCACCCCCGCAGCACAAGGATAATTTTCATTTAAATAATTTTCCGGAAGCCCTTGCTGCAAGGGAAAAGCCGGCTGGTCCCTGCAGAGCAGCGCGGGGCAGCTCTCCGGCGGGGTGGCCGCGGGGCTGGGCGCGGCGGTGCCTCGGGGGCGGAGGAGCGGGGCGGGGGCGTCCGCCCCCTTTTCCCCCCTCACCGCCTTCCCCGCGCGCACCTGCGCAGGCGCGCGCGCACGAGGCGCGCCCCCGCCCCCTCCCTCGCGCTCCCTCCCTCACACACAGGGACACGCACACGCCCTGCGCGCGCGCGCGGGGGGCGCGCACCTGCGCTG
>VZTE01002532.1:0-47039 GCA_013397775.1 Eulacestoma nigropectus
TATCCCAGGGCAGGCGAGCGATACCAGTGTTCTCAAGCACGTTGTACTACTGCTCTGTGGGTTTATATTTAAGATTAGCTGGACATGTCTGTGTATTTAATTTATAATTTTGGCCTGGGAAAAATTAGTCTGTCTTTACATGGATCTACTGTAATGCTGAGACACAGATTGCTAATTATCAAAATGTCTAATAGCATCTTTGTAATAGTCCTAAGGCAAAAATTTTGACAAGCACTATTTGCTGAAACAAATTCCATTTAATTAAGACATGAAATCTGGGCTGAAAGACAGCCTAGCTTGTCAACAATATTAACTGCAGCAGATACTGCTTGAGGTTATGTTTTGCATTAAGGCTAAATGGTAAAGGACAGGAGCTTTTGGAAAAAATTCTTAAGTTTCCCTGTATGACAAGGTTAAGCTGGCTCATTTTCTTGAGCAGTATTTTACTTTAGAAGCGCACATCAGTGTTGATGAAAACACCCAACTTGACAGTTTTGGCAGCTGAAATCCTCTTTGTACACCATAAACTCCTTTCACCAACACAGGCAGTTCTGTGTGCCCTGCCCCAAGGTCTGGAGAGCCCACAGAGGTGCATGTGGGAGCACAGAGGCTGTGTCAGCAGGACCATCACCACTCCTGAGTGCTTCTCATAACAGGTTGGAGGTTAAAAAACCATCCCTCCTTCAACTGCATCAGCAGAAACCACAGGTTTTATCCCAGGGATGCAGAGGTTGCTGTTCACCACTCATCAAGTGAGACTCGTTAATGCATGGAGGGGCTGTCTGCAGAGCCAGCAGCTCAAGGTCTGCAGCATCCCATATGGCAGTAAAATTATTCAAGGAGAAATTATGCAGATAGTCAACAAGTTCAAGCTGCAATGAATTATGCTGAAAACACCAGCAGAAGTAGCAGTCAATTTGTGATAATGGTCAACAGAGCACAGTTCACTTATTTTCTCCTGTTTGAGGCCCTGGGAGCTCAGGGATATTGGGATGCTCTAACAAACACCCTATAGCTACGGCTCTTACATTGTTCTGTGACAGCACTTGTAAGTTAGCAGGAAAAAAATGTCTGGTAGTAACAGCCATCATGCAGAGGACACAACACTTCATCCACTGGCAGCTCATCCTCTAGTTTTCCAGACGTACCAGAGGGCAAGTGTGGGAGGAAAAAGGGCAGCATGGAAGGTGCTGGCTTTAATTACTGCAGTTTCAGCTACAGGCTGACTCCTAGCATACTACAAGGGGGAATTGCTTCCAACAAACAGGGGGCAGGGTTAGATTAGTTACTAGGAAGAAATAACCACCTGTGAGGGTGGCAAGGAACTGGCATAGGGTGCACAGAGAAACTGGGAATAGGCCATCCCTGGAGGGACTGAAAAAGCAGGCAGATGTGGCACCTGGCAACATGGTTTAGTGGTGGTCTTGGCAGTGCTGGGTTAATGGTTGGACTGAATGATCTTAGACGTCTTTTTCAACCTAAATGATTCTGTGATTCTGTGACTCTGAATAAAGCACAGGTTTCAGAAATAATAACCAGGTTTGTGTCAAACATCCTTAAAAACATCACCAAAGCAGGAGGGAGGCTGATACAGTTGTCACATATCAGGCAATGATACAGAAGCAATTTGTGTTTATTTAAATGGGTGCAGCAATAAAATCAAACCCTCCGGTTGTGGTTTCCAAGTGTTTCTTTGAGTCAGCAAAGCAAATTCTTGAATTATCATCTGCAGCAAACAGAAAACAGACACACTATTAAGCCAGGCTGTAAATATCACTGAAAAGCACACCTTGATCAATAAATTAGAGGCTGTGGTGGCAACAGTGTTAATGCAAGCTGAAGGAGAGGCTCACTAGGGGCAAATAATGTATTTGTGCTGTTGCAGGAGAGAGGCAGCTAATGGATGCTGGTTGTGTAGCACAACTTGCTCGTGAAACCCTTCAGACCATTGCCAAGAACCTCACGCTTGATGGGCGGAATTGACAGATGGAAAGATTGACACTTCTTTTCACACCTCCTTGGGAAGGCTGGGATGGTCCAGAGCATGCTGTGAGTTTGATGAAAACTCAATGTCAGAAAAAGAAGTGGGTCACCCAGCCCTGGGTCCAGGCTGCTAGTTCCCAGATCATCAATAAAGTGAATATGGCATCTTCAGGAGTTTGCTGTACTTTCACCTCAAAGCAAAAATATTTGCTCAATGAACTTTATGACTGGCTGGAGCTGTGTCTGGAGCTGGAATCTGAAGGAGCACATGAGCTCCAGCACCAAGGGGGAAACCTGGGGTCCTGCTCTGCATGAGGCATGTGAAGGTCCTAAAGACCCATCAGTCACCAGGAAGGGTGTGTGTATGTGTGTGACTGAAACCCAAAGGTGGTCCATAGGTACCCCAGGACAGGAAAACTGGTTCCACTTCAGTAGAGTGAGTCTCGCTACAGTGATGTGATATATAAACACATGAAAAGGAGTAGGAAAAAATAAGGAAAGTTTAGTACAGAATTTACAGAATTTAATAGAATATACAATGCTGTCAACTCTAGTAATATTGGCGTTTCAATTCATTAAAAGTCCAGACAAATTAGATATTTGTATTCATTTAAAATGATTTCTCCTCTTTGACCTAGCTTAATTTATCATATTACGTCTTTCTGCAGTGCTTAGGCGAGTTTAAATTAACCCAAAGGAATAGAGGAGCAAAATATTAAGTAGTTTTCATCAACAATAAGGTCCATTAAAATCCAGCACCAAAGCTTCCATACATCTATTTTTGCCAAGCCAAGCACAAACTATTCTCCTACAAATGTAGGACTTGTGTTTCTTGCTGTATTAAAGCCAAAATACCTTGTGACAGTATTTTCACAAAAAACGCACGAATATGAACCATAGTCACTGCAAAGAAAAAGAAGCAGCAAAGGGGAAATGCTGTGTCTCAATATAAGATAATCCTTATTCAAATAATATTTACTCTTTTTTTCCTAATAAAAACCTCCCATATTTCTGCCATTTTATATACACGTTTTCAGATTTTCATGTGGTTTTTATGAGTAGCTACATTTTGGTTGTGAAAATAAGCTGGATAATCAGCAAGCATCTACTCAAACATTCAAATATTCAATTTTGGAAATGAATTTTTGTTTATGTCAGCCCTGGGTCCAACACAGAGTAGCATTTATGCACTCACTCAGAGTTACAGGTAACTCATGAGTAAGCTTCTCTCATAACTGCGTTATTCATGTCTCCATCATCAGAAATAGATAGTGTCAGTGAAGGCTACATAAATTATGTTTATCCAGCAGGCTTAACCAAAGATAAGAATTTTGCTAAGGATATATTAATGCGGTTGTCACATGGGGAGAGGGATAAGGAGAAAATACAGGACTTCCCCAACATCTGGAGCAAATCAGGGACAGAATGGAATAAACTGGTAAACACAATGCAAATACTAACTACAGCTAACATAACCTCAAAAGATCCTTTCCAGGATGCTACTCTGGTAGATGCCAGCAAAAGCCATTACTGTAGTTTAATAATAGGATAGATAGATAGATAGATAGATAGATAGATAGATAGATAGATATAGATAGATAGATAGATAATCATAGACAGATAGATAGATAATCAAGTGGCTCTCCAAAGATGATATGGATTTTCATTACATTTAGCAGGCAGGACATGACATGCAGCAAAAAATGTTTTTTCCTCTATTTCTCCTGCAGCACCATAGTCTGTGGCAAAGCATTTCTGGTGTTTCAGCTCTACCTTATTAAAAGCTTTTTATAGAAGACTTAATTTAAATGTACACTTCTGCTGCTCCTGGCCATGGTTTCCCAGGTGAGCAGGTTGACTCGTAATGTCACGACTACCATCTGTTGACTGTCTGGGGTGTTCAGGGAGCTCTTTCCATGTGGTGTGATTTGATTTCTGCCTGAAATCCATGCTCCTTCCTTTGGATGACATCCAGAAAACACCTGCAATTTTTCATTTTGAAATACTGATTGCAGGTTGCTACATGCTGGTTGGAGAGCTGAGAGATCCGTGGGGAAATGAGTGACATCAGCATGATCCATTTGTCATAATGACTCAGAAAATTACAGGATAAAATGTACATATTAGCATGACAATAGGAGGAGGGGTCACTTGTTCTCCTCATCAAGTAAGTGGGACTTTCTGCCTCAAACCAAGTCCCCTTTCACCCCACACTGAGCATGGTTTGTGGAGCAACCCCAGTGATGGACCCAGCCTCCTTCACCCCAGTTCAAGAGCCAGGGGCTGAAAGCAGGAGAGAGGTGGCACTTTTTCAGCTTGAAAGCAGAAAGGTCAGTTACATGTGGAGAGGAGAATTAGTTAAATATTAGTAAATAAACACAATTTTAGCCATCAACTAAGCCTACAAAGGCTGGACTAGCCTTGGAGCATTCCTTTTGCTCTGTGCTGCAAAGTCTCTGCAGGGACCCAGCAGGAGACAGACCTTGTGATAAGGGGCACAGCAGAGACGTCACAGCAAAGGGTTCTCCAGGGCCAGCTGGGCTGCTGGGAGCAGCAGGACTCTGCCTGGCGACAGGTGAGCAGGCAGAGGGACAGGGATGCACAGCAAAATATCTATAAATAAAAGCCACAGCCCAGGGAGTTTTCTGTGGTAAGGCTGTTGCAGCCCATCTCTAGATATGTCTGTGTGTGAGTAGAAGTTTCTCTTGTTCAGTACCAGCTCAGAGCCACCATACTGCTATACTGCCTTGTAATATAGTCGTATATGTGTAATATCTGAAGATCAAGACCATTTCTCTATTAAATTAGATAACAAAAAATTAGATAATTTTAATTGACTCTATGAATCTTCTAGAGAGTTAGCTGCTTACAGGCAGCTAATGCAATAAACTTACTTTATAAGCAGAGAGCAACATCTGTTACCATGAAGAGTCTGCAGCAGGCATTAGAATTCTGTGCACACCCAGCCACAGTAAGAGTAAATGTATCATTAAGTTGGTATCCTTTCCTATTCAAAGCACACTTTTCAAGATTTACGTACTGCAGACAATGAGATAGCAGGAGAATCAACTTGTGCTCGACTCGTCTTGCATGCAGCCCCTGTCCCATGGCAAGATAACTTTAATAAAAAGGGTAAGACAGAGCATAGAAGTTAGGTCACTCCTACATGTGGCAAGGGAAAGACAACTCCAGCCCCCACACACCCAAAGGAATGGCAAAACAGAACCTGTGCTGAAAGGGTATCCTAAAGGTCACAAAATCAAGCCCTAAAAAATCAAGCCTCTTCATCAGTCTTCCTCCCATACTCACTGCTGTCAGGGATGCAATTACAGGGAGCATCCCAGGCCTGTAGGTAAAAATATGAGTTAATATGACTTCTAAAAATTCTTCAATAGCTTCACTGAGTCTGTGAGAACTGCAGTTTTTCCAAAGATTTGTAAACTCAAAAATTAGGCAAATAGGAGTGACAGAAAGGGATGTTCTTTGTAAAAAGATCAACTCTGCCATGGGTGTGACATTACTATTCCAGATCCAAAGGGTGCTATGAAAGATCAACAAATACATTTTCAGTTGGGCAAAAGAATGTATTAAAGGGCACATGTTAATCCAAACATTTCACCTTTTTCAAAGTTACCATGACACTGCACTGTGTGCAGAAGTGACCAGTGATTTCTTAGGTGCCCTCATGGTTTGAATGGTGAAGAAACCTGGTTTTTGGCAGATGGATGCCTTATTGCCATTAACACAGCTTGCCTAGATTTCTAACAGAACTGGCAGCACAATATAAAAATAAAACCAAATCAGCCAAGCAATGCTACTGTGCATTTTAGCAGTAATAGAAAACCACATTGTCCCTTCAGGCAGATGAGCACAGCACTAAAGATATCACCTGATATAATTTATATGAAAGTTGCATTTTTATTATAAATTAATCTACCATGTCAGTCACACATGCAAACCCTGTCAATGGTCATCACACACACAAAGAAAATGAGCCTTACTTGCTTTTCAATTTTGCAGTTGCTGACTTCTCCTGTTTAAGAGGAATTCAACAAGATAGGATTAAAGGGCAGGAGTGTGGTAATAATAGTGGGAAAGAGGGACAGCACCCAGCAGGAGCACGGGGCAGCATCATTCATGTGTTTGCTGTGCATGAAACTGCTGGAAGGTCCATGGCAGGTTAATTGGGAAGAAAGAATTTTATACCTGTGCTTTCACTGTCATCATGGGCTCTTACAATCCCCTTTTCTTCTTTGTAGACTCAAGTTCCAGTGAGGGTCACTGAGTGTATGGATGGTTTGTGTCAAGACCTTCAACTTTGTGCCAATGTCTTCCCCCCCAAGAAGATTAAAGGCTTTGGGAAGAACAAACTTGAATATCATGAAGCAAAGATAAATAAGTCAACACAGGAGCCACATCACAGTCAGCTACACAACAAAGCTCCCTCCTAAGATGTACGTGGTGGAAAAATCCAGCAGGCACTTGTTTTATCCTTCAGTACAGAACTTCTAGAGTTACCCTTCATGTCAATCTCTAGATAAGATGCAATCCAAGCTCTTCGGCTGCTGGAAAGTGTCACCTGCTCTGTGTAAGGACACAGAGATCCCAACATGATGGATGGCCAAGGAATAATCATGACAATGCTAGTACAAGGTCACTGTGATTGCTATACACCGACATTGGAGCCAACTGCATCTTAAACATGCAGCACAAGGGCCTGCAATGGCCAAGGGACCAGGAAATGATGCACTAAAACCTTGGAAGCTGCAGCCCTGATTATGGACCAGAGCCCTTGGTCATATTTCAGTGTTATACCCAGAAATGAGCTATAAAAATACTTCTTTTACCTCCTGAAGATTATTCCATGCTAGAACAGAATTAGTAAAAATTTCTAGGGTTTTCAGCACCAAGGAACCAATCCCTGTGTATTTTTTCCCCTTTTCCTGGTGGATGGGAAGAGCCTGTGGTGTCCTGTGTTCTACTCCAGGCAAGTATCCACAGAAGCAGATGGAGAAAATGTGCAAGATTCACTTTGACTCTGACAATTCATTTTGACTCTGACTATGAGTTTACAAAGTAAGATTCGGTTCACATCTCAATGTGGAGCTCAAGGTCAGCATTTGTCGATGTTCTTTATATAAGAAACAGGCTATTTTTAATATCATTCTTCTTAGAATCATACAATGGTTTGGGTTGGAAGGGACTTTGAAGATCGTGTCATTCCAACACCCCCATCCCTGTGGACAGGGACACCTTTCATGAGACCAGGTTGCTCCAAGCCGCATCCAATCTGGTCTTGAACACTTCCAGGCATGGGGCATCCACAGCTTCTCTGAGCAAAATACACCTCTTCCCCAGAAAACTGAACCAAGAAAAATTCACAGAAAGCCTACAACTGCAAACACTCTGAGGGATGGCAGCCACCTCTGTTACTGAGTATGAGGCTTATGCACAGTGTTGAGCTGTACTTTGCTGTGTGATCCCGGAAGAACCCCAAGGGAAGGGAACCTGAGTCATTTTAGGAGAAGATGTGCATCTACAGCCCTAAGCACAGGCCTATCTGTACTGACATTGCACCTGAACTTGTCCAGCTTTAAATAGTCCACGTATTAGCCTATATAATGCTCTGACTGTGAAAACTGGTTCGAATATGGGGCTTTATGCTCCAGATTTGGCTCCATTATCTGTGATTGGGTCAAGTGGTGTAGAAATACATGTAAAAGAACTGTCGCAAAAGAGCTTTCAGCCTCATGGGCCATTCAGAACAGTGCATATGATTCCCGTATGTGCAGAAAACCCTATTTGAGCTGTGACACAAACTGCTCTGCGAGGGGAAGGAGTGAGCAGCTTAAGATGCACTTAAAATTTGCTAACTGGAATAGGCACAAGAAAGAATTTCCTGAGGGGGCAAGAATCCACATCTTCTCTACTGAGAAAGATTTCTAGACCAATCTTATTTATAATGCATTCATTTGTTGAGTAAATATTCATAATATATATGTGTTAGTGTCACTTCAATATTCTGATTAACATGGTACATAGTTTCATCTGTCTAGATAATGGTGAAAGTCATACTAATCGAAGTAATGTTGTGTGTCAAATGATATAGAGCTGATTTACTTAAGAATTGAATGTCTGCTCCAATTAACTTCCAAAGTACATTGCACTGAAGTTCCTTTTTCTGGTTTTTGTGGGGGGTTTTTTTGTTTTTTTTTTTTTTTTTAAAGAAATACAACACATAAAAAGTATGAGTTGCAAAGCAAGTTTGCAAGTTCTCTTATACTACCTCTCGACATATCCACTGACCTTCAGCCAGCCATTTCCAAAGCAGAAAGAAGCCTGCAAAACTCCTAAGTTATCCCCTGCTCCAGTAATAAATTCATATCTATTTGCAAACACAGGCTCAGAGAACTGCCTAGTTCAGATCTCAGGCTTTTCTGTACACTGCTCAATTGTTACAGCAAGCAGCCCTTCAAGAGAGAAGGAAACTGTACATGGAATAAAGGATGTGAGAGATACAAAGTTCATATGGTTGCGTGAAATCAGATCATTGTGTCTAAATTGCTTTTTTAATGCTGCTGTGTGTGTTTATAATCCATCTTTACAAGGCACACAAAAAAGCACCACTCAAGTGGGTTACCATTGAAATCCTGACCTTATTAACACCCACTCTATCTTGTCATTTGCACTAACACTACTGGAATATATTGTACCAGCCACCCCAATATTACTGCACTTCAGAAGTGCATTTGAAAAGTAGTTTACATGGTAATCAAACACCCATTTCAGGCCAAGTGAATGCAATGAAAAACAAAATACAAGGAAACATTAGCTGCCACTAACAGTAAAAACAGAATTACTTGGGCCACATCAGTATTGAATGAATTGAAACAGAACAAAATATTCAATGGTTGCATAGATATTACTTGAGAATAAATGGGGGGAAGCATAAAAGTCTGTAATCCCAGTTCATTTGATTTTTGAATAGCAAAATTACTAGTTCAGGTGCCTGCACACTGCTTGTATCTCAAGTCTATAAAAATTAACTGTAGGAACTGTAGGAAACCAGTCTCTGATTCAAAGCACTTCAGCCCCAGGTATAACCCCAGGCTCAAACCTAAACCTACTCATACAACATGAGCTGAGCACTTGTTCACATTGCAGTGATTTTTAAGGGGAATTTAGATACAGACTTCAGCACTGCTGAATTAGCTCTTAGCAGATCTTCTGGACTTCCAGTCTGTAGTGTCAAATCCCAAGAAAGAGTTTATGCAGTATCTACAATGTCTAAGTGCAAAGAGGGGACGAGGGGATGTGGTATCTAGATCCTATGGGACTTGGCTGGGAGCCACCACCACCCCCATGCTCACAGCCCCGGCCCTGGGTACTCTGTGGCTGCTGCCCAGCTGCTCCTCAGCATTTACTACCACTTTAAATTCTTCTGGTGAGCCAGAAGATCCTGAGAAAGAACAAGTAAATATTTAATCTACTGTCTGAGTTTTAACAGGTAGTTCTGGGGAGAGCTATTGAATTTTTATTTGCAAAGATGATTTGTGCTCCAAATATCAGAATGTGGTGCTTACACAGGAATGTTCAGAGAAGCAAACTCTCCCCAGAAATACTCGAATTACCAACATTTCAACTGGGTTTTTAATGACTCTTGTCTGAATGGAGGGGACTTTATCAGTATTCATGCAATGGACCAGTCGGGGAAGCTGCAACAGTATCACTGCCTTTTCAAAGCCAGGAATGAAGTTGATTTGCACCATTCAGTCACCAATAGCAATATCAAATACAGTTTAATCAATAGTAGCTGACAGCACTGGAATAGCTTTGGTGATGCAGATGTGCAGCCAAGTACAGGCTCTGTCAGAGCATCGGGTATCGGCATGGGCACAACTGAGCTGCACTCCCACCGGCTCAGCTTCAGCCATGTAAACCTTCCAAAGGACAGAGGAGAAGAGACTCAAGCTTGAACTTCCTTGGTTTTAATTAAGTTAATTCCTTAGGTTACTTTAATTGAGTAATTTGTATTTAATTTCCTGTTCAAGGGGGAAAAGGATCAGGAGAAACAGATGTTGCCCCCTGCAGTCTGTAAAACAAAGAGAGCCATGAAAATTCTTCTGTCCATCTGATTGCTTTTTTATTAGGAAACACAGATGATGGGAAGATGGAGAGACTGAGGTATGTCAAAACATTAACTTCTGCTTTGGGTTTTTTCCCCCATTCTGCTCTGAATTAGATAAAATAATATGGAAAATAAGGTAGTAAACCTGCTTTCTTTTTCAGCCTTTGAACACACAGCAAACATCTGGTTTTGTCTTTTTTTCTAACATGAGAGAGAAGTGCAACTAGGGACTTTTTTGCAATAACACACTGTTTTTTCTAATGTTTAAGCAAAGGTTTATTTATGTGCTTCATCTGTAAAGGATTTGTGTTTCTGTTTCTTGTAGAGGTTCAAAGTCAACAGCTAAAAAAGGTGCAGAAAAGAGTTAATACAGACTGACATAAATGTAAGTTTTGGCCACACTATTTGAAAACTTGTCAAATGGTGCAGTATTATGATGTATCCTCTGCAGCTCTGTGGGGGTTGCAAATGCAAATATTGCCTTGGGTTGCAAAGCAGAAGGAATAGGAATGCTTCTGCATGAGATGGGGCAGGGAGGGAGGAAAGAGAGGGGAAATTATTCAGATCTGTTTAGTTTTAGCCATTTTGTCAGATTTGTCAAACACAATGATAGATTCAAAATATGTAGAATTCTGTAGAAACATACATAGATGTGACATGGGGAATGGCCTATTCTGAACATGAAAATCTATTAATTGTTGCTGTTGTACCGGGGATGGAGAGAAACGAAGCAGGCAGATTCCAGGAAAAGCGGAATTATTTATTAATATACAGAGTGGTTTATATCCCCTAGGTCGCTTGAATGGCATAAGGTTATTGGTTCCTTGACCATCCACCTCTCAGAATGATTGGCTAGATTCTACAACACCCATTTAAAAACAATTCTTCAGTTAGTAATAACAATACTGCAAAACATCTTGCACCTGCAACATAAAGAAGTTAGTTTACAAAAACCTCTGTTTCTCAGCCAGCATCTGTGCGAAAGTCTTCGCTTTCACACGGACACTGGCAGAGAGCTGGAAAATCTCTCTGCAACCAAGCTTTTAGCATCCACAATTAATCTATTTCTACAGCTCTCTGGCCATGATCAAAAGAGTTTAAGATTATACAAGTGGGATTGCAGTATCTGTCCTTTGGTTTCAAGTCCAGTCATTGTGTAATGAGGGCAGCTGAGAGCCTGAAGGCTGAGCCTAGAGGGAACATTGAGGGCTGATCCTGAAGCAGAGATGCCTTGACCATCATTTTGGGTCAGCACTGCGTCCCTCTCCCAGCTTTGCTTGGAGCTTCTTCCCCACTGCAATTTCTTCACCAACTCAGCCATGTCTGGTTTAGACACCACTGTCAACAAATTTGGTTGAGACCCTCAAGATCACAAAATCCTGGAATCACTTGGTTGGAGAAGAAATTTAGGATCATCAAGTCAGACCATTAAGATCTCTTGTCTGAACTACTTTCATTGAGAAATATTCTGACTATTTCTGCTGCACTTTTCCAGCTGGAGGACATGTCAATCCTACACCTTGTCTGGATCCGCAACCGGGGCTAGCTGCCCCCAGACCCCCTTTGTCAGGGCTAGGCAGTCGACCCAGGATTCAGCCTGCAGCCACGAGTTCCCCCCCTTCGGTTCCGCAGCCGCCACTGCTGGGGCTTCGCGCAAGCGGGTAGCTGCATGCTCTCCTCAGGGCAGAGGAGGAGGTGGTGAAAGCCCAAAGTCCCTGGAGACGAAGAACGAACGAGGAGGGGTATCCTTCCTTGGACCACAGCAGGTTTTATTAGCCGGATCCGGGTGGAAGCGATAACTCCCGGAGAGGACCTGTGCTGAGGGTTTTAAGGTGAGGAAAACCGGGTGGAGTTTAGGGCGAGGATCAATAGGAAGGGGGCAACTGGGAGGAACCAGGGTACAATCAACCAACAGGGTGATAACAAGGGGGAGACCGTCAGCATGCACCTATGGGGTGCCGAGCGGCTTGGAGGGGTCTGGAAGAAGAGGCATGGCTAGCTTTTGGGGGGGCACGAGGCTTAAACTCGGGAACTGCCCAGAGACCCACCCTCCGATTCTGATTCGTCAATCCAGGGGAGAGCCCTGTCCGGATTGACAAGAGGGGGTCTCTGGGGCGGCCAGGAGGATGCCCTGTAAGAGCACACCCCAACACTTGTCTATGTAAAGATCTTTTTATCTACTTGGCTTTCACCAGTCTGAGAGCAGAGTGAGAGGTACTTAACCCCAGCTCCAGGGGATCAGGGATGCTCAGTCCCAGAGGTTTGCAGTGGGTTTTCTGGTGAGAAAGAGGAGAATACACCTGAAGGAGCAGTCTGCAGGCATTAATGGGAAGGAGAGAAGTCAGAACCTTGCCCTGGGAAAGTGTGCAAGCATCACATTTTTAGGGAAGAGATTGTTCTGCTGGAAGAAACTGATGGTGTTTTATTCAATAAAAAATGTATTTCAAACTACCAAAATATGTGAACCATTGTCTTATATTCCACTAGCTCCAAACCATAAAAATTTATAGCTGAAGCCAACTCCACAGGCTGATGCTGGTGAAGGAGACTAGACCATGACTTGCTATGTAAATAAGCCTATAAAAATCTTAAGATTTTACATGAAAATCAGATCTGCAACAACCATTCCGCCCTAGCTCTCTAGATTGTTTAATTTGTATGTACATGATTATGCAGTGTTATTATACAGAGAAGGCAGTTTACAAACCTTTAAGTGATCAATCAGTTGAATAAACAAAGCATCTCTGGTGATGCTGTAGTAACTCTTTAGGCAGCGCCTCATCCTTCTGTCATTAACATAATCAGTTTGAATAATGTTTTCACAGCAATTACCACCAGTGGGTCAATGTCTGCTATTAGCAACCTTTCCTCCATGGATCATGAACACAATAAAGCATGACATCCCCAGAAGACACCAGGTGTCAGAAGACTTTCTCTAGTATCGGTGCCAGGCTGCTTTAATGTGGCACATATAGGGACAATAGATTGTCAAGGATCACTCAATGCAACAATTTACAGTCTCAGTGGGAGTTTTCTTGTTTTGAGAAGTTCAGCAAGTGTTATAAATCTGTGAATCATATCATACATAAGAGGAAACCACATATACAAAAGTGGTTTGGCACAAATAAAAGTTGTCCCTGCTCCGAAATGACTTTATCAATCTAGATTTTCTTTCCCTGAGTTGTTACCTCTTGGCATTAGATCACATGGGGTCAAGCTGGCACCAATATTCAGGCTTTAAAGCAATTTGTTGCAGAAGACATGCCAGTAAAATGTTTTAGAACAAGCAGTACTTGGTCACTAAACTTAATTAAAAGCAATGCGATTTAAACCTGACACCTGGAGGTTGCTGGGAGATTCTGGCGGTTAATTGCAATTGTTACTGTATCACTTTCCAAACTCAGATTTTCATTCCTTGTGTGCTATAAATCCTGCAAAGTCAGATTAGAGAACTCTACATGTAACACATGCATCTTGCTGCTGCAAATACAGGAAAGTATTCCACAGACACTCAGCAGCTTCCAATAGCTGAAAAACCCATATCATAGATTGGCGGAATTGATATTGCAGACTTTATGCCAGACCTCGGGGGGCATGAGGGCAAGTGTGGGAGCAGAATCCATCTGTCACTCCCAATAAGCACTCCAGAGTTTTCACTGGTCCAGCAGAAAGGTGTCAAAGCAATAGGGTGACTGGAAAATGTAATCCTGCAAAATCTTCCATTGTGAATAAAATAGACAATTTTCTCAAAAATACATTGATGGGGTTTTTATTTTCTTATGCAAAATACATGTACAGATAAATCTGTCCACAAAAGTAAACAACAGAAAATAAAACAGTTCCACAGGTATAGGTTATCCTTACATCAAGCCTAGTGGTTTGGATTCATACTGGGTGCTTTGCAATAATTTCCTCACTTCTTTTCAGCATCAGACCTCCCAGAGTGAAGCCATCAGCTTCTCCAGGTTGGGAAAGGGATTTGGGGTTTTCCGCAGGTGAAACGACTGCAAGAGCCAGCTCAGCCTGCATGATGGGCACTACTTCCTTGGTAGCAATAATGTCAGATTTCCTGAAACATGTGATTTTACTCAATAAGTTAAGAAAACAAACAAACAAAAAAGACAAGCTCCTACAAGCACACAGGTAATATCTGAAGTCTTGATTTGAAAATATATTTTGCCTTATTTTTAAAATTATTTTCTATTGCCATTTTGAAGTAACAACCACAGAAGTCTCATCTTTGGTATTATAATATACAGTAAATTAATGTATTTAGTCTGCAGAATTTAACATGATTTGTGTGATCGGGAATTTGAAAAGCAAACTCCTCCTCTGTCTTCTCTTTTTGGAAACATTTCAGCTATTCCCAGTTTCAATTATTTTCAATTCCACCAGTGTGATCAGCATATTTAAAACTCAATCAGCCTTCTCATTTAAAACATTTAATGTGTGTGTCACACTAACAATCAACAAGAGCCCCTAATTTAACATCTGTTCCTAATAGCTAAAAGGTTTCATTTGAGAAATGAAAAAAAATATAATGTAATTACTAGGCATTCAATCACAATGAATAATGTGTCTGCTACCAGCATCCTGTTCTGTCAGCAAAAACCCTAGAGAGGCAGAGCGGCAGAAAAGTGGAATTGCTGGAAACTGGGGGAAAAACATCAAACTACTGAAATGGGAGAAAGATGCTGCCGTGCCTTCCCTGCAGATCACTCCTGCTGGGAGATGCACACTAGCAAGCTTGTGAGTATCAGTGATGCTCTGCTGTCTTCATCTCTTCATACCATCCCTCTGCCCTGCTTGACTTCTGAAAACAGGATGGATTTGTCACCACAGGTGGGTACAGTGGGTGATGCCATGCCCAGCCTGGACTGAACACATCTGGTAGCTCTCACTCAGTAAGCATCCAGCTTTGATATTAATATAAATTTTTATATATTGGCATTAATAAACTAAATCCCCTGCATTGCTGTCATCAGTCAAGGCTGTCTCTGGCCCAGATATTGCCTCCAAGTATACCTGGAAATACAGGTAGCCACCAACGTAGAGATACTAACATTCTCCCAATACTGCTTGGACCTATATTTTAGCACATTTTCAGGCACAGGAAAAGAAATGGAAATAAAACAGCAATTCTTTTGAAAAATTGTGATGTAGAAAATATACATTTACTCCTTTTTGCCTCAGAAGTAGAAAAGTACTTCACTACTCATATTTTTGGGCAATGCTCCATTCGGTTCATAATTTAGATGTATGATTTTGTACTTCGGATCTTCTCAGTTAGATGCACAACACAATTTTAATTATTTCAAAATTATTTAAATGGAATAATAAATCTAGTGTTTGATGTAACATGGCTGCCTGACCCAAAGAAATATGTGGGTAATTATCATGTTTCCCAAGTGGATTTTTTTGTTTCTCAAATCAGTCACTAATTAGCGGCCACACTCAAAATGATCACTCAGAGTAATTATGATGTTTTGCTGCATTGTTTCGGACAAGAATGGAATAATCCTCTTAATGAAAATAAATGTACAATTTTTTTTCTCCTAGGCCAAAATGCAAATATATTTGGTCTGATGGTTATGAGCATAATAAACAGAAATAATTTTAAAAATACAAAGGTTAGGAACTTGCAGTACTTATTTTCTAAACAAGAAAACTTGATATCAACCCTGGGCACAAGCAGTGTGGGCAGGCTCAGGAGAGACCACCATATTCTCTTCCCAATGGAAAACCAGGGTACCCAGCCTGAGCTCCCCCACACTGCAGAGAGCTATGATGGGCTTATTTGTCAATAATTAATCAGTTATCTTTGAATTAATGTTATCTTTGAAAGTATCTGCAATTCCATTATCATTGCAGAACACTTAAGAAGGTCATGATGAAGGGAGGTAAATGTAGATCAGCCTAGTAATGAAAGGGTCTAGCCATGAATGAGGACTTTTGGTTAGAAGAGGAAAGATCAGTGTAACTTAGGGATGCTTTAAAAACTTTTCTGTATAAAAATCCCTGTGTGATACACCACCATTCCAAGTCCCATTTTCTCATTGTAGCTCAACCTTCTAAAATCCAACATTAGGCAGCAAAGTTCTCTTTAAAGGCCAATGACCTAAATTAATAATAACCAGCAGTAATAATGTTGATTTATCATCTCTGGAGCTATATTTTTCACAAGTGTCTAGTAAAACTTTGAGCAATCTCCTATATCTGGACACTTTTACTCTCGATGCCGTTACCCAAGTGCAGGTTTCAGCTGCTCTCAGGGCTCTAAACCATGTTTTGTCTTTGACTGCTCTGGGAAAATTGAATAAAAAATAGGTTGCTGAGGCATGAAAAAGGATAAAGAGAGCCAAGAAGAAGACATGAAACAAAAGCTCTGCCCCAAATCCTGCTCCATTTCATTAATCCTTGATTATATGTGGAGAGGGTGACATAACCTCAAAAAAATTTCCTCAGGCTTCTATAGTATTTCAGATAAAAAGAAATGTTCCTTCTCACTTTCCTTTTAGTCTGAATATTGCTTTTTTAGTTACTGCATATGCTTTTTAAAAAATAATACAGCTTTACCTGCATACTATGGCTTTTTTTCATTTTTTAATTGTATTATATAAATTTGTGTGTAAATACAAAAAGAAAGGGAAAGAGCTGCTCTGCACACAGCCCTGCCTCTTTATACTGGGCTTCCTGTATGGCTAAATTGAAAATGTTAAAAAGTGCATAATAAAAATAAATATACATTAGGCATTACCTTCAAATAACTGCCATATATGCATGAGTATATATATATACATTTGTGTGTGTGTATGTATATTTATACACACACACACACACATATATAAGTGTAAATGACAAGTTTACCTGTCTATATACAAAGAATAATGTATCCTAACTACAGTCTCTTTAGTGGAAAACTTTTCCAAAACCTAACAAGCAAATCACTTACATAAAACCTGGAGATACTATCTTCTGTGAAAACCTGGAGCTGTTTGCAATGACACATAGCTGATTCCCTCTGGAGAATTGCACCACCAAAACCAGCACAGACACTTCCAGTTTGGCCGCTTAACCCAGGGAAGAGCTAACCAAGGGATATGGAAAAAAGTCATTATGACTAGGGTTGTTTTGCTAGAATTTCATAGGATGCCTCATCCCTGGAAGTGTTCAAGGCCAATTTGGATGGGTCTTGGAGCAACCTGGTCTAGTGGAAGGTGTCCCTATCCATAGCAGGCAGATTGGAACAAGACTAGCTTGAAGTGCCTTCCAACCCAAACCATTCTGTGATTCTATTAAATACATGATTAAAAATGTCTCCCAAAAAAAATTCCCCCTAATTCTTTTAAGTTTACTCTTTATCTTCAAGGGTATAGAGCATGACCTAATTACAGCAGCGATTACCAGCTGTTTCAATGACAGTTTTAAAGACTTAGTAGGTGGAAATAAAAAGTTTGGTTTTGTAACTGTTGACTGTAAGTTGGTTTTCTGCAGATTCCTCTATGAAGCTGTCCCTGGCTGGCAGTGAAGGCTGTGAGCTCCTGCACCCTGTCCCCACTTGGCCTGGACCCTAAAACCAAACCTCTGCCCCTGGCCCAACGCTGCTACTGCTGTGGAGGATGACATTGCCCCAGTATGTTTCACATCTCTTTGCTATTCCACATCTTTTTTGAGTGCTTTCAGGTAGCAGTGAGTTGTGCTGATCTTACTCTTATCAGCAGTCGCCAGGGCTTGGGATGGTAACTTTGAATTAGCACAAAGAGTATTTCCACCAGTCCTTTGGAAGAGCTTCCAGCAATAGCTGCTGTATGAAATTACGCCTTTCCCATTGCTGTCAGCAGTTCTTTTATTTACCATGATTTTTCTATCCTTTATTCCCAGCCCTAATATTGACCTTTAACTCACCAGTTCCATTCTATCCTTTCCACAGTCCCCAGCAATCCCCATTACTCTGCCAGGTGGGTGCTCTGTGACAGCAGGTACCTCCGCTCTCACTCCCCAGCTCCTGGGCTTTAGGTCAAGTCTGATTTTTGCATACACCAGAAGTACTGATCCATGGGAGAAGGTGCTCATCCCTGCAGGACTGCAGGAAAATGCCCCCGGGGTGTAAAGGAGAGATTGGAAATATGGACATGCACAAAATCATAGAATCTCCTGAGTTGGAAGGGATCCACAAGGATTGCTGAGTCCAGCTCCTGGCCCAGCACAGAACCCCAGAAATCCCACCCTGTGCCTGAGAGCATTGCCCAAATGCTCCTTGAGCTCTGTCAGGCTTGGTGCTGTGACCACTGCCCTGGGGAGCCTGTTCCCGTGCCCAACCTCCCTCGGGGGGAAGAAATTTTCCTAATATCCAACCTGAACCTTCCCTGACACAGCTTCATGCCTTTCCCTCAGGAACACGAACGTCATGTAGACAAAATTAAAATATTTACAATGGCAAATGCAAGCTGGGGAACTCAGCTTGGTCCAGTCCTGCCCCTCAGGGCATCCTGTCTCAGCTGGTGCAAGAGGCCCTGGTCATACAGACAATTTCAGCAGCATTGTTTACTGCAAGCAAACCCACATATCTACACCATCATTTAAATGAGTTAATCAAACACATTCACATTCACATTCAATTCCCACCTGGCCTGTGCTCCATGATGGTGCCAGTGCTTTATAGTTACAAGATGTCACACCAGGGGGTTTGGGGATGACAAGCACCAGCATTCGCCCCTGCCTGCTCACCTCACAGGTGGAAACATGGAAACAGAGGGCAGAGACCACAACAGCTTTGGCTCCTCTTTCACTGTGACACATTTTGATGGGTATGTCTGGTTCTTTAATTATTTCTTCATTATATATGATGCAGCACCACTTGTGTGTGAGCTGTTTCAACTAACGTGATTTTGCTATGGAGAATGCAAGAGAAGGTGCTTCATTAATGTGCTTGCCTTGAACAGCAATCAACACAATAAACACACCCCACACAACCAGGAAAAAACAAATTGAATCATTCCTGCATCTTTTATTTATCCACTTTCCATCCAGGTGCACAGAAATCACATTTCATATTAAATCCCTACCACATAGTGGACATAAATTTATACAAAGGTATTAAATTGTTTCTATTTATAAAATAATTTTTGATAAGATTATGGATTCCTGGCTTGGATTGACTGCAAATTCACCATCCTGTGACTTGATTAAAACGCATTATGAAAGGAAGATGGCAGGAAGGCAGCCTGCATTTTCCAGACAGAAAAAAAGCATCCAGCTTGCCCTGCTGAATGTCCTTTGAGCAGAGTTGCTGCTTTAGCAGACAGCTGCACATTTGCTGCATGCTCAGATAAGCCCAGCTCCAGAATGCCACATTTTCCATTCCATATTTCCATTTAAAAATCCTGTTTCGTATGTTTTTCTGAGACCAGTTACTTGCAATCTGGATCTTAATGCAAATATTTAAAGCTTAAGACAGAACCAGGAACGGTAGCTTGAGAATTAATAAAGCATTAGAAAGCCTTTTATCTTCCCAAGTTACCATTTCACATTTGATTCGGCACAGTAAGTAATGGTGCACGGGCCCGTGTCTGTGTCCTCATTAATGAAAATAAGGACAACAAGAGCAAACAGCTGAAATAAATGTCACACAAAAATGCGATTTTTAGTGAATGAGAACATTCCCCAGTGCTCAGCTGCAGAGGACTGTGAGTGCCAGGGAGGGCTGAGCTGAAGGTGAGGGCTGCAGTGACCCCCCAGCTTGCCCAGCAACCAGTGGGACATGGGGAAGTGGGGCTGGGCAGAAAGCACAGCAGTAGCACCACCATGAAATATATTCAAATTTTTGTGTGTGTATATATTTTATATAGGTATCTATATAAACTTTCTGTATATATACAGATCAGATCCAATCCAGGATTTCCTCTTCTTTATACAGTATCAGAGTGTCCAGACCTCGGTGACTCACAGGAGGACACATAGACCCAGTATTGCCATATACTCTCCCCATCTGATCTTCTGATACTTAACTTAAAACCAAAGCACACGCATTAACTCCTTCCCAGCTGTTCGTATCTTTCAGTTGTAATGGTGGGCATTCCTTGTTGCTGTATGGATAGCTAATCTTCCTGGAATCTATAAATATAACATTTCAGATTTATAAGAATTTCAAGAGAACATTTTTGTGCTGTATTTTCCATTTCACCCTCTCTTGCAGAGTTAATGGCAAAATGCCCCTAATGTCCCTTTATGGGGATGACAAGAGATATGTACCATAGCAAATCTACCTCTAATAAAATGGAATGTTTGAATTGAACTAAATGAGATTCTGTTGATATCTTTTGCTGGAAAATCAACCTCTTTATTCTTAAATTGACCTATCCTTCAGTCTCTGAACACCTAACTATTAATTCTCTGGTGTCTGCTAATAGGTTTGAAACCAAAGGAACATGAATTGGAAAGGTTTAAATTCCTTCATACTGATTTTTTTTAAGTCCTTACTGGCTTCTTGACCCTAGCTGTGCCTCTGCACTCTATGTGTGTGTGAGTGTGTGTGTGTGCTACAGATACCTGCACACACACGTGCTGTGGGATTTGTACCCATAAATACACGAGACCCAGCTTGGAAATGGCAAAACCACAATGATGTTCATTCAGCCAATGCTTACATTTTGGTTTGGGGATTGTATTCTCCAGGTCTGTTAAAATAACGTCTAAATATTGCATTTTCTTGGGATTCAACACTTAGAAAACTGGCAGACTCTAATTTTTACTGGCCTGTATGTGATTGTAGCACGACAGCGGCTGTGCTATAAGGGGTGAGAAGCTGAGCCACTTGTGCTTATTCTGAGGGTGTGATTTGGGGCTAGTAGCAGCTATAACAAGTACCAAATGATGTACTTTATCTTCTCATATTTTAACCCCTAGTGCCAAAAGGTCACTTGTTTCCGAGCTGTCACTAGCTCCAACAAGGAGCAACATCTTTGCCAGTGTCACTACCCCTCCCCTTTGGCCCAATCAGATCCTGCTAAATAAATCATTTAAAAAATTACTTTAACGTTCCAGTCATACCCATATCCTCATCTAGTTTCAGTAATGCCATCTAGGTGGAATTTATGCTCAGTGTAATCAATCCAGAGAGTTTCCTTCCTTGATTATCCTCTGCCTGATATTTTGATTTCATGTTATTTCTGCTTCCTCTTTTAATCCTGTCATTTTGTCATTGGGGGGGTGACTACAGGGCTAGTAGTAAAGAAGCCTGTGCATTGAAGCTGCCCATGGGGGTAGCTGCCCACTCCTGTGCCCTGCTCACTGTGTCAGCCCTGGCGTTACTGCCCTTCCCCAAACTACACTAGGTCAGGGATCCCACCACTACAGATGCAATTTCTTCTCCCTTTCCAATATTTGAAGTACTGCCTCCAAGAAGGAGCTTCCAGTCTATTCTCTCCTTTGTTCATTGCCTGCATGGCGTATTTTAATTCAGATTTTAAATAGGTACCTCTTCAGAGAAAGACAGAAGTCATGTATTACAAAGGCTCCCAGCAAAACTGGTATCTCTCAGACCCACACACACACAAGAAACAGTAGGTTTATCTCTGCACAATGGTGCATGAGAAATATTTCTCTGCTCAAGTCAAGAGATACAGCTGAAAATCAAAAGATATAAAAAAGATAGCGCTTCTAACACCCAGTGAGATAACCGGAGTGTCATTCATGCTCACAGATATTTTGGAAGGATTTGAAAAAATCCTGCAATTTGTCTCTTCTTCTGTCAAACAGCATGCTCATCACCAGTTGCAGCTGTGGGTAGTGCCATGACTGTGGATCCAGACCTCAGCACCATGTGCAGAGGGCCAGTTACCCCAATGTGGTATTGCACCTTCAGAGTGAAAACACCTTCTCTCTATTTCTTGCTGTAGAGCACAATCAGCTGCAAAAACCTTAACTGTTCCATATTGGTCATCTTGGTTATAATTTCCAGAAAACCTTTAAAAAAAAAAAGCGCTCCTGTACTTTCTGAGCATTATCCTCTATGTACATAAAGATACACTATAGCTCTTTCCAGCCATGGCTCCAGCCATGAATCCAATATTAACTGAAGGTTCAAGCCTTCAGTTTTAAATCCTCCTTTTTTAACACTGATCTTAGCAGTCACAAGGCAAATGTGCAGTCTGACATCTCACTCTCTGCATCACTGTAGCAAAACAGGATGGGGCAAGTCAGTTCTCTCCATCTGGGATTCATGAGGCAGATGGATGGACCATTGCTGTTTAGTCATTTCTGGGCAAAACTTTGTTATAAATCTTCCACAGCAACGAGGGGAGAACAGCTTTCAGACAGAGATCTCCAAATCTCTTCAGCCACACTTAGCAGCCTGTGAGGTGAGAAAATAGACATATTTTAAACTGATCCCAGACCATGGGCTTCAGGCAATATTTCTTCTCAGGAAATCATAGAATCATTGAATGGTTTAGGTTGGAAGGGTCCTTAAAGCTCATCCAGTTCCAATTCCCACTGCTGCCCTAGGTTACAATGTAAGATGTAACCAATAGCATGTATTCTATTATCATCTTCACAAGCTGTTAAAGCAGGTGAGGCAATGTTTGTTATCTCCTACTCATCCTTGATAACTCCCTCTGGGGGCTATCTCTGTTTAATGGGCTATCAAGGACCCACTGCATGACTCATAGAAGTACATCAGCCCATTGTGAGATGCTCCGCCCAGGGAGGAGGGGACAAGCATTCCCACCTAGATATCATGTGGGGTTTGGAACACCACACTCAGCCTTTACCTACTGGATTCCCAGAGGACAAGAGCTACCACTGGACCTTCAGGTGAAGACCAGACCCTTCTACAAGATCACCATTTCGACAGGACCACTTCATCTGGACTGCTACCACCACCCTGACTAACAGGGTCAGGTTGTATCCTGACTCTGTCAGTGTTCCTGTACTAATGCGTTTATTTTAACTTTCCTATTAAATTATAATTCTGACCTGCAATCTCCCACTAGTTTGTTTTCAAACTAGTACACCTGCCATGGGCAGGGACACCTTCCACTATCTCAGATTGCTCCAAGCCCCATCCAACCTGGCCTTGAACCCTTCCAGGGATGAGGCAGCCACAGCTTCTCTGGGCAACCTCTGCCAGGGCCTCACCACCCTCACAGGGAAGAAATTCTTCCCCATATCTAACTTAAATCTCTCCTCTGTCAGTTTGAAGCCATTCCCCCTTGTCCTATCACTACATGTCCTTGTAAAAAAAAAAAAATGCAGTCAAAGTTCTCTGGTGGCACTGAGATCCTGGTGTGGTTTCGTTTCTCCCCTCCCAGTGCCAGCACACAGCCCTGAGCTGGCCCAGTGTGTTCATACATCATCCAGATAATTTTGACACAAAACCCAAGGTGAGTTCAGTCCCACACTGGAGCCACACATAATATATGGTGCATCACACTTTGAAGGATAAAATCTTGATTCCCATTGGTTTTAACTAAAAATACAGTGAGTGGGTCTCCTGCATCATATTGCATTAGTTCTCACAGGTCTGCTGCCAAAGCATTTCTGTAATCAAACAAGATTTAAAGTAACCAAATTAGTGTCTCCCTCACTGGCAGGATTTACTGAAAATAGGAACATTTTTATGCACTCAGTATTGTCTCACTCAAGGCACGCTAGATAATTTTTATAAGATGATCAACAGGCAGTAATATTTTGATGCTCTAATGTTACTGAAATAAAGACATCACAAAAAGCACACTGTACAATTTTTATCTTGAGAAAATCTAATGCAATATGCCACTTCAAATTTTAGTTAAGTGGTCTTACACCATAAAGAACAGTTGGTATTTTGCTCTGCATAGCAGAAGCAATCTACCAGGTACAACTTTTCCCAGTTGCAATTCACTCTTATCTTTTTAAATATAGCGTCATAAGACAAATATTATTAGCACAAAGAGCTTTAAAATCTTGAAAGTTTAGACTCTTGAGGAATACAGCAGCCCCTAAAGACACTAAGCATCACCAGGATGAAAAGCAGAACAGACCTTCCTTGCTGTGTCAACAAGTATTTTAAATCCTTGTTGAAAAGCTGCACGATTACAGTACGAGGGAAAGTATCTGAGGAAGTAAATACTCTCTGATTTCCCCTGGTACAAGGGCACGCTGCCTGTGGGTTGCTGAGACATTTTAAAATTACTTTGCAATTCAGGCAGGAGCTGATGAACAGCTCATGACATATAATGAGGGAGAAAAAAATCACCAATTAGACAGCTGGGAAACCTTCCGGCAGGAAAATGGGCTTTTCCTGTTATCTTACAAATGATCCCTCACAATGAGAGGGTTAAAGAAGATGGCTCAGGACACACATGCAGCTTCTAGCAGTGCCCTTCTGTTCCTCAGATCTGTATCAAAAACAAAATATTAAAGTAACGATTGCCTGGACTCTAGGGAGGAACACTTCATCTCACTTTGCTTGGAAAGAGAAATCTTCTCTTATTTCATAGCTCAATTACAGAGAGTGGTCAGAGACACAATGGTGAAAAGGACAGAGGGAAAGGTCACAGTGTTCATGAGATGAATTCATGTCTTGGTACTTGTAATGGGTTGAAACTGAGTTGATTGACAAGCTTTTAAGCCAATGCGCTTTTGCAAATTTTGCATATTTAAACCCCATGCAAGGGCGGGAAGTTCCTTTTGTTCCCAGTCTCCTGACAGAGAAAAGGGGTGGCCTCTGAGCCTCTGGGCCCGTCCCGGGCCTGGGCCAGGCTCCTGCTGCCCTCCCTCACCCTTCCCCCAGAGCCGTGGGCAGCTAAACTACCCATGGACTGCCCCATAGCCGAATTCATCCGGATTGGCTTCTAGAAAACCACGGGGCTTCCTCTCCCCACCTCATGCAGCCCGCGCAGACCCAGCAGGACCAGTGTAGCCTCCTTTTTGCAGCCTGCACAGCTTGCACCAAACTGAACATCAGCGCAGCCCGTGAGGAAAGACGTGAGGGAGAAGAACATGGTGGCTGCATGGTCAGGAAGAAAGAGAAAGTAGTGTCTCGTGAGACGATGCTGAGATGGCAGCGGGAGAAAAGGGTGTGTGCGTTCCGGCGCCAATCTTAAAACCCATTCTAGCAGCTGCAGAGGACTGAACTCTTTAAATCTTTTTAAAGTATGGGGAGATGAAAATCCATGCCTGTGAGAATTTATGTTGCAGCTTTGTGAAGATGTCTGAAAATGCCAGGCTATGTAGTTGTGAAGCAGCTTTTAGAGATTTGTGAAGAAGCAAAGAGCCTTTGTGTTTAAGCTGGAATAACTCATGGTTAAAAGAGACTGGAAGCAGAGAACCTTTGTGTTTAGGCTGGAAGAATTCATCTTTAAAAAAGACTTGTAACCCCATGTGATGGCCCATGATTGCACTATGAATACTGTATGGAATTTTCATGGGAGAGATATTTCACTTCAGTAGATAGTTTCTGGGCGTACTACTGAGTTGTGAAGGATTTCCATGGCATAGCAGAAGGGAACCCTTTTCCCTAAGCATAAGAAAGAGACTTCTAAGGACTGCAACACTGACCAAAATTGTTACCCTTTGTGCGAGGTGGTAAAAGGAGGGGGGAGTGCTGGAGGGAAAGGGGGGGCAAGGGGGTTTTGCTTTAACTTCTTATTATTTCTTGTTACTTCTAACTCTGTTAGTAATAAACTTCTTTATATTCTTTAAAGTTTTAGGCCTGCTTTGCATTTCTTCTAATCCTTATCTCACAGAGTGAAATAGATGTGATCAAACCACTACACTAAATTGGTGTTTCCGCCCAGTTTCGAACCAAACCCGCTACAGTACTAAAGAGTTTTTACAGTTGGGTATTTTGTCACAGACCTTCCTGTTCATAATGAGAGAAAATAAAGTTGTGGCTGACGGGTTAATACTGCTGGGGCAGGGATACAGTTACAGAAATAAAATCTGGTCCATCAAAAAAAACCCAAAAAAAACCCAAAAAAAACCACCAAACAAACAAAAAAAAACAACTGATGGCCAACTAAAACCTAATACCTACTGGTATTGCTGTCATAAACAGATATTAGAGGTAAAAAGGAATGGAGATTTATGTTGTTAATCACTTTGTTACCTGCCCTTCACTCCTCTACAGTGGGGCAGCAATACTGCTCCTTGGAAAAGTCACATGGAAGTAGCTAACCTTACCTGAACCATCATTTTTTGTGTGTTAGCTGCCCTTAATGCAAGAAAATTAAATTAAATTAAATTAAATTAAATACAAACCTCTAACACAGCAGGATAAGAATCAATTTTGCTTTAAAATGATTACACAGACCTGATGCTGAGCTTATATAAGCAAATTCATTACCAAGCTTTGCACTTTTCCTTCTCAGCCTCCCTCCCTGTGAAGACTTGTGGCTCTCTACCCACTCACAGTCCCATAGTCAGGCCAGGGTGATGGATCCAGGTCCCTGGGGTGCCTGGGGTGCCCAGAGTACCAGGGAGAGCTGCAGACCTGCCCAGGAAGCTTGGAAACATTCATACAAAGACATTTCTGAAGCCAAATTTAAGCAGCAAAATTTGCTTCCAAAGGTTAGGGTCAATCAAGGAATGATGGGTTACCAGGAGCACATCCCTTCTGTACTCAAAGAAATATCTTGACATGAAACAGCCACAAGAAAATCTATGCAGATTTGAGAAATTATTTAAAGCTAACCAATACTTTTAAAAGCAACTTTTTTTAGTAGATAATTCACACACAATAAGTAAGATGGGATTAGTCAAACAAACTGTGCACTCAATAGAAGATGCTGAAGAGCTTCCATAGGTTACCAAGCTGGTTTTGGGCTCAAGACACCTTATAAATATTTCTCTAAGCTTCCAGCTTTCCAAGCAGCTGTACTAGAGCATCATCCCACTAGATGAGAGATGAATTTACACAGCGTGTTTAGATAGTAAGAGTTGGGAACATTTATATGAAACAAACAAGACAAATATTTAAACAAATACACAGTCTGTGGCTTTATGAAAAGATGATGACTGCATAATGAATTCTTACCAGGCACAGCAAATTCCTGCATGGCTTAAGTCCACGTTTTCAGAGTGTGACATTTTAAAAAAGACAAGAAAAAGTACTGGGGGCAAGGCTGAGAAGATTGTCTTTCATGATGTCGTTGCCTTGGCACTGCAGGCAGCCAAGATGACTTGATGGGTAGTTGGGTAGGCTCCTACCCTGTTCCTCAGCATTGTCCAGGCACCCACAGCCCACATTGCCCACCAGGAGGGAAAGGCTTCCCACATCCTGAAGAGCTCAGAGGCCAAATGCTGAAACACGCCTAGCGTTACAGCTAGAATATCTCCTCTCCTATTTTTCACTTTCTCATCCTCCTGAAATACTGAGATTAATGACTTTGTAAAGTCTGCCCAAGCACTCTCCTCTAAATGTTCCACTTGAAGACTCCCTGTTTCCTCAGCCACTTCCACATGACCCAGTCACTGGGACAGTAAGCCCCATTTTGATCTGAAATTCTTCATATTAATAATGCCATACATTACATTTGACAGCCTCTAACTGTTTCTCTGACTTCTATGTGACAAAAACTTCTGGCAGTGTTATTGGCTTTCCCTTTTTTATTAACTGCTCTGACTAGCAGTGAAATCCCCAGCAGAAGTGGATGCTCCTGGGGGAACTTTTCAAAGGTTAGATCCTCTCATGCTGATGCAATGTTTTTGTCATTATTCAAGAAGACAGATTAATCACTTAGGCCTATATCCTAATCACAGTGCGGGGAAAAAAAAGTCAGGTTTTTAAAAAAGGTTTAAGCATTTAAATACACTTCATAAATGTAGTCCCTGGTAATCAAGCACTGGAAGAGGGAGAACAGCAAAGGGGGGAAATGAGACAAAGGAACAGATGTTCGTTACAAGACCAAAGAGAATAAAGCAATATGGCATCAGGAATGGAAAACCTCACTGGTGAGACGTACGAGACCATTTTTTTTCTTAACAAGGAGGTAGAGACTGGGACAGAGTTCTGACCCTTGAATTGCAGTAAAAAAGTCATAATTCACAGCTTTTGAGGATGCTGAAGCTAAAGCCTAAATCACTCACAGATGGTTTCTATATGTTATACTTCCAAACAGGTCCATAGCTTTTTCAAAACACATAATACTGTACTGTATTCCTAATGCCAAGGAAAAACACATGAGCCAAGAAAAAATGTTCAAACTGTCCAGTAAACTTGCATTTTCTCCATGTCTTCAGTCTAAGCTTGAGGCTGAAATCTGTCATGTGTAAAGAAACCTCATTGATTCAAACCTTAAGTAATATCCCTCAGATGGACAGGGAGGGAACGTGTATCTTGGAACAGATCTCTCCACCCTAGGTTATAGTGTCCAAAAGGTGTTTGTCTTTCTTACCTCCTGCTGTCAAAGGGCAACCCCTCCTTTCCTTCACTCCCTGCTCCACAAGGCCAGAGAGAGGAGTCCGTCTCCTTTCTCCAGTTCCCTTCCAACCCAGCTATGGATCATGCTCAAGGTCTGCTGTGCAGAGCAGTCCCAGCCTCTTTGGTGGCAGCCTTCTCCCCTAACAAGTTTATCTTTCATCATGCTGAATAATGTCAGCTCAGAAACTGTGCAAAGGTGTATTTTGGCAGGTGAAGTATATTTCCTTGTTGCTGAGTCATGGTGGAGCTCATCTGTTCAAATCAGCTCCCAGATTGTTTACATCCCTGTGACAGAGTCCTGTTCATCATGAAGTCAATATGAAGTCTGATTATTATGGTCAAATGACTCAGCTCTTTAGGCAAGTCAGCTGTTAGTCGTTAGAAAACTCAGATGTTACTTCAGGCCTCCATGTGAATGCCAGATGAATGAGCAGAGCTGCTCTCATGGGGCTTGCAGGCTGCAGTAATTCAAGGCCATGTACAATTCCCTAAATACCACTGCTTTATCCACCCCTATTCTCAGTTTTGTTGCATGACTCGTAGGTCAAATGACATTTGGCTGAAAAAACATATTCCAGTTCATGCACAAAAATGCTCAAGGCAGCATTCTGTAATAAGATAAATCACAGAATCATTAAGGTTGGAAAAGACCTCCATGATCATCAAGTCCAACCTTTGACCAAACACTCTCATGTCTACTAAACCATACTGCAAAGTGTCCCATCTACCTGTTTTTTGAACATTCGAAGAGAAAGAAAGGAAGAAAGGAAGAAAGAAAGAAAGGAAGAAAGGAAGAAAGGAAGAAAGAAAGAAAGAAAGGAAGAAAGGAAGAAAGAAAGAAAAAGATTGTCTTCAATGACACAGCTCAGAATGGAATTTCTGAGGAAGGAAGGCCTTTGCATTGTTCTAACATACGTATGAAGACACAGAAGAGTTGTTGCCTTTGTAAACTAGATAAAATTACAAGAAAAATGTTGGGACTTTGCTTAAATTCCAGTCTTTAATTCTATCACATAACAAAGCCGACAGAGTTTGTCTTTCTTCCAGACGTTACAGCAGTAGCCAGCAATTTAAATCAAATCATTCAGTACTTGTCAGATTAGTGTAAATCCTTTCCTAACATGCAAGACAGTACAAGCTTAAAATTAATAAAAATAAATGGGAGTTTGCACAAAGCTTCACTTAGAGACTATATTTAGTGTTTAAAGGCCTGATACAGACTCTATTGAAATGTTCTTATTAACTTCACTAGATGTTGCATCATACTCTTGGACTACAGCAGGACTGTGTGCAAAAATGGACATAAAAGAGCAACTCAGCTGTCTCTGATGAGTGCTCGGAACAGACTGCCTGGCATATTAGGGCAAGTGTACATTTTAGTGGAATTGATAAATCTTTTCAATTTATAGATTATTTCCTAAAAAGAAGAATTTATCACATTCAATTGAAAATGAAAATCTTAGTACCTTTTCATCCGAAGAAATGAAAAAATGCATTTGGTCTTTATTCTGCAAATCTCCTTATTTCAGGAGACAGTACTTTTTAAGTGCTGCTGTACATTTGTCATGGTGAAGGCATTTCTTTTCAGCTTCCCAAGTATATGCTCTTCTGGAGAAAAGCCTCTCCTATTGTCCTGGGGCTATTTTGTACTGGGTACAAGGGGAAATGCATTTCCACTGTTCCCTGAGGAACTGAAGGTATTTTGCTTCAATAGTTAATTCTTTCTCTTCCTAAAGCGCACTCTGTCCCTGTACAGACTCTCACTCTAATATGCAGAATTTAGAGAGGAGAATCTGTCCATCACAGATTGATTCTCACAATTTCCATAGTGAGAAAATTTCAAGCCAAGAGTTACCCTATGCACAACCAAACTTAGAGATTTAATCGTAAAACACAGCCAAGTATTCAGACTAACTAATAATTTATTTGCTTAAAAACATTCAAGAGAAGATGTTGAATTTATTCTTGACATTCCCCCCTGTAGATAATAGCTCATGTAAACATGGCATGAATAGTCAATGTTCAAGCCTTAAAATCTGGACTGTCAGTTAATTACGTAAATCATGCAATATTACTGCTTTTCCTTCAGGACATATTTAACTAAGCAACAAATAATGAATTCAAATATTAAATTTATTATATTCTGCCCTTTTCACAGGGATAAGTGATACAGAGATCTCATCTTGGCAGGAGGTGGTGAGTCATGCTGTCCTGAAGGCAGAGAATCAGAGAAAATTGTCAACTCAAAATCCAAATGATGCTGCCTGTACATAATGAGCATTATTGTCCTGGCAAGGCCCAATTTCTCAGTTATTCAAAAAAATTTATTCAAAATACCAAGAATAGGGTCAAGCCTGAATTTTGATGAAGATGCAGAAAGACCTGCTTGACCATGGCCAACACCCATTGCTGGTTGTAATTAGCAGAACATCTAAAGAATTCATAATAATTGCTGTAGTTAGTTGTGATCAGAATGAGATGTGGTAACACAAAGAGCTGGAAAAGCAGGGCAAAACTACATGGTCTCTTCAAAAGAGCTGCAAGAGACACTGGTCATTTAAAACAAAAACTGAAGACTTCTAAGAGAAAAAATGGCAGAGTAACCTTAGGGTAAGATGAATTAAGGTACTAATGGGAGTAACCTTTAAAGCCTGCCCACAAAACAGATTCCTGAAGTCCTGAATCATAATAGTAGAGGGAAGGAAGCACTGAAATACATTAACATTACCCCAGAAATTTCCCAGAGATGAGGGGGAGAGTAGAAGTTTCTTGCTAAACTATTCATTTCTGAACTTTTAAGTAGCATGGAGTGCAAGAGGAAAGGAGAAAAGAAGGATAATAGGAGGGGAAATAAATCTCTTCCTTTAAACACATTTAGTGGTGTAGCGATAGGGGTAGAATTACACTCAATTTTATCTGAATGGATAATACAGGCCAGGATATTATCTGTAGTTTTCTTAAAATCTCCTCTGAAACACAGCTTTTGCATTTCTTTCTGCAACAGCAGTTTGCTCCCTAACTGTGGCATTTCCCACAGCACTCCACTGCTCAGGTTAACCCTCAGCAAAATGGGCCTCATGGTACAGCACAGACAAAAAGTAGTTTAATTCCAGGGGGAAATTGAACTAGTGAATAGGGTGGCAGGAGTCCTGAGCTGGTTAATTTGGGGGAAACTACATGAACTACTTGTGTAAAACTGCAGGGATCCATCAGTAACACACATAAGCTGCAGCTGTTGTTAACCAGACAGAACAGACAGAGGATATTGCAGGAAGACCTACCTAAAAAATCAGCTGTTTGCTTTCACATACTTTGTGCAGTCCTTGTGAAGGTAAGAAACCCTTCACTGCTTTGCAGTAGCAGGTTGTAGGTGTAATCTTGCAAATCAGCACACCTCAAGCTGTCTAGTCCAGACAGGTTACAACTCCTGGCTGCTCCAGCTTACTGTCCTGGTCTAAAATCCACAAGACCCACCATCACAGAGATGCAGAAATGGATGACCCAGTGAAATTTTGGAGCTGTTTGATTTGAATTTGCCACACATTCACTTCAGTGAATGCCCCAGGGCAGGGTTATACCTCCTGAATCTCTCATCTTGCTTCACATTCACATCTCCTTCTAAAGTTGCTGCCCAGATACTGGACTGAGACTATTTTATGTGATATAGTAACATAGTGCCAAAGATGGGATAGAGAAATGGATGAAGATTAGTTCTATTTTTATGGCAAACTTTCTACTGGTGCTTAATTAACAATATTATAATAGCTAATCACTTGGTGGCTCCTACCTCCACTTACTTTCTCAGTGACACAAGGGCATGCGACAGGGGTGAGTGGCTGTGCCACGTCTGCTTGCAATAATCTGTCACTTCACAAAGGGCTGTAGTGCCATTAACTGGGTTAATTGGGTTCAGAATTGTTGTCAATCCAGACATCTGTGCTCAGCTGCTGACACTTAAGAAGAAAAAAGAAGCTGAACACAAGTTCCTTGAAAACCTGATGATGAGAATCTTGCCCCCAGACAGCTTTTACATCCCAAAGGATTCCTGGAGAGACAGAGGGTGTACAGGGGAGAGCCCTCCTTTCCATGAAGATGTTCCTAGTTTCAGAAGTTATCTCCAGAAACACAGTTTCCAGAATATGAAACTTTAATTTCTTGCAACAGATGTGGGAAGAATTCTAGTTAAATAAGACTAGAAATGTAAATGTGTTTTGGCAAAGGGAAAATATCAAGGGACTTCTTTTAGCCAGCAAAACATTTATTTTCAAGTAGTCTTCTATACTGGAGATGTCTAAATTCCTCTGTGGTGCCTTTCTCAGAAAAAAAAATATTGAGAAGAAGAAGTTATTGCTTTCTGGATTGAAGAGGAAGAAATGCTATTACCTTCTTCCCAGAGGAGGTGGGCATAGGCTGAGGAAGATTTAATGGCTGTAGGTAACAGAAGAGTTACAGGTAGATGGTAATTTAATATCATGAGTGCATTGAATTAGACAGCATTTTGTGAAAACTCACAAATAAGAAGATTTTTATGAGTGGAATTGAGAGGTTTGGGCTTTTTCTTTCCTTGTAGCTAAAATTTAACATATAACTGTTCTCTGTGATTGATGATACATTTTAGATGAGGGTTTTGTTTGGGGTTTTTTATGTACTCTAGAGAGTGACATTGAGTTATTTCATGGGATTAGTGATTTAAGTGATGTGAGCAGGTTGGTTGTCAAGACCAGCAGAAGCTAAAGCAGAGCAGCATTTGCTAACTGCAGAGATTTCAGATGATGTAATCAGCAAGAGCAGCTTATTAATGTGTAATAACCTCAGGAAACTTACAAAAGGAATCAAAATTCTGTAACACAGGGAAGCAAAGTTCCTGAGTACCAGAATCCTGTAAGATTCTGAGGTGACATGAGATTATTATAAAATATTTAGTGAAAAAATTTCTAATTGAACACATTAATAAAGAAAAAGAATTTAGGGCAGTGTGTTTTTCTGAGAAGAATGTCAAAGTTTGGCTTAACCACGCCAATCGTTGTGGCACTGCCAACCTCCTGGGGTGGGAATCAGATTCTTGTCTTTCATCGCAGACCATGTTTTCCAGTCACTAAAGTATCACCATTTTAATCTTCTGGAAATCTTTTTTGGCTTTTTGTTATCTCCTATACTTATATCAGCATCAAAATATTCCCACTTTAATCAGACCCTGCTTTGATTTCAGACATGATCCTCCTGACTTTGCCCTCCAGACCTTTCTCTCTGCATCTGCTCTCACAAAGAAATCTGAGCATCCCTGCATCCAGCCTTCCCCTTTCATTCGATAGGTTGCTACCAGTCTGCAATGAAAAATAATAATGGTTTTGGCAATTCTTAAGCTGTGGACTTCTACAAAATACATATGTTCACCTGTACCATCTTCTTACAAACGCACCACTTCCAGTGGAGTCAGATTTCAGCCGGATGGTATTTACATGGTGTGTCCCCAGAGCAATATAAATCTTGATCTCCAGAGAGTTCTGTGTTCTGGTTAAATACAGAATGTGTGGGTGGGTGATGAAATCTCAGCAGAGAGTGGAAGAAATTAAAAACAGCCACAGGCAAGTGAGTGCTCTGCCAAGGGCAGCTTCATCAAGGTTATCAGCTGGGGGGGTTCTTGCCATCAAGCAAGAGACTTCTCATTTCCATCAGGTTACCAACATCCCCTTGCTTCTCCAACCCAACTTTACTTCTGTTATTGAGTCCTGTTGTATTCTGATCATGTTTTACCATTATAAAGTGAGTGTTGCTCCTGCCTCCCAAGCTCCTCATGCCTATTTGAGAGCACAGGGCAAGATTCTGTGAAGGATGGCAATGACATTTGGGTTATGCCATCCTCTGGGTAGGTGAATCATAGAATCATTAAGGTTGGAAAGGACCTCCAAGATCATCAAGTTCAACCTTTGACCAAATACCACTTTGCCCACTAAACTGTATCACAAATTGCCATCTCTACTCATTTTTTGAACACTTGTAGAAATGGTGACTCCTCCATTTTCCTGGAGAGCTTGTTCCAATGCTTAATCAGTCTTTCAGTGTAGAATTTTTTCCTAATATCCAGCCTGACCCGCCACTCCCAAATGATTGTGCTGAGTCTTCTGCTAGCACAGGGGTCAGAGGGCACACAATGAACACAATGTACCACCAAAGCTGTGGGAAAAAGGCATACAGGGCAGCACAGCATATGAGCAACAGGGGAAAATGTGAAACATGGAACTTGCATGGTGTATTAACAAAACCTGGGTCTCTGCCTCCACTCCATTCTTTGAATACCTTCAAAAATTCCATCCCTAATGAAATTCCAATACTGAAATTGATGAGGGTCTGCAAGCAAAATTAAAACAGTACTTTAGCCTGGACTTCATAACATTGTGCTTATTAGGCAGTTTTCTGATTTGGGGACATAGGCGCTGTCTCAGAGGGTGTTTGATCATTTTTCTCCAATAGCAAGGAAAAAGTTTTTTCACTTCCTTTTGTGGGGAAACATATACAAGCTAGGCAAGAGGAAGGTGTCTGCTCATGTAAAATGTAGGAAGATATAATGGAAGTTTCACCATACCCTTTGAAAGTACCTTAATACACATCAGGCAGACTATTCAGCTGCCGAATTCATTCCACATTTTCCTGCTTTCTGTTCAAAACATGTGAAATATGGTGGTTTTATTATTAGGATGCTGTCATTTATAGGTATGGCTTCAGTCATTCGTTTAGCAAAAAACCTCTTTGTCCAGCCAAAGAGAATAATTTAATCTCTGTCCAGCTGGGGAATATCTATTGATGCTGTTTGGCTGCAGCTGAAACTCAGGGCAGTGTGCGTCACTCATCTTTTATTTTCATCTTATTCCTTCCAACCCACAAAGTTAAATTATTTTAAATTAAACAACCTAAAGAGCTCATTCACTGGCAGAAACTGGAAGAAAATCTTGCTTTTGCACAGGAGACATTATTGCAGAAGGAAAGCAGCAAAAAGAAACATTTACTATTCAATTATAGACCCGCTCACATGCCAACAAAGGTACTGCAAAATTTTGTCCTGGATTTCCATGTGAAAGGGGTTACTAAGTGCCTCGGGGTGCTGCAAATATAATATAGACTGCCTTGTTGGGGTCTTGAATTAAAGTCAGATCAGATCTCACTGCAGTGAAATAGTGACATTTTATGATAAAATAGAGATTTTATCATAAAATACACACCACACCTTCTCCCTGGATTTATAGGGCATTTGAAAGAAATCTTACACGTGCTGGATTGTAATGATGGTGAATTTTCATTGTCTTGCTCCAAATCCTCAGGTCAGCCAGCACGAGCATCACAGGAACAAGAGACAGGCTTTGGCTTGCTTCTCCACAGGGTTTGTCTTTCCACACACATTAGTGGAATGCACACATGATTAAAAAAAAAAAACAAAAAACAAACATTTGGTTTAAGCTGAAAAGATAAAAAAATATTTGGGTTAATAATTTTGGGCTGGCTCCTTCTCACTGCAAACTCTCTACTCAGAGAAAAAAAAATACAGTCAAAAGGTAGCGAATTAGTTGGAAAGGGCAGATTCTGACCTGATAAAATTGGCATGGCTATTTAGGGAGCAAGATTTCATTAGAGTTGCTATAGCAATTGGAACAGTTTGACAAAACCTAATGAATGATTATGACAGAAATAGAGAAAGCTATAAGCCATCAAAAGCTATAGGAACAGAAGCTTCACAGGTTTCTGAGCAAAACCCCTCTGGAAGTACTCTGATGTCCCTGGAAGATATCACACTCATTTCAAACAGTTCTCCGAGGTATTCACTGAGTGCTGACAACAATACAAAACCAAGTGCCCTCTCCACTGCAGAGAGTTCCTCATGGATTTTCTTCTCTAAGAGGCACACGTAGTTATTAAGTGCTTTATTTTAAAAGTACTTGGCACTTGTGTGGCACCACTCATCCCAGGGCACTGGGAAGCTCCTCCTGATGCTGCATTAACTTTATCAAAGTATTATATAGTCCTGTGGCTGAGTAACCTGAGCCAGAGACATGAAGGGACTTTACTTTCCAGGGACCAAGCAAGGAAGCATATGATGGGCAGAGGTCCTAGAGCCCAAATAAACCTCAGACACATGAGCAGGGGGGACCTGCAGAGCTCCCCCGACATGAGGTGCCCCCATGGCAAGAAGTTGCTGCAAAATATCTTCTGGGTCCAGCTGAGCTCCTGCTGCATTGTGGTGCCTCTCCAAGGTATAAAATCAAAGCTCTTGTCTGGGGGCAGTGTTCTTAACTCAAACTCTGTGCAAAGCCAAAAGGGTTTTGAGGAGCTACATAACAATACATATATATATCTATATATATATGTCTATATCTATATATGCACACACAAACCCCCCTTTATTCCATTATATAATGCCCAGCACAACTTCTCTCACTGGCTTTTCCCTCAAGTCTGAGACTGAGAAAAAAAATGCCTTCAGGTCAATATAGCAAATTGTAAACAATTCTCAGGCAAATTAGCGTGCACCCAGCCCATCCACACATCACAAGAGGAAGGAAGATGGAGAGTTCCTGTCTCACCTCCAGCTCCCAGCCCCTTCTTGCTTCTGCTCTGCCCTTAAGTCAGAGCCCTCATTTCTGAACGTACATGCAGGCCTACAGACCTTTAGCCAGCTCTTTGAGGGCAAACAGCACTGATTTTAGGCTGTTGGACATGTTGAGTGGTGACCCTTGGACTGATGTGCTCCGCCACTGGGCAAGAGTTTCATCATAGGATGGATCTTCAAATGACAGACATCCACCTGCAGCAGGAGGTGAAACATTTTTTTTCTTTATTAGAGATTTCTGAATAGTGTTTTTCCAGCATGAAAATCTAAACCAACAACAAAACCTGTCCTTTAAATAGTTTGACTAATATTAATGGAGTTAAATGGAATATAATTTGATTCTGGGCTTTTTGAAGCTAACCTCAGAAGAGCCCCCAGAGCCTCCTAGGATTGCCTAAGGATATTATCAATTATGACTTGAATTTAAAAGTAAATTTCTTCCCAATTTTGCCAGAACTGGGCAGTCAGATCCTGGACCAGCCAAGCCCCAGGGAGCCATGGTGGGTGGCCAGGACAAAGCAGTACAGCAGAGAACATGTAGAGCTTCACTCTGCTATAGGAAATAGCAAATAAAGCATGTTTTATGTTTTCCAAGCATTTCTGCTAACAGCTATATAAATTAATTTTCTCTGTTTTTTCAGATGTATCAGTCTGATGGTGAGTGTTTGAAATGTGCCTAAACATGAAAAAAATGTATTTTGACACTAACTTTGTTTC
Source organism: Eulacestoma nigropectus (assembly GCA_013397775.1). Classification (NCBI taxonomy): domain Eukaryota; kingdom Metazoa; phylum Chordata; class Aves; order Passeriformes; genus Eulacestoma; species Eulacestoma nigropectus. The sequence continues at coordinate 37,831 of VZTE01002532.1, forward strand.
TGGCAGAAAAACTGCAAAATATTTAATACATTGGAGGCCTTGATATGTTGAGGCAGTGTGCTAATTGTGCTGTGGTGGCTCTAACGCACTCCTGAAAAATTACCTTCAGACAGCTTTAGTCAGACAGACACAAAAACAAAGAGTGTTGGCTCTCTGGTGGTGGTGCAGAGGGCACAGAGAGCACAGTACACTCAACTATTTACTGATTGCTGTATTAAACCTTGTTTAATCAGTGTTGCAGGTGATGTCCCACTCGAACCAAAGCCATTAGCCAGCTGAGTGCTATGTCTGTGCTATATTGAAGTTTGTCAAGGGCCTGGAGTGACAGGGCAAGGGGTAATGGCTTCACAGTGACAGAGGGCAGCATTAGATTAGAGATTAGGAAGAAATTCTTCTGTGTGAGGGTGGTGGAGCCCTGGCACAGGTTGCCCAGAGAAGCTGTGGCTGCCCCATTGTTAGGATCCAATTATTATTAAGGTTCTTAGAAATAGCTCAGCCCGAATGAAGGTGCAAATGAGACCATATGCCAGTCAATAGTATGGGTTTTATTTGGTATGAGAGAGAGAGAGAGAAAGACAGAGAAAAGAGAGGAAGGAAGAAATAAGGAAAGGGGTGGGGGGACAGAGACAGGACAAGATAATATCACCACTCTGTGGGTCCCACTGGCATCCTGATGATCCTCTTGAACTGGTCTCCTCGATGGTGAAGGTCCCCTTGAGAAGCATAGAATCCAATGGCTTTATATATGCTCAGGCTAGGTAGGAATGTCCAGGCATGTCTCTGACAGCAGACTCTGGGTCTGTTGCATCACGTGCAGTCCCGTGGATGTGGCCTGTGGGGTTGGGGGTTCCACAGCTGGGCCTGTTTGTGTAATCGGAGGATGGGGGTTTATTGCCTCTGACCAGAGGTTATGCCAGCACCCGAAACCTCCTCCTCCCCCCATGCCTGGCGGGGAGTCTGCATAAACCTGGCTTCTGTGAGCTGTGCTCTCCTCCCCCACCCCAAACTCAGCTGGGATGGCAGCTGGTGGCTTTGTCCTTTTGTGGATGCATACCTTTCCCTCAGCCTGAGGTGGCTGAACAATAGGTTTCCTTTTATCTAATTAGCAGTTTGACTTACAGTACAAAGTTTCTTCAAGGAGGTTTCTGTGGTTGTAGCTTCTTTAAAACTTTATATCAATGTTTGAGGCATGAACTATTTTCAGTCTCTGACACCCATCCCTGGAAGTGTTCAAGGCCAGGTTGGATGGGGCTTCAAGCAACCTGGTCTAGTGGAAGGCATCCCTGCCCATGGCAGGGAGTTTGAATTAAATAAGCTTTAAGCTCCTTTCCAACCCAAAGCATTCTGTGATTCTGTGGTTGCTTGCCCCAGACCTGGACAAATTCTGATTTAGATTCAGAAGCATGAGATTTTAAATCTCTCCCCACTAAGTTTTTCTAACTGTTAACCCTAATAACAATGGTTATTTCTCTTTGTCATATCAGATAGGTAATCCCTCTATCAGGTTCAAGTCCTCAGTCTAAATTCTGCACACGGCATTTCCACTTAGTATTTAGACTAAAGACTCAGCACTGATGGAGGGATTAGACATTTTATGTTGCCATGGTTCATATTCTAATATATTTGGGTTCAGAAAGTGATTTTGTTTGCACACTTTTGGGTTGCTGCCTTTCAGTTTCGGTGTAAGTTGCTCAGTACTTGCACAAAGAGATGGGGAAAATGGCATTTCCGACCCGACGTGAGCGTATATTTTACTCTTGAGCAGGAAATTGAAAAGAAAATACACGCTTTTCTGCATTATTCATTCAGCTTCAGTAGCCACTGCAAGCACATGCAGGTATGGGAGAGAGCTCCTACCACCTATTTATCTGTTTGTCTTGCAACTGGTCCAGCATGGCTCACCAGTGGATGCCACTTTGGAAGTGACAACTGATAATTTCTGAGTTTCAGCCCAAATCTCCTTTGTTCAAAAGGAAGGTGATAAACTTAAAAGAGGTCCATAACCTAATCATTTCTACAGAAAGAGATTTAATTCATGCAAGAGCATGAACAAGCCCTAAAGATGAGAATATAAAATTATAGTGGTGTGCATATGGAGAGAGTTGTATGCTGATGATCTGCAACATTTTATACAGAGAGATTACAGTTTGGTTATCAATTATAATATCCTTCCTTTCTGAATTAAAATTTTTGCACAATTATTACTAAGTAAAGAGAAAGTTAATAATCACAGCACCTTCCAAACACTTGTCTTCATTTTCCTCCCTGCAGTTACTTGCCAGGCTTCTCTCTCTGCTTCACTAACATTCACTCCTACACTTTCCATTTCTTTAGGGTGACTGTGGAGTAAATGACTACAATATGTTTGGCACAGTCTGGAGTAACAAGGGTCACACCATTAGACTGTCATTTTCTTAAAACTTAAAAACAGCCTAAAAATAAGAAGTAGCAGCATTTGGGGAAGTTTTCAACATATGGCTACATGAGCAAATTTTAAACATATGGACCATCAAATGCATTCAAGATGTGTCAAAGCCCATGTAGTGATCCCCAGTCAGATAGTGCATAAGATTTCATAAGATGAAGGACATAGATGCCTTTCTCAGTCTCATGACTAGTCCATGGGCACTTCATGTGCAGAAGAAAGATTATAATTCATCCTCAGTTAAAGGGTATTCATTAATTTATTGCCTGGGAATTTGTACAGTAAGAAATTCACCTTTGGGATTTCTCATCTTTGGTTCTTGTACTAAATAATATCCTTTTGCTGTTAAAGGAAGGAAAAAGGAACTATCAAAATATGTATTTAAAATATGTATTTAATTTAACTTCATACAGGACATGGAGGTGAGCTGGTTCATCGATCCTCTCTTAAAAATGAAAGCAATAGTAGGTATTGTTGGTTATATTATCCCAATGGGAGACAGAAATAAACCTGAATGTAGAAACTTAAATCACAATTTGCAATTTACTAAAACAAAACAGAACCAGAAGGAAATATCTTATCTTCTATTTCTCTAGAAATATCCAATGTAAAAATTGCAAGAGTGACAATTCATAACTATAAAGAAATAACTGATGATTGTAGATCTTCTGTGATGTTAAAAATATTTTGTATAAAGCTGGAACATTTTTTCCTCTAAGAACCAAAGGGCTTCCTGTTGTCCTAAGTATTAGAATGAATCAAGAAAATTTTTTGTTTGAGCAGTTGAACTAGTGGGTAGCTTGTAAGAGTATAACCCTGCCTCTTTCCTGTAACTTAACTCAAATAAAGATGTTAATCTTAACTTACGCAACAAATACTCACCAAGAGAGCTGCAAGCAGCCAGGTTAGAAGTGTCAATTCATTGTCATTTGTATGTTATTAATAACTAATTCAGAGAAGCTGCTTAGCCTTAATATTTCAGTTCTTGACTTCAAAATAGAGAGATTTTCCCTTTTAGTGTCACTTCATTCTTCTATCTTTCATTTTGCCTTTGTCCTAGGACTTGCAGGTCCTAGGACAAAGAAGCAGGTAAATGCATCCTCTGCTGCAGTGGGTATTATCCTTGCCCTTTAGCTCAGCTCAGCTCCAAGTGCTGCCTATGATCACTTCAAAAATGTCAGCTATGGTGTTTATGTCAGCTCCAGTCAATCAAGGGAGGGAACAAAATTCTGAGTTTCTCCAGAAGCGCACTGAGATGCACTACTGGAAATGTGATTCTGCCCAGTAAAGATTCACAAACTGGTTCCAAAAACTGACTGTGGGAAGAGCGGTTGTGGATTCTCCCTCAGTGGAGATATTCCAGAACCATCTGGCTGCAATTCTGTGCAGTGTGCCCCAGGAAGACCCTGCCTGAGCAGGGAGGTTGAACCAGATGACCCACTGTGGTCCCTTCTACCCTGACCCATTCTGTGTTTCTGTGAGTATGCCCCTCTGGGGTGGATAAAACTGAGATCCCCTCCTGGACATCAGAAAGAATACTGGAGGGGGATTGAGGGCAGTGACCAGGCATAGGAGTTTAAAAGAAAAAAAAAAAGAGAAAGAGAGAAAAGAAGACTTTTAAAAAAGGAAACATCACCGTGCTGGAAGGAGCCTAGTGCTCCAAGGGTAGCAATCCCTTTGCAAGCATCTCTCTCTGCAAGCACCTCCTAGATATCCACACCAGCCTTAGAAATGAAAGAATCTTTCAGCAAACAGCAATGCAATTTCTGCCAGGTTATCTTCCCCAGGGAGAACAGCTGGGGCTTTATATACTTCACTGAGCTTTTGCTTTACAAGGTTCAGTAACGCTTACAGAGAGCGCATAAAAGTTTGTGTTTCACCTCTGACAACCTGCTCATGGGCATTGCTGGTCCCTGCGAGGCTGGGAAGAGGAAACAGCTGGGCTGGCAGCTGAAGACTTCTCAGTGCTCCCATGGAACAGGATGAACAGCACAGACCGACTGGGATGAACACGTGGGCTTTCCAACACCACTCGCAAAGGACAAACTGAATTCAGAGATTGTCTTAAGATAAAGAGCAAAAGTGAAAGGTCAATTGGATAGTGAGATAAACATTCGGCAACATTCAAAATAAATAAGGAGGGAGAAAGCATGAGAAGCAGCAGCACCTTTAAACAGACTGCCATGGTAGAAGCAGTGTGTTGAGAGAAACAGCTTAAGGAATTGTTGGTCAGAGCTCTGTGGTGTTTCCTTTAGCAGCAATACTATTCAGCCCATTCCTGAGGTCCAAGACCTTTGATTTATCGTCAATTTTAAGCCATCTCTCTGGAATCACATTGGCTGGGCACCATGCCTCTGGCACAGCCAGGCATTGCTGCTTGCTTTCTGCATGCAGACACAGCTGAAGCTCCTCATTCATAGTACCATCAGCATCATCCCCAGAGGGCAGGTTTCATGTGTACCAGCTCCCTGTAGCAACAGTCCAGCTCTGGGTCTTGCTGTGGGTCTTGTTCTGTGTCACTAAAGGGCCCTGCTGGCCCAGCCCTGTCCTCACACACAGAGAGGCTGCTGACTGATCTCCATGTCCAGTGTGCTACACTTGTGAAAGAGATGAGATCTGTTCTATCCCTTACCCTGTAATGCAATGAAATGCATTGTGCTCTCAGATTGAAATCTGAGCCCCGGCTGAATTTAAACTTGTTATTTTTGTCTGCTTATCTAGCCTGACGTTCTCTTATCCATTTACTATCTTTTATCCTACCCACTGTGTGTGTGAGAGGGAGGCTTGGCTGAAGGGCATTTACACAGGATATGTCAGGCATATCTGAGCCCAGCCCCTCAGTAAGTCCCTGGCTGGCAGTCTTCAGGAGTCTCTGCAATGTCCCCATCAGAGCCCTGTGCAAAGCCAGGCACAGCGGAACTCCCCCCTCCATCCCAAGCAGTGAGTCCCTGGCTTCTGTCAATATGCAGTGGGGAAGATTAATACACAGAGGAAATATTTATAAGAGTAACATGACAACTATCACAGTCAGTGATACTGTTCTTTCCCAGCAGAACTCTCCACTGTGGAGAGGCTGAGAAAGAAAAGCAGAGGATGTGACCTGTAGTAGAGGAAACTCTTTAGAAAGTCAGATTTAATTTAAGCCCTTAGAAGCCCTTAATTTTTGAAAAGTGGGCCACATTTTCTTAACACCAAAAACAAAGAGCTATGTAGTGGAAGCATGAAATATAAAACTCAAAAAAAGGACTGTAATATAAAGTAAGTGCAAGTAGCTGTTGAATTCCTTGGAAAAGCAGAACCAGCAGGATGTTTTTCTCTGGGAGCACCTTTTCTAGACTGCCTGATTGATCTGATAATTATAATTTAAACAGCTACAGCTTCTGGACATTACTACAACTCACAGTAAGTGATTTGAACACCACATGGTTCACAAATATATCTAAAATACTCAGCTGGACTAAGGCAAATTTTTTTGTGAAACAAGGCAAACAAATAAAACGTTTAAGGCATGAAAGCCACAGAGTGTTGCAGGATAAGAAAGACCTGGCCTCAGGGTTTTCATATTACAAAGTAATTGTTGGTCAAATTAGAGATGGAACCTCTTTGGTTAAAAGCATTTGGTAGAGCTGTTGCTTCTGCAGGCAGCCGTCGTGGGGAGACGCATTGGCTTGCACAGCACTAGTTCCACACCATCCCTGGTACAGTCAAAATTGGGTTCTCACATCATTAGTTAGATTACTTAGATTAATGATTACACCTGAGTGATAAAGATAAGCAAGGATGGCTAACCCAACCACTCCCAAATCATTTGCCTGTCGATGCTGGAACCAGATTCTGGGTGTGGCACAACTGGATTTCACCCAGTGCACACTGCCCACAGCTGGTCTTTTTCTATTCTCACCGCTATTCAGAGCAATTTATCCCTCATCACCCCATTACTACCACTTTTTGGACTTTCGGCACCTTGATGCAATTAATTTTTCCATGTGCCAACCAAGACAGTGTCCAGCTTGCCTCTCCTCCAGCCTTTAACATAACACAGAGTGTGATATACTTCCCCACTTTCCTTACTAAATGTCTTTTCTCCCCATTTTGTCCTATCTTCCCCACCCCTACGCCTGGCCACTCCGTCGGGTTTTTCCTATTGGTTCCAGTACCCCAACTCCGCCCATGTACTGCCCCCATGCCTGGAGACCATTCTCTCCGCCCCCCCTCATCCCCATAGAAAAGTAACCTGCGGCCACATGATTTCCTCTCTGTATGGGGAACGGGTGAGGCACCGTGTGAGATTAATGCTCCCATGTCCCCCATGTGGAAGCCTCTTCTCTGCCTCCTTTACCACCGCTGGGTTGCAGAGCTGACAGCTAGCCGGAGCGAGGATGCAGGGCTGCCTAAAGGCTGAGGGAAGCGGCTGGCCGCTCTCCCTGTCGCAGCTCCGCTGCGCTCTCTGGGAAGGTTGCGGCATGCTATACCAACGCAATAACAACAGAGGAGTTTAATAAAAACCAACAGCCTTCAGCAAAACACTACCTCCCACAAAGCCCGCCGTGATTCGCTCTGCAGCAAACAGGCACTCAGAACACAAACACAAACAAAAACCTTTAAGGCAGGACAAACCACGTTCCTTATTCTTTGAATGTGCTTCATATTATAAATCACCCACGAAGGTGATAAATGTGCACTTAAAACAAACTACATGCTCTGCCTAACAGGGCTGTTCAGCACAACAAAGCTGCCAGAGGGCAGCTGAGCTAAAATAAGTGTATTGCTCCTATTGGCGTTTTTATGTTCTAGATGCGTGTGCAGCAGGCAGGTTTCCCAACCTGGTTGGGTTGGGAAATGTGGTTTCTGCTTTACCCTGCAAAGTCTTCCTGCCACGCTGACCTGAAGAAGTGCAGAGGGCAAAGGGCTGGGCAGGTGCCAGGCAGGTACACCCCAACAGCGACGGTGGTGGGATGGGGGTTATGTTTGGCACACAGACTGGCTCCAGGCAGTTAGTGACACTTGTCATTCTATCACACCAACTCCCTTCCTAACACCTTCATCTCATTATCTGGAAGGTTACGTTCTACAGGAAAGATCGTTACCTGATTCTGTCAGCTGCTGTTTGATTTCTGTGTTCTGTTCCAGTGAGATTTTTTTATAACAATGACTTAAAATGTCCATCCCCCCGTGCTGCCCATTTGTAACACCTTTCCTATTATACCTCCTAGATGAGATCTGACGCTCACAACAAACATTATTGAATTAAACCTCAGCTGTAAAGTAAGCAAGCCTTATTATACCCAATTTTACAGCTGGGTAAACTTACATACTGGAGACATTTAAATTACTTTCCATAGCATTATGGAAAGAGCCAGTGAAAGCAGAGAGCCTAGAAAAGTCCAGCTCTCAGTCACTCACTACAGGCCCCACTTTGAGAAAACAAATTTATTAATCATGTGTTTAATGTTAAGCTTATGAACAAGGGAGCATTAACCCATTACAAAGCTTGCTTCCTTCAACACGCCAAAAACCTGCTGCCAGCCAGCAAAAGCAGGATATTAATCATGCCTTCCACTGTCTCCATGGTCAGAAGGCAGCAGTGACTTACCACTTTGCAACAGAATGATGTGACATTTACGGCTTGTGACACGAAGTGGAGAAAAGCTCACTGGGTCAGAGGATATTTGGGGCCCATTTGATGCAAAAACTCATAGGAAAGCTACAATAAAGCAAGCAAAGTGATAAAAAGTGATGCTGTTTTCAGAAGCAGGATGGAGTATTTTGCAGAATTCAGAAGTCCCTTATAGAGATGCCAGTCATCCCAGGGTTTGCTTTCCTTTAGAAGCATCAGTCCCCAAAGATGAGCTAACTGGTGTAGACATCAACAGAGTCAAGCACTCAGAGCCAGGGAGGTGCCAGGGACCCTGGTGGAGCCCAGCCAGAACTTGCAGCAGAGGACAGAGACTCACCTCCATACTGCTCACACTACCAGACTACTAAACCCTCAGTTTTTTCATTTCTATCCTTTCTGGGTTACTTGACTGTCTGCAAACAGGTGCATTTTCCCTTCTCAGTGCCCAATTCATCCCTTAGTTTCATTCCACAATGCTACCATTGCCTTTTTCACATTACAGGTCACAGAAGCTGCAATTACCTTACATTGGATTGCCATTGTTGGCAGAATGAAGCAGAAGGAGCTGGTGGTGAGAGAAGAGGATTTTATTCAGTAATAACCAAGGCAAATGAGTAACTTCAGAGAGAACTGCAGTAAATATAAGTGCTGCAGTGGAGAGAGGAGGGGTCTTGTGGTGTAATAAGTGATTTTCAAGGTTTGGAGGGCAGAGCGTGGTTAGAGTATCAGCTGAGGAAAACAGTCTGCAGTGAAAAATGAAACTGAAATTATTATAAACCCAAGAAAATTAGTCACTGCTGTGTTTGGAAGCTCTTTGAGATTGGAAATCGGTTTCAGGTTAACCTGGAATTTGCCATCAAATAACACACATGGAGCTCTGCTCTCACACCTCATTTTAGCAATAATGAATAACTCAAGAAATTGGGAAAAAAAGAACTAATTTAACACTAAGAGAAGGGAGGCCAATGTACAGTTGGGAGTAGGAATACCAGGCCTGATTAGAAAGGGGTCAGGATTTGGTACCAAAATCATCCTACAAGATATCCCCTCCACACCAGGCCCCAATGTAATCTCTTATCTGTAAAACTTTCAAAAAGAGGTTGTGGCCCAGGAGCAGTATTTCTCCCCCTCCAGCTCTAGCTTGTTTCCTTCACCACTCCGCCACTC
>VZTE01002532.1:55733-129243 GCA_013397775.1 Eulacestoma nigropectus
ACAAATAAGGAGGTAGCAAGGCCCTGCACAGCTGTCCTTGCACCCACTTAAGCATCCTCACAACCCCAGGGTCAGCATGGAAGGGTATCAGGATTCGGATGTGGTGCCACTTGAATACAGTGATCCATCTAGCCAAGACACCCATCTGGATGGTATTACCAACAGGCAGCCCATCAGGCACAGAAAGTGGGCATTATTTCATGGTGACAGGTATTTTACAGCTATATGTCCAATCTCTCTTTTGGATTTCTGTAATATCTTATCAAAATAAATAAGTCATTTCTGTGCAGGATCATATAAACACTCTTCACTCTGTCTTTGTCTTCCTGAGAGGCTGGCAGGCTACATTTGCCTCTCAGTTACCTGGATAAACAGATTGCTAATATAACCAATGGATGTGATAATATTCCTAAAGCAACATTTAACAAAAGGGTGAAATTATTTGACCCAAACAATTCCCAATGTGTTACCGCTGATAGAAATCTCTTCTGCTTCTTGCTTTAGCATAAATGAAAAAACAACTCTAATAAAAGCCTTAAAAATACATTAAAAAATTAAAAATCTGCATATTGTCAGAAATTACTTTCTCACTGGCATGAGCAATTTTGACCTCAGCATATGTCTGAGAAGTTCTGCTTCTCATTTTAGAAACTGCTCAGGTCTAGGAACTCCTGTTTTAGCTGAAGTTTGATGTGCCAGATCAGTCGCCAGCTCACACAGCATTAAGAGGGAGATTTGCAGAAGTGCTTAGGTGCCTAAAAATGAAGACGGGCACCTCATGGGATTTGAAATGAATGCCAAAGAGGCTATTTTTGTCAACCTCTGTAAGAATTCATTTGGGCTTTGTCACAGCCAGTGGCACAAGTGACATCTCTGTCACATTCCAGCTCCTACCCTTGGCTGTGTGCTCGTGTCCAGCACAGTCTGTGTGTCCAGCTGGTCCTTTGACCACATGGCTTAGGGACAAAGAGGGAAAACATGAGCATGGCCCATATCCAGCAGAGTCATACCGCTTTACCATCTCTACAGGAGATGACCAGAGAGGCCACTACCCCTGTAAAGTAGAAACTCTTGAAGATGCACGTTGCATACACATATCATCAGCTACACAGATACTTCACTCATAGAATCACAGAATGGTTTTGGTTGGAACGGACCTTGAAGAACACCTCATTCCAACCCTCCTGTCATGGGCAGGACACCTTCCACTAGACCAGGTTGCTCAGAAGACCAGTTTGCTCGTTAATGTGTTCTGTGGTTTGATGACATGTTAATCTCTGTTAATCATGACCAAATACTGGGACTCCTTTCCCTTCATCCGCAGACATGCAGACAAGCTTTTAGCGAGTCAAGATGGAGCAGAACATTGGCTTTCATTTCCATCATCCTTGACCTGCTACTTCACACTCCTGCCAGCCTGCACAGACTCCCTCTCTTGCACTGGGCCGTACAGAAGGTGACTCCAGTGGGGCACAAGACCTGAAAATCCCACTGCAGCTTCATGTGTGAGTCAGCTCTAAGAAAAGCCTGTCCAAGTCTTTGGCAGAAATTATGTCCTTGTGTAGCGACTGTAACAATAATCACTTACTTAGTCATGGTCCCATTATCAGTTTGTGTAGCAACAAACCATAAACCCTCTGCTGCCTTTTCACTCCAGGACATCAGTGGGGCATTATCAATCAGAATCAGCTGAAAAGAATGAAATGTCACATGTATTAATCTCATTTATTTCACACCAGATTTGTTCCCTGCCTTCTGTGCCCAAAACCAATCTCACAGTATCTGGTTTGCTCTTAGGAAATGTCTGCGTCTGCAAGTCAAACCCCTTCTCCCTTTTCTAGTTGCTGACAATGGGGTCTGTGCCCAAGTCCAGGGTCTGTGCCAAATGGCTCCGAGTTTGCATTGCAGTCAGCTGGTCAAAGGATGTTTATTTCTGTTTTATCTTCCTCGCAGTGAGTGCCACAGTCTAGAGACAGAAGACGGGCAGAAGGAACCTTGCATCCCAATCAGGGGCTGACACACAGCGCCTGTGTGCAGAGAATCCTGAGCATGGAAAGTAGGAAATGCTAAGCATGATTAACCTTCCCTTTCCCTACCCTGCAGTCTCCACAGAGGCAGATTTGTACATTCTTAATTTTAATTAATAAAGTAAATATGCATGCACTTGCACATGTACCACTGCAAATTAGCTTTCTAGAAAAAAAAAAAAGGGAAAAAGAAAAATATGTGACACCACCACAAATGGACTCTTGGAAAATATTTTCACTGGCTGGTGTTTCTCTGAACTTATGAGACCTCCCAAGATGTTTGGCTGAAATGTTCAAGTTCAACATGGACAGTTCAATTCCAGATTTATGTTTAGTAAGTGGTCTAATGTTTAAGAGCTAAAACCAAGAGATCTCGGAATTACATTACAGGGCAGCATTTAAGTAAAACACAGTTTGTCTTAGCTTATTTTTTTTCTTTTTTCTTTTTTTTTTTGGCATTGCTGTAAGCATTCTGTATGAAGGGGTTTTGTCCTTGGCTTAATGATATTTAATAAACTATAATGTCACTAATTTGTCTAGGCTTTTAATGAGGCTGGTCTGAAAAGCTCTATTCCTTTATTCCTGCATTTTCTTAATGAAATGAACTTTGTTCATCCCTTTGTCTTTGCAGGGGTCTTTCATCTGCTATTCTGCTGTTCTTGAGCTTTTCAGCCTATTAGATAAACTGCAATATAGACATTGCCAGATGAAATGTATGCTGCATTATCACCGCCAATTAAGCAGCTGGGCTAAGTGACCTCACCAGGGAACAGGAGTGTCTTCGGATCACTCAATCCAGTGTTTTTACTCCCTTCTGCTTTAAATTTTCATTTCTTGGGCTGTATCAGGCAATTATAGGGACTTTATACAAGACAGATATACTGCTGGTGGTTATCCCAGCCAGGCTGAGGAAACCCATGCTATGTCATAGCTGCTTCTCCAGGGAATCCAGGTGACCAGAATATCCCAGTGCCCCCCAGACACTCAGAAGACCCTGCTCCAGACAGACAGCATGTCATGATGCTTTCTCTGGGAAGAAGAAGGGCAGCCAAAGTGTAGCACAAGTAACACACCATGATCGAGTGTCTAAATCCTCTGCTGACCCTAAATAATTCAGCCAGCTGGGTAACCAGAGGTGAGGTGCTGTGGGACACATGCTCAGCTCTGGGGCAGACTCCTGCCTTTTGCTGAGAGGAAGGAACCTTTTATAGTGACCTGAGGATCAAGGACCTTCACCTGCAGCAAGCTCTAGAGTCTGTCTTAGCTAATATCTGAATTGCTTTAAGCTAAGGACTCCCAGGGCTGTGATGGGTATTGTCCCAGCTGGGGGAGCCCCTGAATGCACCCTGAGCTTTGCTCTCCTGTCCTCGAGGATGGCAGCACTGCCATCTGATCCCACATCTGATCCCTCTCCCACAGCCTGCAGCTTCCCTTCTTCAGTATTAACAGGGAGTTTAAATATTCCAGGGCTCTTTTTTTTGTAAAATTTGTAAAATGCCAGTTGAAGTACCATTCATGTTGAAAAGCTGCCTCTCTCTATCAAGGCTTCTTGGACTAAACACAACAATATAACAAACACTGGTCATTAATAATTGAGAAAAACTCCTTCCCTGTGTGTTATTTTTCATCAAGATGATGTGTTATTAGTTTATAGATATATATTTTTTAGCTGAAGACTTTTTTGGCAGCAATTTGGCCTTCACAATAATGGACTTTACTGTATGTAAAGCCTCAGAAAAACAGACATTTTGAGAGAGGTTTTACAGTGAATGAATCTGATTTAGAGAGGAATTTGCTTTGCAGTGAAATAGAAAAATAGTGCCATCTTTCGGTCTGAGCAGCTCTGCCAGCATCATGGCCAAGGGTCAAGAGCCCAAAACCACTGGCCACATCAAGAGCTGGATTTAGCTCTGGCTATTGCTGTCTCAGAAAGTCGTATTTTTTCTTACAAGCACAATAAATTCTGGATTTAGTACATATGCAAAGGAAAGAATGTTTATCCTGGAAGTCAGGGCTCTGCTATTCCTTGTCCCTGCCATGCCCAGCTGCATCCATACTTACATCTTACACTTACAGTTTTGCCCTGGGGTCTCACTGAACTGAGATTCCAGCTGTAAACCAAAAGGGCAGATGCCATCAGCACTCCTGCCCCTCCTTCCTCCACACCAAGGAAACAGCTTCAGGGGACTTAAAACTGCTGATTTCCATCCCCGGTTTGACAAATTGCCAGGATTAATTCTAGTGCAGGGCTCTGAAAATCAGGGGAGAGAATTTGAGGTTCAGCTAGTTCTACATTCAATTGTAAACTGATTAAGGATAGTAATAGCTTAATAATCAACTACATAAAAAGGTTACACTCCCCCACACAACACACCACATCAGAATATTTTGCATTCTTCTCATAAGGATAGATGTAGCTTTTAATCAGTATTTTTGTATACACATTACCTTTTCCTTTCTGGTCTCACAAATGAGAATCCTCTAACGCTTTTCCTTTTATTCTACAAAACTTACTTACTGGAACAATTTGGTAAATGTTTTATTGTACTGAGAAAAGGACCCACCTTGCAGCTCCTTCTCCAGAAAAATGAGCATTACGTTATACCACTGCATCTCACAATGTTATTTTTGTTTCCTAGGGTCATAGCAAAAACAATATTCTAGTTTTGTTCCAAATATCTGAAGTTATTTGACACAGAAAATATCATCCGTGAGCCAGGACCCAGACATGTCCTGCAATTAAGATCTTGAGTTATTGACTTTCCATTGACATCAGGAAGTCTATTAAATGCTGCTGTGGGCAATATGTATTTGACATTGTACAGGTGCACAACACACTGGCAAAGCATTCAAATGAATGACAAAACCCCACAGAGCTGCACAAACCCCCTCCAGATACGAGAGCGGGACAAGGCTACATCTTGATTAGTCAGCAAAGGCTGCTGATGGCAGGGATGGGGAGGTATCACGACAGAAAAATCTTTGTTCACAGGCAAATGACATCTATTAAAAGGCTGCAAGAACTCAAACAAATAAATATGTATTGAATTACAGAGATATACATATAGATAGAACTTGAAGACAAAACAACAAGGACACAAGTCAACATGTATTCAATAGAGTCATTTCCACTGCTGAGCTCAATAGAGAAGCTCACATTCCATGGGGAAAAAAGACACGTTCCATCACAATTTCACTACCCAAACTTCCCTTTTTATGCAGGCTTTTATTATGCTGTTTCTTCAGGCATCAGGGTTAGTTTGGCTTTTGGGTCAAGTGTTTTCTTTTTCCTTTTACACGGATAAGCCCATACAGGGAAGGGAGTTTCCTCTGACCTTGGAGACATTACGAGTAGCTTAGCAATCATCTCAGATTTTATTTAGGCTTTAAAAGTGAGCAGGAGTGTTTGCACAATCTTCACTGGGATTCAGAGCCAGCTTCCGAAATGTTTTTCCTATAAAGACTCTAATGACATTGTGCTGCTTTTACTACTGCTACACTAAACCTTCTCCCAAGTGACACTAGACTTTTCTGTCTGTAATGACTGTCATCTGCCAGCTCTACTCAATGCCTGATTATCTTGCTTAACGTTCACTTCCCAGCAATTAGAAAAAGCAATATTAAAATTCCTCCCTAGGCATTTGCTTCCCAAAGACAAAAATTTGATGCTCTAAAATGACCAGTAGCTTTTAGAAGAACAGCAATCAGAGTAACTAAAATGCAAAAGGAAGGAGAGGAACCCTAGGCTGCATCAGTAGTTTAACCATTCCAGGTATGGCAGTTTTATTTGTTCTTTAGATAGAATATGTTCAAAATTTACATTTCTTTGAATATCTTTTAGAAGAGGCAGCATTTAAGAACCAACTGCACTGGATTAAATGCAAGACCTGGCATAAAATCATGAAGAACACTCCTGTAAGCTCTACACCAGCTTTGTGCCATGGGATCTTTGTGCTCAACTCACCACGCATTTGGATTTCAGGAACACGAGCAAAAAAAGGTGTTTCTTCTGGGGGATGGAAAAAAAACCCAGATAGAGGTTAAACAGTATTCTGTTGCATAGCAAATAGTATCAGCCTAAGTGGAAAAGGAGTTTCCTGTGGATCCTGGCCATAAGGCAAGCAAATTCCCCACTGCTCACAACAGATACTGCAATGTACAAGGATTGCGTCCTCTATCCCGGGCTTCTTCCTCTGGCAGTTTAGGAACTTCAATTCCCATTGGACTGGAAGTGTCCCTGCCCATGGCAGGCAGTTGGAACTTGATGATCTATAAAGTCTCCAAACCATTCTATATTCCTGTCCTTCCTCCAGCTGTTGGAGGAAGGACCACAGATGGGCAAAGTGACCAGATATGCCACTTCGGTGGAAATTGGTCCCAGCTCCCATGTCCATTCCCCAGCAGCTGACAAGTCCAAGAGTTCAGCATTTCCTTTTCACCTTTCAAAGAGGCCACACATGGCCCCATTCGTCCACAGCACTTTATATTCACTCTTACAGCCCTGACACAGTGATGGAGCTCTGCAATTCAGGCCCTGGTGTTCTTCGATCCCTTGCAATACACAGAACGGCGGTGTCAGGCTTAATGCTATTTCCAAGCGCTCAAGCTGCCTGTCACTGAGTTATTGATCTGAAGAATTCAAGCTGGCCACACATCATTTGCCCAGTGAAAAGCCTGGCTGGCTATTGACACTCCCCACATGCAGCCCTGGCTGCCAGCAGTGACAGAGCGGCACACGGCTGCTCACAGGGCAGAACCAACCTAAAACCAAAGTAAGTGGCAGCACCACAGGCAGATCTAGGTTAACAGGCACCGTGGGGTGTCCCCTTCAGTCAGTTTGCTTGTTTGACAGGACTAGATAAAACATATAATGATGCCTGCAAGTCATTCATGTTTGCATTACTTGTGTAAACACCTTGTGCCAGGCCCCCAGCACACAAACAGCAGCACTGAACTTCTTGATCTGCCAGTTCAGCCATCTGTGAAATAATAAATTAGATTAAAAAAAATTAACCCAGCACATTTCTAGTCCTCCCCACCTTTGCTGGTCAGCAGTGGGTTCTGCAGCAGCATCGCTGCCCATTGTTGATTGTCATGATGCCAGACAGCATTCCCTTCCCATGGAATAACAAATCCTGCAAATTAAACACACCCCACAGCTCCAGGGCTGTGCTGCATGTTTAATGCCCCATGAGGGTCCAGCTCACACATTCCAGGGTGACATTCATGCATTCAAACAACCCAAGGAACCCAAGAACAGCTGCCAGCACTGCCATCCCTCTTCCCAGGGCTCTCATCAGCACAGGACAACTCCCTCTGGCCACAGATGACATTTCCATGTGGCAGGAAAGGGCACAGGTAACAGAAGCATCAGCTACTGAATCTCTTGGTTCATATTTTCCCTAGGCTGGAGGAGAAGGGCCACATCCAAACTGAGTCTTTTTAATTGGTAATTTCCAACTGACCAGGTTTCTGCACCTCTGACTACCCCACCAAAGTCCTGGTTTTTAAACTGTATAATTTCCTGACAATTAAGTTACTTTTAGTATCTGCTGTAGTCACAACGGTCTCTACATCATAGCAAAGGTATTACAGCAAAGTCAGGAGATGAAGCACCCTGTTAGGTGCTCCTCATCCCACTGTGAGGAGACCTGCAATGGAACAGCCTCCTCCAGAGACAAGGCGGCAGGAATCCAACACCTTCCTTAGTTTCTGCTGCTGCTTTCACTTTTAAAACACTCCTTTGCTGATGAAACGAGGTACTTGAACACCAGCAGATTTCTCCCACCCATTAGTGGCAGCATTGTTCAATTAAGCCAGGGCAGAGGCATGTGCCTAGTGATGGACACCACCAAGGGAGCCCAGGTAAGGTCACAGGTTCACATCACACACCATTTTTGCATGTCCTTGGTTACTTATTTGTTTGCTCGATGTGAAACATCTCATTGAAAAAAACCATACGGCCTTGTTTAGAATTCACACCTCCAATAACATTTAATCAATACTGCTGTAAAATGGATGTGACTTCTACTAAATTTAATTACTTCCCTCTACAGACAGTGAAGGCAAATTGCCAATGTGTCTCCCAGGCTAGTTGGTAAGAGGCACAGTTGGGGCAGCCGCACAATGACACAGGTGAGGGAAAGGACCCCATGGGAGGTGACAACCTGTGCAGGGAGCACAAAGCCTGCCCAGGCACCAGAGCCTGGCACAAAGCTGCAGAGGCAAGAAGAGTTCTCAGCATCCCGCCATGAGATAGCTGGGAAACCAACAAAAAATGCACCTGAACAGCACCCATGGGGAGCCAGGGGCATCTAATCACAGGGTGCTGCTGCTCCCCAAAACCTCTGAAACCTTTGTCGCCTGCAGGAGCAGCCTAGGGAATCCACACTGGATGGCACCTGCACAGCACCTCCCATATAAAACTCATAAAATTCATCTCATTCCACCCCCTGCCATAGGCAGGGCCACCTTCCACTATCCCAGGTTGCTCCAGGCCCTGCCCAACCTGGCCTCGAACACTTCCACAGATGGGGCAGCCACAGCTTCTCTGGGCAACTTGTGCCAGGGCCTCACCACCCTCGCAGGCAAGAATTCCTTCCTAATAGCAGGTCCTTCATCACTCCTTTGGTCCTCCAAGCAGAAGCCTACCACGAGACCTTCCCCTCCACAAGCTTCACTACTAACAGTGAAAATAAAATGAGAGAAAGCAGAGGAGCCATCACACTGCAGCCAAGCATTAGTGCTGTATTTACCCAAAAACACAATACACTGCGGTGAAGACAAGGTGTGCTCACAATCCTGGGCAAGCAGGTCATGAAAGCCTCCATCAACCCCTGATACCCCAGAAGAGCTTTTCCTAAGTAAAACACCTTCCTGCAAGGGCCATCTCTCTCTGGAGCCATGAGTTTTGCCATGTAGTGGCATCCTGCTGAACAGCTAAGTTCTGTTGCTCCAAACACACTGTCCCCGGGACCATCGCACTGTGGAGTTGTTCAACCCAAGTCGTGTTTACATAAATGAGTTTGAATTTATAATAAACTTGATGGTGCCTAACTGATAGACCTAAAAATAAGCCAGTTATCTGACACTCTGCTCTGATCCTAAAACAGATGTTTAAGGATATAAAATCATGTTGTGAGCTTTGAAATTGCACATACAATTACAACCTTCATCTTTATTGCTACTCATAAGTGTTAAATGCAACTACATCTACATTGGAACTTCACTTATTAACATATTTCTCCCTCTCTCCCAAACCAAGACTGACTTGCAGCACTGTGACACTGATAATTACTCTCCCCCTCTGACAAATTCAGGGGAATGAACAGAAATCTTTGTGGAGCCCATTTAACATCCATCTTGTACAAACAACTTGGAGCTGTTTTCAGGAGTGTTGGCTCACTCAGACAAGTAAAAGTATTCAGAGCAATACCCTGGGGAAAGACACTGTGCTTTTCTGTTGATGGGCTGTGGGAATTCAGCATCAGGAGCCAGCAGCTCAGTGCTGACAAGAGCCAGAGGCAGGTTAAATCAATATGGGTCTTCATTTCCTTCACACTTTTTTTTTTTTTTTAAGAATTCTTTTTATAGTTTGCGTTTTCAAGGTTTTCGTAGCAACAAGAGCTGCTTTACATAACCTCTCCACCAAAATGTCATCAGTTTATGTCATCACGTGCCTCCAGGACCTGGATCTTCAGGAAAGTTAAAAATACTGCAAATTCTGAGTCAAACCAAAAGAGCTGATGCCACAGCTTGAAAGCACATAGCAGAAACACCACAGACTTGAAGTGCTCCTCCTGAATTAAGGTTGGATGAGGAGAAATACATTTACTCCAGCCTCAAAAGTGCAGGAATTCAACCCAGAGGGAAGAATGGTGCAGGGACAGGTTTTAGTCCTCCTGGTGCTCAAACCTGGTCTCTCCAGCACATTTTACCCTCTTAATAAATGATGAGTGGCTGAAAGCACTGACTGACCCTGTCTGCAGAGCCCTCCTGGCAGGTCTCCCCGGGCTGTGGCTGTGACCCTGCTGTTGCCAGTGCAGTTCTTGCCTTCTCCCTTATGACAAAAAGGAAGCATGTTTCCAGCAGACAGCATCTGCTAGGCGAGCAATTTTCTGTGGAGGGAGAGAGAATTCATCTCCCTTTTCATATTTACTTTGGAGGGAAAACTCTCAACTTCTCCATGAGCAAATAACACATGGCACTACTGCAGTCTAACAAGCAATTTTTAACTCTTCCCAATAAAATCAGATTGATACTGACTCTCCAGCAGAAAATCACAAAAAGCTGTAGCTGAGTGCCCCCAGGGAATACACTCAAGTTTAGGTCAGCAGCTACTGAGTGCAGCTTCAGAAGCGTTCAAGCACAGGGAATATGAAGCTCTGTCAAAGCAAGAAGTTTCCACCACTCCAACAGCACCAGGTCTAACCCAAAGGTTTGGACATGGAATGTGAGGATGGGAGGTGATGCTGCACATCGTATGCTGGGTTTCCACCACCTGGAAAGAGAAAGCCCAAAATCCAAGTAACTCATTAAGTGTTATTTAATGAGTTACTTGGATTAATACTTAATTAAGTGTTACAGTGCTCACTAATGACACTGCTTCTTCTCCATTTCATTTTACACAAGGAATTACTGGCTGCAGTCAGGCCATTGTGGCACTACACATCCCAACACAATCTGAGAGCTACTTGCTGCCCTCCCACACTGTCCTACCAGCTGCTGATGCTTCTGCCATGGGAAGAAATACTTCACAGCCTCCCTCCGGCACAGTGGATGGAGAGCTGTGGAGAAAAGGACATGGTTTCCCCAAGGTGGGATAACTATCATGGATGAAAAGGGATCATCCAGGCACATGAGGGACAAATCAGGACCAGGTACCAGACAGCCTTGGAAAGTCCTAAATGCAAAGTGACCTGCTAAGACCCATGTCCTCCTGCACTGCATGGCTCCACATTGTCCCTGCAGTCATTGCCAAGGGGCCCAGGGCAGCCCACGACTGGAGAGCGACAGATGAACCCCAGAATGTCCCCAGTGCCACCCGCCAGGGTGCTGGGTACTGGCTGAGCATCACAGGAACAGCATGCACAGCCCCTGCACAGGCAGTCACAAAACTAGAGGCAATGCTGGCCTCTTCTGGCAGCTCTGCTCCTTTTCCTTCTTTAAAAAGAACAGAAGTTTCCAGAAGTTAAAAGAAAAAAGAAAATTAAAAACCTTACCACCTCCCAGAAACTGCCCAGATTCAAAGATCCTCGGGAACAAAACCAGGGTGGTTTTGAACAAGGTTCTGACAACAAGGTAGGGCTGGACAGGGCTCTGATCAGCCTGGCTGGTGGAAGGCATCCTTGCCCATGGCAGAGGGTTGGAACTGGGTGAGGGTTAAGGCCCCTTCCCACCCAAACAATTCTGGGATTCTGGGATTCTAAAACTGAAAAGTCCCACTAGGGCAAGTAAGATGGTGAAGATAAAACTCAACACTCATCTGACCTGCAGCAGATGTGCAGCCACATCCCCATGTACAGGGCAGGGAAAGCGGCTGCACAGGGAGGAAGGGAGGAAAATGCCATTTGCACTGGGGGAACAACAGACAAGAATCTGCAGACTCTGCTTGCCAGCAAAGAACGCATTACACAAGTGTCCTGCTGCCTGAAAAAAAGTCCTTACTCATAAAGTTCCCACATAGCTTAGCTTTTGTATGATCAGTACACAAATGGAGGGAAAATGCAGTCAGAAGTGGCCATGCCAGCCAGGGCAGGCGGGCCCAGCACAGCTTCTGCTCCCCTTGCCCATCCCACCTTCAGCACCACACTGGGGTGGCTGGGGGCCACAGGCCCTCTGCAAAAATAAGGGGGAAAAAGAAGTATTTTCAACTCTGTGGTTCCACCTGCAGTGCCAGCACACGCTTCCATCTGTATGTGCTGCACAGGGTGTAGGTCTGGGAGGCACCACAGGCTGCCCAAGGGCCTCAGGCTCTCTCTGGTCTGCCTGGGTTGATGTGAAGGCAGCAGCCACAGGACCCGGGAAAGGATCATAGAATTACAGAATGGTTTGGGTGGGAAGAGACCTTTCAAGGTCATCTAGCCCAACCCCCCCACTCCTGCCATAGGCAGGGCCACCTTCCACTATCCCAGGTTGCTCCAAGCCCTGTCCAATTCTGTGTGTCCAATTCTGGCCTTGAACACTTTGGGGGATGGGGCAGCCACAGCTTCTCTAGGCAACCTGTGCCAGGATCTCACCACCCTCACAGGCAGGAATTTCTTCCCAAGATCGAAACTAAACCTGCTCTCCTTCAGATTAAAGCCATTCCCCCTTGTCCAGAGTCTCTCTCCAGCTCTCTTGGACCCCTTTTAGACACTGAAAGCGGCTCTAAGGTCTCCACAGATCTTTCCCTTCTTCAGTCTGAACAACTCCAGCTGTCTCAGCCTGTTTTCATAGAAGAGGTGCTCCAGCCCTCTGAACATCACGTCTGTGTTGTCCTCACTGTGAAGACACAACAAAATCACTCAGTGGTGGCTCCTCTCTGATCCTGGGTGAGCATCACTCCCACCAGACTCTCCCCAGCCCTGCACTACCTCAGCTCCATCCTCCACTGGTTGCCAGAAAACAGCTGCTGAAAACAATTAACATATGTTGATTGTTTATTGATTCCAACATATTAATAGATTGGATAATAAACAGTACTTTTAAACATTCTCTTAACCAAAAATATAACAAATATTTACAATCACTCAGTAAAAATACAAAAAGCATACAGAGGCACTGTCTTTCTAAAAGACATAAGTGTAAGAGGTATCAAAAAATAGGAGACAAACATTGCTTGTTACAGAATACTTTACAATCACTGACTTGCGCAGTACAATTGCTATTGGAATATCATTACATCTGTGCAGTTTTGCCAATATGCTCAAATATTTAGAATTTAATTAATATCAAGCTAAACTGCATTCCAGGTATATCAGAAATAAAGATAAAACAATAAAAAGCACAATAGAAGCAAAAGCTGGGTTGGGAATTCAAGACAGATTACCCTCTATACAAGCGTTCTAAAATATAGTGTGTAAAGCTTTTCTAAAGAGAGAGTATCCCTTTTTTCTTCTCTTTTTGCAAACGCAGTGTTAAGTTTATCCTTTAAAAATTCTAGCGTTTTATAAAAAGTTAAATGACAGGGTTGTATTTCCACTGTTGCCTACAGTAAAATGACTTAGGACATGATGAAAGAGGTCTTGGAACACCCTTGATGCCCCACAGGCCCCTCTACAAGTGGCATCACTGATAGGTTCAGCCACTGAGGACACCCTCTGCCTCCAGCAGATGCAGGCAGCCCCAGCACACCCCATCCCAAGCAATGGGCTCTGACCAGTGAAGCGTCACTCACCTGGAATCACAGAATCTGCTGAGCTGGAAGGGACCTGTCAGGATCATCGAGTCCAACTCCTGGTCCTGCAAAGCACCATCCCCAACAATCCCACCCTGTGCCTGACAGCCTTGTCCAAACACTTCTTGAGCTCTGCCAGGCTTGGTGCTGTGACCACTTCCCTGGGGAGCCTGTTCCAGTGCCCAACCACCTTCTGGGTGAAAAACCTTTTCCTAATACTTAACCTAAACCTCCCCTGACACAGCTTCAGGCCATTCCCTTGGGAGCTGTCACTGGTCATGACAGTGAAGAGATCACTTCAGGAGGATGCCCCTCAGGAGGATGTTGTAGATTGCAATGAGGTCTCTCTCCCCTCAGCCTCCTTTTCTCCAGGCTGAACAGACCAAGTGCCCTCAGCCACTCCTCATAAGGCTTCCCCTCTCCAGACCCTTCCCCATCCTCGTGCCTCCTTTGGATGCTCTCTAATAGCTTTGTGTGTTTTTCATATTGTGAAGCTCAAAAATCACACACAGGACTCAAGGTGAGGCTGCACATACAAACTTATCTGAGTAAAGGCAAAAGGAAGGAGCCAGGAAAGCCCCACACTGCCCGTTGTTGGCAAACACTCAAAATTTGTCCACTTTGCAAAATCGTGAACTGCAAACATCCACAGCCATTGTCTTTCCATTCTTTTCTGTACTCTGGAGATGAACCTGGTGCTCAGAGCCTCTGTGATCTTATCTTCCCCTTTCTGCAACTGGAGAGAACAATTCAATTTTACCGAACTACACTGCTTTCTCAGGAATTATTTGAAAGTTTAAGATTTATAACAAAACACTGTGTGCTTAAATCACAGGAATCTGAAATGCATCTTTCATCAAGTCAGGAGCAAACGAGCAGGAAGCAAGCAAACCCACGCAGTGGAAGAACATGACACCTTAACTGTTAATCAGCATCAGAGCCCAAGTTAGAAGAACCTGGCAGAGGTACCAAGTCAGGGATCTGTGGTCCAGAAGACATCACTTCAACAAAGCAGTGACAACAGGTACTAATCACCATCTTGCTTCTGTCTGAATGACCAAAAAAAGGGATAATGTCTCTTCAAACCCATACCAGACACACTACATTTGGCTATTGCCCCAATCAATGTGATCGGTTGAGTTAGAAACAAACAAACAAACAAAAAACCCAGCAAGGAACAGCAGAGAAGCCACACACTGTGCGAGGCAGGAGAAGCAGGAGTAGCTCATCTGTCCATCATTTATGCATGATTTATGTACACCAGCTGTGTTGGCTACTATGAAAATATGTTTAGTGAGACTTTCACTCATTCCAGAACTTTTCAGTGTCTGCCAAGCCCTGTGGAAAAGGCAGATGCTGTTGATGTGCAAACACCATCAAACACCATGTTTGGATGGGTGATTTATTCAGCTGCTCTTGCTGACTGCCAGGAGACCCTGACCCCACTCCCCACAGGGGCTTCCCTGTGTCCTCAAAGGCAGCACTATTGGGTTTTGGGGGAAAAGGAAGCCACTTTAATAACTCCCATCCCCTATACTTTTGTTCAACAGGCTGGAATAAGCTGCAGCTCCCCCCTCAAGGCTAAGGAACTGTAGGGTTTCATGCACCTGGCACAACGCAGACAATTTCTGATGGAACACAAAGCCTGTTGTTTCCATGCAGAAGTTAACAAGAAAACTACAGCTGACAGTGGGATGGCTGTCCAGGACCTGGATTTACAACCCACAGGAACATCAGTTCAACAGTTCTGTTATTGATATTGCATGTGCTGAAAACACTCACTCTGCCCTGCATTGCTTTGACACATTAGTCTTTAGTCATTAAGGCCTATGCAGGTTCATTATAAGCATTAAGGCCTCGAGAAAGCAAAATGCATTTATTATGCCATACCTCCAGTGGTTTTTAATATATTTTTTCAACCATTTGCTTCTCAGATACTTGTACCAAAAATTCATACAGCCAACCAATGAGTTATAAATTAGGCATCCCCTTCCTCAGCATCACTGTTCATTTACACCTTCCCAATTCCAATCAGTACAGGTACACTCCAGGCAATGTTGAACCTGGCACTGCTCCGAAGGCAGATACAGGCTGGGTCATTCACATCCACCTTGCTGCATCAGCCTTGAGCTGCTATGGAGAAAGCACATCAAAGGCTTTGGGTTGTTTTTGGTACTTGTGGCATTTTCCAAAAATGTTGCATTCACCTCACACCCCTGCACACATACAGGTTAAAAAAAAAACCCTTAAAGCTCCTCACAACTATGGATATAGAAATCAGTTTTGAGGCACTGTAAAAATGACAAACAACACCTTTCTAGCTTAGGCTGTAAACATCACAACAAAGATTTACAATTAAATGTTTAAATACATATTCACACATTCATGTCTGATTTTAACACTAGAATGGGGTGTCATGGTACAGAAAGAAAGAAAGATAAAGAAAGAAAAATAAAGAACCTGCAGGTATTTCCAGTTCTACCCCTCTGCACTCTGGCTGGCTAAAAGTAAAATCGAAGAAGCAATTCTTTTGACCATAGTCAAACTAGAGGATCATGGGTTAATAATGGCTGGCTGTAAGTCAAAAATCTCATTGGCATCAATGACACCAGGAATTTTAACTAGGATTTAAAACAAAATGTTTTGAGATCATCTGTATTTTCCAGATAAACACCACAGGGTTTTTTAACCCATCATAAAATGCTTTATGCTCTTCTATAAGCACTGTTTCATTTATTATTCAGTTTCACAAATTTTATTGTGAAATGTAGGTGATTTCTAATTATTTCATTATTTTTTTCAAAGATAACCTTTGCACCTAAATCCTGTGCAACTCTGGAAAAAAGCCAGGACATGTGGGATGATCTTAAAAACCACAACACACAGCTGAGTTTTGAGTTTTTGAACATGCTTTGCATGTTGAACTCTGCAGGGCAAAACCTGGTTAAAACTCTTTTGGGAAAGCTTCAGATCTCCCCAAATGCTCCCCATAAGCTACGGCTTCCACATTTCAAACATTCCTTAAGAGGGGAGGAGAGCACCAACTATTGCTTTAGTTGGCTGGCAGCTAAAAAAATTTCTAAAAATTCTTGGACAGTGGGTTTCTGTTGTGTCCATGTATGAGGGGAGCAGCAGGAGTGCTGGCTTGACACACGCTGCTCTGCAGGGATTTGGGCTCTATTCATATTAAATCTAAACCCACCCTAAAATCTGTAAATTTCTGCACCCATTTCTACTTTTCTGTGTTTATTTCGAGAGCAGAACAGTTGATGTGTAGCTAATTTACTGTCACATTGACTAAACATTTATATTAGCCAACCAGAGCACTCCCAATGCACATAAAGGAAACCTACATTAAAAAAAATTAAATTAATAAATTATTTTCAGATACTTCAGCAACGTTCTTCACTTTTGCTGACATTTTGATAAATTTTTTTTTTTGAAGTTCAGAAAATAACACTCTCAGACTTCATGTAGAAAATAACAACAATGGAAACTACCAAAGGATTATACGGTATCATACAGAAAAATGCTCCCAAGTTTCAAGTGGTGGTGACAACTGGTCGTCCCCAATGCACAAAGCTCAGTCCATCTCTGGGTACCCATATTGGTATCCAGGCAGTCAGCATATTCCTTGAACAGGATTTTCTATTTCACAGGCAGAAATAGCTTCTTAGGTGGTGGTGGCAGAGTGAAGGAAGATGTAGGGAGGTGATCCAACCCATTCCATCTCGTCTGTGACAGAGGCAAGGTCTGAGGTCAGTAGCAGCAAGTTGTCAGCAGTTGCTAACAGAACCATGAGTCCTTCTCCCACATCCCTTGTGTTGTGAGTGGTTTATATAAATAGCCCAAGGGTTACACTGCTGATACTTGTTCATCTTCTGCAAAACAAGATAAAGAAACAGGCAGTTATTCCACCAGTCACCACCTCAGGCACATAGGGCACAGACCAGCACCCAGTGAGGTGATCACAGTGGGTCTATGACAACTTTACCCCTTCAGCAGCGTGTTTTCACTGTCTTTATCATTGATCACTACACATTCTATATCACTATTTATCAGGTCCTCAAGGAACCACAGAATGGTTTGGGTTGTAAGGGGCTTTATAAAGCATCTCATTCCAACTCCATGCCACAGGCAGGGACACCATCCAGGTTGCTCCAAGCCCCATCCAGCTTGGACTTGTGCACTTCCAGGGATGGGGCATCCACAGCTTCTGCAGTCTGAGGTATGATGGTCATACGATAAAGACATATTGCAAAACAGAAAATCCCAGATCCTCCAAGAATTATCAGCATGCAGTTTCCCAGTATGCCAAAAGCTATGGATTTGGGAAAAAAGCCAGCAAATTTCCATGCAGTAAGCATTTTATCCCAAATAAAATTAACCAAGCACTTCAAAAATAGTAAAATATGTGTCTCTAAAAGTGTACAATTAAATTTAGCTTAGAAAAATTTGGATTAAAAATGTTTGAAGCAATGACTTCTTTGTTTTTACATCAAAAACACAACAGAATTAATTCCAGGCAATTTTATGTTTACTATAAGTTTAAACTGCAGTACTAATATATATGTTAAATACTGCTTACATATTTTAAAGGGCCAAGATACAATCATTTTGCATCAGAAATTGTTTTAATCTAAATACAGGCTCATTTTAAATCAGACTGAAATGGAAGGAAATTATTACAACATTCTAATAAAAAATTAATTCACCAGTAAAGGGTATAGAAGATCACATTGGTGCACAGAAATTAAAAGCAAATCAGCAGATAAACAATTAAGTAGAAATTCCCCTGACCTGAAGTTAGTTTTGACACAATGTAAGAGCAGTCTTTAGGGGAAAACCCTTTCACATTTTGGTCACCCCACGGATGCCATGCTTGGCAGCACTGGCTGTTGCTTCAAACAAGATCATGAAAAATGAACTGGAAGAGACGCTGTCAGGGCAAGTTAAGCAGACAACATTGGTTTCATCAAATGAACTCTCCAGAAGAACAGAAGGTCACATTATTTTGTTCAATATTTTGAAACTCAATCTCCAAAAATACCTGTTGAGGCATAAGGCAGCTCAATGTCAGCACACCTGAATACAAATGAATTGAGTTCACCAAATCCAAATCACTCGTTTTAGACCATCCCCATGATGCCAGCCAAAGCACTGGGACACCAGTTAATCAACTCAGGGAGGCTGGAGTTTTCCCACGTGTCGCCTGTCAGTGTCCCATCACTGTTTGAGAAGGGACAGATTTTAAAGAAAAAAAAAAACCCTACATGCTCTTAAGTGTCTCAGCTGTACTTTAGGAGATCTTATATGTATATCTTTATATATTTATTTACATATAATTTGAGTCTGTTTGGTGCCAACATGCTTTTTCTAAGGGGAAGGCATTCTTCTTTGCTTTAAACGTGTATGTACATGCACACAGCTATGCATGACATACACAGCCACGCATGTGCATACAGCCATACAAATGCAACTGTGTATTTAGAGATTAATCAGCTTTTAATCTCCAAGAACGACCCAAGAGAAAGCCCAGAACACCGCTGTGAAGTGCACCCTGCACAGCCCCGCTCCCGAGCCAGGTGTTCACCTACCATCCTCTTCACTATCTGCGTCAGGCAACTCTGCTACTCTGGGGCTGGATGGCTGCCGGCCATGCCACTGAGGCATCCTCGAGGAGACACAGGCCACCGGGTCACTACCGAGAGCAGCTGGTGGAAGTCTAGAGAGGTCACTGTGCAGCATCTTTGACCTCTGCACTGCCACATTATAGTCTGGAGGTTTGAGGTGTGGGTGGTGGGGTGATCCTTCCTTTATGTCCGCTAAAGAAATCCCCATATATCCCGGAGGGGTGGGCGGTGGCTCCCTATACCTATCGTCCTTCTTAGGTGAGGTGACACAGTACACTGGGCATAAGAAATAAGCAATGGAAATGTTAAAGAAGAAAAACAAAGGAAACAAAACGTTAAAAAATCATGAAATGTTACAATGGCAAAACAGAAACTGATAACAAAATGCAAATGCAGAAACACTGGTTATAATGACAGCAGCAGGTATTTACGCCTTTATTTCTGCTTTCTATTTATTTTAAGAAGTCAGAGTAGCAAGAGAACCTATGAACTCCTTAGCTGAGATGCCAATTGAGCGGAAAGAGGACTCTAAGCTTGTCTGCATTCAGACCGCAATTAACACCTTTTATTACAGACCCTATTCCTGTGGCCCTGCTGCAAGAGGTGATGCTCCGGAGCTCTCTGGCAGGATGGAGAGCCAGCACAGCCAAGTCTGCTGCCACTGCTACAGGCTGGGAAACTGAAACAGAAGGAATTAAGGCAACCAGCCCAGAGTTACTTCGCACAGCATGCTGGTGTCTGACAGCAAGAACTGCTGGTTGACTTCCAACATCCACTTCATCACTCAAAAGAGGTCAGTGGCTTAACACAAACTCATTATAATAAAACATCACCATATCAACTGATGTGTATAAAGGACATGAAACCATCCAGCTATGTTATAGGAAGAAAAAATAACAGCATCACATAAAAGTGATTCTATGAGGCAGACTGTGTATTGAGCCTGCATTAATTATTTTACGTTTTCACAGAGTGAATAATGGCTTATCACATCCATACTTCTGATTTCTTACTTTTTTCCTTTAGTTTTTGTTTTGTTTTCTTTCATACCCTTATCTTAAACTATGTTCTTTATTTACAAGTGAGAAAAAACCAGGAACAGACATTGGAACAACCTTTGGAACAGCTGCATTACACCTTGTGCAGTCATGAAAAGGCTACAGTCAATATTATTTATTTGCAAGGTCCATGCCACATAATTCATCTTTTCCCTTCCTGCCCTGCTCAGCAGCAGTTCAAGTCACAGAGGCTCTCAACCTAAAATTTAACTCTTCTTAGGTTGCCTCCCCTCCCTCCCACCCCAGGTCTGGGGCTCATGTGCATGTTAAATTCAGTTTTTTTCCACGGACATGTTGCAACAGGAGAGTTTCAAAGCCACAGTAATTTTTTTAATCTGTTAGTTAAGTGAATTTGCATTCTTCCTGTGGATCCATTTTAAACAGTGCATGTTCATTAGCTTCATTTATTTTAACAAATGTAATAGTTTCTTATCTTAGAATAACATGAAGAGATGAAAAATAAAGCAGTATTTCTTATTGTGTTGTAGACTTGCAAGATTCCAGGTTTTGGTATCAGGAACACAAGCTGGTTCATACTTGATGGCCTCAGCTCATGCTTGGGCTGACAGTAAAACAACCAAAACCAAATTCAGTCAGTCTGGGGTTTAGCAGATACACGTGGGTACAGGCAGAGATGTATACTGTTGAATTACAGGATTTATTTTCATTTAACTAGCACTGTATGAGGTCTCTGTGAGAAAGCAGGGGAAGTGAAGAGGGTTTGCTCTTCCCTGGAGGGATGGGGAAGGGCTGGGTCCTCACCTCACCTTCACTCTTGGCTGGATTTGCAGGAGGAATGATGAGGGTGGGTATGTTCTCCTTCAAAGCAGAAAGCTTCAGGCTCCCTAGAGCTAACATTTAGTCTACTGTAGTAATGCAAGAATAATGTGTCCCTTTGTCAAGTTCCAATTCATACTATTTTACTAACAGTGAAATAAAGTGAAGATATCTTTGGCATACTGTGTGATGGTGAACAGCTAATGGATTTGCATTTGCAAACCTGGAATTATATCCACCCATATCAGATGTTTCCTTCAGCAGACATACACATGCCCTACTCCAGCACTCTGACTGCTCCTCACAGCTACATGGTGCAGAATAGAGAAAGAATTAAAAGGAAGGGCAAATGCTGTCAGCAAAGACAGCATGTACTGAACACTGAACCTGCCATCTCCTAATACAGCTCAGATGTTCATGAACACTTCTGAAAGGCTGCGAGGGCAGAGCACAGGCACAGCAATGAGCTGGGGGCAAATTTTCTGCAAGACTCCACCATGATTTCTTTTCCAAAGCCAAGAAAGAGGAACACAATCCAAGACCTCTGCCCTATGTGCAATATTTATTCAGGCAATTATTTTTGATAACATAAACCCCTCCAGCAATCCACTCAGTAATTAAATTGCATTTCAGCTGCACCCTTGCCTCACAGTCTTAGAAAGCTTTGCATTCCATGTTTTATCTTGCTGCTAACCCAGTTCCTTTAATTTTGGCTACTGAACTCACTAGGACAGGGGAAGAACATCTTGCTTGATAGAACTATGCATATTTGAAAGAACATTTTTAATTTTTTCTCCTTTCATAAGTAGCCAAACTGCAGCTGTACAATCAAATAAATGGCACCTTAAAACAGCAAGGACAGGAAAGGAATGTGCTTTGCCCTTGAGCTTTCAGAGACCAAAGCCCTGTGGATGAAAGGATCCCCAGCTCCACAGAGGCAGGTGAGCTCCACACCACTCTGCAGTCATGCTCTTCCCTCTAGATTCCTGGGAAGTCTGTATAAGGAGCATGGGATCATTGATCCTTGTCAGAGGAACATCTACAGTGATGATATGTGTACACCTCCACAATCATTCAAAACAACAAAATACCATACTACAGAGAAGAACTGCTTGACATTTTCCTGAAAAGAGTTTTCCTGCAGACCCATGAAATGATGGGGAAGTGCACTTTTTTATTATCTTGATATTCCTAATGCAAAAGGAGGTGGCTTGAAAACATACTGTGTAGTGCTCTGATTACAACCAGGAGTGAAGCTGAATTCAACATGCCAAGCATCCCCAGACCTGCTGATGTCATTTCTTAACAACTTAGTATCAAAATGAAAAACAGATGTAGCCGCTTCCATGAGCTGTTGGCTTGGCTTACCTATCAGGCCTTTTTCTGTACTCGAAGTAACAGTTTTGTAAGTTGTATCAGAGCTTGATTTAGAGTCCAAAACCTCCGTCTGCTCTGCTGTGGAGCTCTCCAGCCCCCTCCGCTTAATTGTCCCATAGTTTGTCTCGTAGGTGTCTGACAGGGAGCTGGAGGATGCCCAGCTCTGCCGAGACTGATCGAGCTCCACGCTGGCTTTCGACTGCCTGTTGGCTTTGGAAAAGGCTTCGGAACACAAATAACCCTCCTCAGAGTAACAGTTTGTGGGATCCACTTCAGCTATAGGTTCGTCCAGCTGGGTGTGACGGTAAGAACTGAGGAGATCCCAGCTCTTCTGGTTTGGGATATTCTGGAAATTGTCATGAGAACTACTTGAGCATGAAGTCCAGCTTCCCCGGCCGCTATCTGCTGCCTCTACCGTGATGTGCTCGTGGGAGATCTCCTCGCTGCTCATGGAAGATGTGAATGCCATCCCTCTGATCAGAGCAGGCCTGGTGATGGACCAGCTACATTGGAAAACAACAGAAATTGGGAAAAAAACACTTGTAAGGCTTTACAATAAGAGCGACATACTCAGAGCCGTACTCTGGGTTTGTATCAGGTGAGCAGCAAGGTCAAAAGCACAAGGGAGCACTGACAAGAGACACTGTTATTCCCAACTCATTACTGCACACAGCAGCAAGGAAGTTATTCCCAAGGGAATAACAAGTTTGCAACATGCATTTCCAGGCTGCACCCCAGATCCATAAATCTGGCCCACAGAAGCTCTTCTCTACCAATGAGAGCAACAGTGCCTGACAGAAAGCAGAGGAGTAAATTACCTCTTACATTTAGTCTGCTACCACCTTTTTCTTTACATTTATAAACTAAAACCAAAATAAATATTTAGAATAAAATCCAACCCCTTCACTGGCAGCAACATCAAGTTGTTTAGACAGAGTGGAAGCAGCTGAATTTCAAGAACATTTGGAAATACTGGGCATAAATAACATTTGTGGGAACAATATGGAGGGACAGATTCTGAAAAGCAAAGTACAAAATTTCTTTTTTAAAGAAATGTCTGCTGAAAGCTCTAATCACTCTAAATGCATAATTAAGGGGAGAAAAATAAAGCCAGGTTTGTATAAATTTAGAATACATGAAGACAGGATTGCTAGACATCATTCAAGTCTCCCAACTATTTCTGGGTGTGTTAACAAACGCATGGGCAGCACAACATTAAAATTCAACACCCTCCCCCAGCAGTTTACTGACACACTGTGAAATCAAGGAATCTTGCTTAGATATGTGCAAGCAATTTTTTTTTTCCTTCCTTTTCTATTTTGTAAGTTCTAGGATAAAATCCACTTTCTTTCCCCGCAATCCATTGAAACTAAGGAATAAAGGAACAACCATAAAACATGAACTCAATGTGTGTTATGCCTTCTAGAAAATGGAATTATTTTCTTTGATGAAGCACATCTTTAAATTCCCATTTTAACCCTATGAAATAAACGGAATTATTCATTTCTTTCCATCCCCAGTAGTGTTTAAGGCCAAGTTGGATGGGGTTGGAAGCACCCTGAGCCCTGCCGAGACAAGGGGGGTTGGATCAAGACAATCTTTAAGGTCCCTTTCAACCCAAAGCATTCTATGATTCCATGTGCTGGAAAAATTAGAAATGTAAGGAGCATCTCTCATTTAGTTGAATCCATGATACCTGAGGACAGACAATCCTATCCCAAGATATATTAAGACCTATTACATCCTATGGATCAAGGTGCTACATCTAGCAAGAAAAATCCAAAAACTCCCAGTTCAAAGCATCATTTCAGCACAAATTTCTCATTGCACCAAAGTAACAAGAGCTCTTGTGTGGAAACTGTCAGGAAGACAGTGGCAGAAAGCTTCAAGTCTGCCTAAGCAACAAATGGTAATTAGAAAAATCCTTAAAAATTACATAGATCATGTTAAGTGACTGGCACTGCTGACTCAGAGAGAATTGATCATATCGTGTTGTTCTTTTGTTTTCTCTCCCCATGGCACTAATTTGCTAAGTATCATCCTGGCTTTTAACACACTTCCAGTCTCCTGCAAGAAATACCCAGCTAAATCCCATTATGGGAACAAGCTGTTGTCTCCCCAAGTAACACTTGTAAGCTTCTTACGGAAACAGGCTCACACAGATCAGCCAGTGCTCCAGCTTCCAGCAAAAGCTTAATAACCACAGTGGAGTGCACAACTGTGTCCTGGCCAAAGCTTCCATACCCCTTCTGACACCAGGACACCAAGCCCAACCAGAACCAGCTGCACCTTACCCTGGGCAGGGCTGGCCATAATCTGTCAGTGCCTGAGGATGCTCCTTTCTCTCTGCCCCGCCTGAATCCACCACAATGAGGGATTGGGACAAACTCCTCTCATCCTGCAGTGCTGCTGACATGGAGTCCACAGAGCAGTTGCTCACGATGCTGGACCGGGATGAAATCTCACTGTGACTGGAGTCCGAGAAGTTGTCAGATTTAGTGGAAGGTATGAGGGCATAGCCTAAGGACAGGAGAGGAGAGGAGAATGTCTTGATCAACATATAACAATCAAGTATTGACACACACATTTACAGTGACGATATTTAGAAGAAAAACAACCAAACCTTGTTTGCATACAATCAGTCCACTGAGGATTTTAGGGTACTAAAGCTTTTAGCATCTATCAGCATCTAGCACTGATTTATTAATGTAAGTCCAGGGACACCAATAACCCACCTGCAACTCCACTACTCTCCAGAGCAGCAGTTTTAACCTACACAACCAGAATCAGCAGCCTACTGCATCGGTACTGGGTTGGCAGATCAGGTCTTTCCAATTCTTCAAGGGCTCTGACTCCTTCAGTATAAATGCAGCACACTTCCCACTATCCCTCTGCCATACTGCCATGACTCAAAAAAAGATTCTGGCAGTGGAGAAGGAGATGCTGACTAAGGTAAAAGCCAGCTATTAGCACTCAGGGATTAGCCATATGGTCCATTTCAGTTTTATTATCTGCTCCAAAACTAACAGAGAAGGAAGCAAAGGCAGGAAGTACAACCTTGCCAGGAGCTGGACCAGAGTCTAGCGTTGTTCCCACAGAAGGGGAACAGATGAAGACCCCACCAGATGCAGAGCAAAGTGTATAATGCATTTTTTTTTCTGCCTGGCTTACCCTCAGGTAACTTCCTTCAGACGCAAATAAGGTATACACCCCTATAAATCCAACACCTCAGCCAAGCTTTTTTTTCCTAGATTTCTGCACATATGCCTTTTAGCTGGACTGCCACACATTTATATTGATTAGGTGAAGAAGTGAAATGACAAGGCAGTGTAAAAGCCAGGCCAGTGATACACACAACCTAATACAGAAAACAGATGCCCTTAAGTGCATAAACAATACAGAGATGATACACTATGGCATGTGGAGACACTGGCATACAGCCACTGAGCATAAAGCTCATAATTTGAGATTTCGCAGCTTAACTTTGATTATTGCTGTAAGATTTTAAGAGCAAACATGAGCAGTAAATATCACTATTACTAATCTATAGAACTGAATCTTAAAATGTACTTAAGAGCAGCCTTTTTAAGAATAAATTTCAGTTTCCTTTCCTTTGGCAATAACTAGTATTTCATAATCTTTACGTTTTTAAGGGACTCTTTAAATTTACTGCACTGCAGTAAGAAATGTCCTCACAGTGTTCCTTAATGTGAAGACACTGTTCTTCAAGAACTTTGACTAGCTGGAGAACAAAGGGGCTCTTCTTCATTAAAGAAATTAACACTATCTGAAAGCTGAGCCATAAAATAACAGCACATGTATATGAACAGACTAAATGTAAGTATTTGCTGGGCTGAAAAGGGCAGCAGATGATGTGACCAATGGAATTCACATCACTGCTTGAAGTGAGGATTCCATTTACACCGTATCAGGGACTGTGATAATTAACAAATGTTGCAGAACTTACTGTTTCATTGGCATTTGTGACACACTAAGTAACTGTGAACTGACACTGTACCTGTTCCTTGATTTTCTAAACTTCACATTATTGTCTTCACTGCACTGTAAGGGTGATTAGCTATAAAGAACTGACACAAACATCTGGAAGGGAAGCACATTAAACATCTTAAACATGTAAATGGATAATGCTGAAATAACTTGGATAAACTCAGGATATCTGACACAAGATGGACATCAGTCTTTCTCCTAAAAATACATTATATAGTCTTCCTCCTTCTTCTAGGCCTTGTGCATAGGCAGTAGGATGTGTACACAGTGCTGTTGCTATAGATACTTGCTGTACTCAGAGTATCAATGTCTTTGTCCTTTTGGTTTTCACTGCTTTCTAAGGCTTCAGTGGGCTCTGCTTCCCTTTTTGCAGTAAAAGCTGTTCTTTCCCTGGAGAAGCTTCTTTCCCTAAGTCTTCTAAACCGGAATCCCTTTATTTTTGTGGGTTCATGCTCAGCTTCTGCCTTTCTACTCTCTTTGTCTCTGTTCGCCTTTGCACTTTTCTCAGAACTGTCTCCGGCTTGGCAAATCATCCGAATTTGCTTTTGTAAATAAGCCCCACCTATTCCATAGCTGCGCTGTCCACTGTTCTTGTTGCTGGTTTCACTGGCCAGTGATGAGGAAGAGCCAGAGAGATTCATCTGACTGCAGTTATCCAACTTTTGGATGTTGCCAACTACAACGAAGTAGACACAGACAGATGTTGATGAGATAAATAACAACAAAAATAACATCCTAATTTTAAATCCTTTTTTGTTCAATCTTATTTGTATATCACTTGGGTATAGCTCAAAAGAATATGAAATCTAAGATTAAGTGGAACGTGTTCATGCCTATAATTATGTCTTTCATCTGTCTGTGAAGCACCTAATTTTAGATCAATGAGCTGTTAACACAACACATACAATAAAGTACAGATCACCTCAATCAAATGAGATCAGTGCTAAAAATATGTTGAAAGCAAGTTGAATTAATGAAATAATCCCAAAGAAACAAAATATTATTTTCAAAGAACCAGATAAAAGTTAACAAAAATAACATATTTATAAGCGACAATCAGAAGTCTCAGTGAAGTAAGGTTTGGCAACCCAAGTATTTAAGCTTTTTATACATATGCTGTGTTTAAGTAAAATAAGTGGCATTCTCCTAAAGGAAACGGGATCTTGTGAAGGCAGAAGTGGACGGACCAGCCTGATCTCCCACTGGGAAGGGTGAGAAGATGCAGCAGGTCACTGTGTCATGCCATGCCAAAGCGGTGGCTTTGGGCTGTCAGTGAGTCAAAGCAGCACAGAAGGGGGGGAGAGAGGCCTTACACCATCCAACACTGACCACCTGGGCTGGCTACTGAGTGGTGTTAAGAGATTTCAAATGAATTCCCATCCAAGGTTGACTAATGATGAAGTGATGCAGGTCTTTTAAGACGAAGACATCAAAAATAAAGGGATTCTCAGGGCATCATGAAAGACAGGGATGTACACAAAGCCCTGTGCACAAGAACAAAAAATAACGAACAGCAACTCGAGGATTTAGATGGATCCACTACTTCTGCAGCACTCTAAACCACCTGTCCTGGAGAACAATGACACCATTCTATCTCCAGCTCTGTGTAATCACCTGGTATTCCAGCTACCGTGGGCAAGACCAAAAGTTGTCTGAACAGCTGCAGTTTCTGTCCAACACTATCATCTTCAAGAAATCCCCAGGTTTGCGAATCTCATTTATTTAAATGGCCAAAATCTGAACTGGCATGATGGCAGGTGTCAGCACTTCAGATCTATTGGGAATTCTGCCAAACATTTAGGCAGTATTTTAAGAAAACAACTGTTCCCTTTTTTTAAATACTAAGTGACTTAAAGGTCCAAAATATACAAACATATTGGAAGATCATGTCTATTCATAGAAAGATGTGATTCTACTCTTGACATGAATATTCTAAACTACTATTTCTCTTACATGTCATTACCAACAAATATTCCTGCCACTGCCCACCCTGGTTTAGGCTCCAGTTCCTGAGACTGATGCTGCCCCACACACGTACCTTTGCGTGGGGAGCCCTGAGGAGAAGCAGGTGGGCTGGAGTGCAAAGAAGATGCCATGGACATAGTGTCATCTGTTTGTTTCTTACTACTTACTTCCTCAGACAAGCTTAATGACTTCTGTGGAGAGCCTGTATCTACGAAAACAATGGGATCATTTACTGCATATTATTCTTCTTTTGAGTTACTGATTTCTGTTTAAACTATTCAGCAAAGAGAGGAGCAGATGCTCAGAGAATTCTGCATGTGGAGGCAGTCTCCATTTAAATTTAGATCAGTTCAGCTGTGGCCACTGCTACTGCTGGCTGCTCATCTGCAGTGTGTTGAAACAACCATATCCCAACAGGAAACACTGCAGTGGATACAATTGTTGTGGTTTTGGCAAAGAACTGTGTAAAAAAAAATATAGCTGTGTGCAGTATAAAGCTTGGAGGAAATCCTTGCCCACAGCGTTGTTGGGACTGTGTTAAAAACCATGTGTGTCAGAGCCAACAGGTCAGTTCAAGATCTTCACAAGCAGGAGTTCTCAAACCAACACGCATGGGCACTTATCCAGTTTAGCAAAACCAGTGTCCCACACACGGTTTGGTGTTTCTTACTCAGTATTAGACCATCCTGCAGAGGACAGTGCTGAGGAATTATTTCAAGTTCTCAAGAACTTGTTAGATCAGCATGGACCACCACAAAGGAATGAAGAAACACCTCTGAGAAAAGTTTCTGGAACTTATCAAACTGCACAGGTTTTTCAGAGGAGAAATGAAATAAATACTAACTAGAAACAGTATTTTATATGCTGTAATATACTGTTTTCTGAAGCTATTTTAAATGATGTTGATGCCAAATATACTGTAAAATAATTTCCTATCAGTTATTGACTGAAGCTAACTTTATTTAATAATGCACAACTGTAGCTTTCAAATGATACAATAGTTATGTAAATAGGACAAAAGCTTCTTAATACAGAATATACTGCTTTGCAACTAGCAATTTTAGAGACAAAAAAAAATGTTCACTAGGAGCAACTAATAATATATGTTGCTCCATTTGACCATCATGTTGTTAAAATGGTATCCCAGAGGTAAAAATATTAAATATCTGTGATTTGTTTCAATGATTTCACCCAAATATATTAGACTTCATGAAGCAAGAGCATATTTGGGGACAGCACCTCACTTGTTCCTTAACTGTTTTAAGGAAAGTTATTAAAGGCTGTGCAAATGACTAAGTAGACAGCATGCTCTCTTACAGCACAGCAATATGCACCAGCTGTTTTAAAATTAATTAATTTAATGACGTACAATGGTATCTCACATAAACCACCCAGCTACAAAAAAGCTCCTCCCTCTTGTTTACTCTCATCTTTAAACCTC
Source organism: Eulacestoma nigropectus (assembly GCA_013397775.1). Lineage (NCBI taxonomy): Eukaryota > Metazoa > Chordata > Aves > Passeriformes > Eulacestoma > Eulacestoma nigropectus. The sequence continues at coordinate 85,397 of VZTE01002532.1, forward strand.
CCCATCAAGGTGAACTGAAGATACTCACTGAATGTGACATGATCCTTTGTCAGTCCCTTTTTCCTGCTGGGGTACAAATTCACAGTTGGGACCTGAAGAACTTGACTCATTCGATTTTGTTGATGCTGATGGGCTTTTGTGGTTTGGCTAATTGATCTCATGGGCACTGGAGACATTTCGGAGGATTTCCCTCCTCTTCTCTCACTTAAATTCTTTGTCACTGTTAGGGAAAAACTGCATATAAATATCTAGCACTTTGAATTGCAGGTTTATTGCAGTACAACCATCCAGACAAAGGAACCACTGTATAAAGAAGATAAATTGTATTTGAAACCATTTCTATCTCATCACACTGAAGATGACGTATGAAATAGCTTTAAAAAAAGCCCTAAATTCTAGAAAGTGCCATAGAGGTACTTAATCAAAAGATCGAAAAACGTTATCTATTTCTACCACAAGCCTGTATTTTAAATGTTTGCATGCAACGTGCAATTGCGTAACAGCATCTCCTTCAAAATCAGGTGGTTTTGCAACTGGCATCGAAAGTTCCACTAGGTGGCACAAGTGATTTGCAGCACAGGCCACTGCTTCAGCTTCTGCTTTAATCACGCAGCAATTCAAAGACTGAAGTTAAGGCCATCTGATTTCTCCTTATATTCTGTTAGAAAACTCTGGACTGCAGTGCCACTGCTGCTCATTCCTTCCACAAGCAAGGTCAGAAGTTTATTACTGAGGTAAGAAATGGGGGAGCTGAACCCCTGAATGTGGGTAATCCAACCAAGTGGGGAGGAACATCCCAGGGACAGATCAGTGCTCTCACTTCACCAGATTTAAAACCACAAGGGGCTGGCAGCTTGCTCATGCTCCACGTCACTCACCCATTCTTCTCCCAGCTCTGCAATGAGTATAATCTCAACTGGATCTACTACCTGTGGGTTTTGGTGTTTAGGGCTTTTTCCTTAGTTTTTAAAAATGGTACTTTTAATAATATGCCAATCTACTACATATTATTTGTATAACCACTTAAACTTCATTTTCCTTTCTCATGTTTAAGAAAATAAGGACTTGATTTGCTTAACTATATGAAATAGAACAGTCAGTATATATTCCCTATTTTTACTTCCAAATATCTATGGCTAGCATTGTGAAAATAAGATTTTAATTTATTTATTTAAAACAACTAAAAAACAACCTGATAACATTTGTTTGTCTCTTGGGCCTGGTACCTGTTACGATTGCACATAAATCATCTATCAAGAGTTTAAACACAGAGAATTTAACATTTTTAAAAGGGAGTTAAATATGGCCATTTCCAGGTTTCCTGCTTCAGTGCTATTTAAAAGTAAATGCTAAAAGAAAATCTGCATAAAAAGGCATTTTATGGAATAACAAGGATTTGCATTCTTAATACTGGATAATGGCATAACATTTGTTTGTCTCTTGGGCCTGGTACCTGTTACGATTGCACATAAATCATCTATCAAGAGTTTAAACACAGAGAATTTAACATTTTTAAAAGGGAGTTAAATATGGCCATTTCCAGGTTTCCTGCTTCAGTGCTATTTAAAAGTAAATGCTAAAAGAAAATCTGCATAAAAAGGCATTTTATGGAATAACAAGGATTTGCATTCTTAATACTGGATAATGGCAAGGACTTAAAATTTTATCTTCAAGATGCCATCTCCTAGTCACACTTTGAACTTACCTCATCAGAGACAAAACAGTATTTGAAGACAAAAAAAGCCTTAAGAGTGCTGTATTTGGACAAAAGGCAAGCAGGAAACATTATTTTGCTTAGCATGGTTGTCACTCATCTATTTTGAAACAAATCTGCCCTTCTTCAAAGTGAAAACTGCTAGAGTACCTAAATAAAATGCAATTATAATTTCTCATTTCTAAATAAGAATTTACTGGACTGTGTAAGACAGCAGGTCAGACAACAGTCTGTTTGTCAAGAGCTCAAATTATGAGAGCTGTCCTGCTGTAGTCCTCAATTTTTGACTGTCAAGCCATGTCAAACTCATCAGTCAATATTGACCTAACTTCTCAACAATCTTCATTTATTCTAAGGTGTAATCCATTGCAGTTTCTATATTGATTTTGTCTCTTTTCATTTCTTGCTGTTCATAGGGTAAACACTACTTTTATCCTTCCTAACTCTGTAACAGGACAGTGGGGCACCAACAGAGCTGACGTGCTATTGAATTTCCTGCCAGACTGATTGAAAGACGCACAGCTTTATGAACTAAAAGTCAAAATAAAAAACATCACAGAAGTTTTTTGAGCTCAACCAAAACCTGAACACACATGCCATCTTGTTGAAGGTCTCAGTACATGAACTGACAAAACAGCACTTACTACAGTATTGTCTCCTCAGAGGGAAAGTTTAAAAGAGTATTTCTAGAGAAGGAACAACATTTTTTTATAAATGCCACAGATCAGGCTGCTGTTCTAGCTCACTGTACTTACAAGTGCTGTACGCAGGCTCACACTGAAGTGACAATATCTGGATCTTTTCTTCATCTGTCTCTACATTGAGGTTGGACAGGTACTGCTTCACCTTCCTTGCCATCTGGGCATCCTCATAGAGCTTCTTGGCATTCAGGAGCGAGCTGCGGCGGGCACGTTTCTTGTGAGCACCTCCTTGCACATCCAGCATGTTCGAGTTCATGCTGCCCTGGCTCAGAGACCTACAAGAGAAAAGACCAAAGCAGTAAAGGTTCAGTTCTCAACAGCAACGAAGAAGTACAGTAGCACAGGCCAAAGCAGATTAATACCAATAATCTTCAGTTAGGGCTAGTGCATGCTGATGCAAATGAGTTAAAGAAGATGAACAGCATTAAAACAACACTTGTCTTAACATATTTGGGTAAATTGAGAGCAGCGATTTGAGTCTAGAACAGGACTGCATATAGAAATGTGGAGCTGGGAAGAACAAGGAGCAGTGCTGCGTACGGAACCCATTTACCTCTGCTAACGAACTGCAGGCTTGTGCTGCAAGACCCACAGCTGACAAGAGGAAATGGCCTCAAGTTGTGCCAAAAGAGGTTTAAATCAGACATTAGGAAAAACTTCTTCATTGAAAGGGTTGTCAAGCCCTGGAATAGGCTGCCCAAGGCAGTGGTGGGGTCACCCATCACTGGAAGTGTTCAAAACCACGTATTTAAAGGCACTTGAGGACATGGTTTAGTGGTGAACATGGTGGTAGTGTTGGGTTGATGGTTGGATTTCATGATCTCAGAGATCTTTTCCAACCTTAACAGCTCTATGAATTCAACTGTAGATTCTAAAAGTGGACAAACTCAGGAACTTTGCTGGTTTAAGGAACTGGGTACCCACTGTGTGCATCAGCCTTACACAGAAACTTCTTGCACTTAGCTGAGCACAGAAGTGAGTGACCACTGCAATCCTCTTAGAAAACTGAGCTTCTTGTAATGGTTAAACAAGCGGCAAATTATGTTAAATGTACAAAGTGCATTTGATGACACACTTAACTTCTTTCTTCAATTAACTAAAAACATTCACAGAAGAGCAGCTGATTGAAAAAATGTATCCCAAGAAAGGTGAGGAAGGCAGTGACGATATACATATACCCAGACTTCTACAGACTTGCATCTATGAAAGAGGATGCTCCTCAATACTCCTAATTTTGAGCTCTCAAATCTATCAGTAACTGAAGCAAAAGTAAACAATCCTGTAATTGTTAAAGAACATGAGTTACTCTCCCTGACAGTCACTCCTATTCACACTGAAAGAGTGACCGAACAACTGATCTGGGTATAGTTCAAACCAAGTCACCTCTGTTTCAACTGCCCAAAGTCCTACAGCCACACCAGTTCTGATGCATTTTTAAATAAATGGAGATCACAGTATAAGTCACATATAAATTCTAATGGAAAATGTCAAAGAAGTTGTTCAAAGCTGGGTTTGTGTGGGGATTTTTAAACATTCAGATGAGTATTTTTAAAGCTACATGAAGTCATTTATCAAGATCTTGTGTGTTTACAGAATCACAACTGGCAGAATAAACAACGTCAGGCACAGAAGAGCCATAATGGCCAAAGGAGTTAGAATGAAACATGTTGTTAGAGAAAATCCAAGGAATCAAGTCACTGAGCTTAAAAAAAAATGTTGGAAAACAGCTGACTGCAATATTTTCAAATATGTCAAATAAATCATTCTGAGAGAAAATATAACCTTAAAAACTGTCAGCAATTTATAGCTTAATTAAATAAAAAAGTAATGTTACTGGAGGCAAGGAGCAGCAAAAGGCATGATGGAGCGTTCACAGCTATTCAGACCAAGGGGACACTCTTGTCTCTTGATGGATAAGGACAAAGCTATTCTACAATGGTCAGGAAATTATGTTTATTTTTAGTGACAGAAATTTTTTATTGTTTATGCACACTGTTTTTTTCTTTCAAGTCTGGACTTGACTTTTTAAGGCAATTTCATTCTATTTCCTTTAACAATTACGTTTCCTTATTCCCTTGTGTTCACAGTAATCCCAAGGGTTAGAAATACAGTGGCTCCATGGGTCCTGGCTATTTCTCTCCATAGGCTGCCTTGTGAGCAGTTGATTACTGAGCACCAAATGCTGCCAGTCAAGGGCATCCACACCAGTATCAGGGACCAGTATCCAAACCTGCTCACCCCAGTATGACCAGCCCAAGTCCTGGCACTGTCCCCACCACTGCTATGCAAAGGCACACAGGTAACACTTTATGGGCAAAAATACACATAACACATAAAATATGGTTATAATGGGACTCTTAAAATCACTGCCCTGGGCGAGGCAGGAATTTCCCTGGCCAAAATCAGAACTCTCATCTTTAGTCATTCCGTGATCCAGTCCTTGCACAATCAACACTCTCAGTGGTATCAGTGAGGATTTTGGTGTAGGAAATGTGAGATACATTTTAAACAAATACTAAAAATAAACACTTTGAAGGTTGCCTGAACACAAACTTCAGGGAGGAAATTACTACATCATTACCACAATTCAAAATGTCCTTATAGTTGAAAATGCAGAACGGCTTCAACTTTTCTGTAACATGTTCAAAAGCAAGTTACTTATTTTATTTACTTCCCAAATAGTTTGCCTTTCAATATAACTGCACAGCAGGGTTTTTTTAATGCACAAAGCCAAAACTCAAACAACTTATCTACTACACAAAAGCAACTCAGAATTCTTATAGCTGCAGTAAAATGTTGGCTGTAACCCCTTACTCCTGTTTTAAAAAATACATGTATTGCAGGGTTAATAAAATGCATGCTGTATTTCAGATGCATGCACTAATAAGGAGGATGCAGTATGTTAAGAGTTGCATAATCTTTATTTATCTTACTTGCATTCAGCTCTACACTTACCCCAAACTTCTCCACCTCTTCTTCCTGTAAGCAAGAGCCATATACATTGAAGCGTGTATTTGAACAGAAAAGCACAGGAAAAAAATAAAACAGTTGAGAGTCAGGAAGAAAGATGTAGACAGGAAAGAACAGAAAAAAAAAATCTCTATACAGCCAATTCTTCTCAAACAATAACACAATGTTTTCATGGAATGCAAGGGCAAGACCTGACAAATACTTTACTATCTATCAGTTTTTTGTTTAACCTATGAATTGAAAAAAAATCAAACTTGCATTTATTTTTTTTTTTTTCTGTAAGTCAAATTCAAATTTGATGGAGTGAGTAAAAATTGTGCAACTCATTCATATTGCAGAAAATGGGATTAAATTAACTTATTCTTTGCATTAGGCCTGCTGAAAGTGTATGAGAAATCATCACTATCAGTATTCAAGTTTATGATACTGTTTTCTCTTGATTGTTGGCTGGAAAACAAGCCAGTTGCCAAATACACCTTGAAAGCCTAGATGTTATCTATAATTGGTAATGAACTTGTAAGCAAGTCTCATATTACCACTAATACACATTCTTTCTTGTTAATTTTTCATCTTCAAAAGCATTTATTTCGTGCTTCATAACACAAACTGATAGATCAAACACCAGAGGCAATGAAAATGAATATAAATGACATGAAAACATGGAATTATTTTCTTTTAATCTTTGGCACTATCTCTAATATTAGATGCCTAAGCAGTTTATGGCAGTGTGCATAATTTAAATTACAGTCATTAAAATGTGTTCTGTAATTCTGAAAAACATAGTAAAGGTAACTATTTACTATTAAATTTATTTCATGATTAGACTTCATGAGGTCTTAGGAAGTGCATGGGCCATCAGGAAAATTTATTTACAGACTAATTTCAGCTGTGAATGCCAAAGTTTCTGAAAAGCAATCACAACTTCTCAGTTACTGACTATATAATTTTATGCTAAAAATACAATCTTGGTAATTCCAATCCAACTGTATAAAGGTGTAGCACCACTGTGAAACAAATCCATCTTTAAATGACATTAACAAGGAACTGTTATTTTTGGCTCAGACCTCAACTGGGCCATTTTTAGAGTCATAGAATCACAGAAGAGTTTGTGCTGGGAGGGACCTTAAAGCTCATCCCCTTCTAGCCCCTGCCATGGGCAGGGACATCTTCAACTTGACCAGGCTGCTCAGAGCCCAATCCAGGCTGGCTTTAAATGCCTATATTAAAAAAAAAAAAAAAAGTTTCCTGATAGCCAGCCTTGCAAACAAAAACCAGACAGGATTGATGATGCTCTGTGAATGCTGACCACTGGAATACCACAGGGAATCAAATCTCTATGCTCTTATAAATGCTCCCTATCCTTCCATGCCCTGTTTCCTTCCACTGCAGAGATGTAACTGAATTCACATATCAGAGAGAATCACAACTGCATAGGTGACTGGAATTTTGAGTGGATGAAGCACACTTCACCCAAAAACTGTCCACTGTGTTTCCCACTTGCACTACTCCCTCCAGGGTGTTCAGAGAGATCTCCCCTGCTGGGGGTGCACATGGGTATGGGCAGCTCAAGAGAGTATTTTGCCATTTTCTGAAGTCGGAGCCATGTGGCCATTCAGCACCAGACGTGACCTTGTCCCCAACTCCCCACCCAAACTGCACCCTGAGGGGTCTTGTCTGGTCCATTAGTTCAAGGCAGATAGTGCAAGGAGCAGGGCCACCACCCATCCCATAAGCACCTACAGGATCAGGACCCGGTATCTACACAACAGAGCCACTGATGCTTTTAGTTCAGCCAGTGGGAAGAAAACAGATGCAGGAAATAATTCATTTCCACTAAATAAAATCTGGAGCTAATCAGCACCAGATTAGAAGTTATGTTGCTTTTATTCTGCAGTTTGTTAACACCGAGCCTGGTGATATTCAGCATCGAGATAAGAAAAAAATAAGAAAAATAAGCCAAGAAAAACACCCTCCACCTGCTGAAGCCTGAACATTTCAAATATTATGTAGGTGGAACAAGCTATGCTTGGAACAAATAAAAAATATTTAGTTTGAATTTAATATGTTATCACTAGGGTTTGTTTTGAAGCAACATTTCAGATCTATACATCAGTGATTTAGGTGCTTTTTATCTCTCTCTCATATCTAGATAATGTTATTCCCCCTAATATTATACCTCTCTCAAAACTCTACTGACACTAACATTATATTTGGCAGAAATAGGTATGATTAAAATTAGAATTTATTCTTCTGTGTTTTTTAAAGATAATAGATTGGTTTATTAGTCATTTAAAGCAAGTCTGGGAAGCATCAACTGTTTTGCCATAATTTGATAAAGATTGTGGTTTGATGGTAGATGTCAGTGATGAGGTACACAATGAAATATCAATGCGCTAATGCACACAGAGAACCAGATTCCCCCCACACTGAGACTCCTTTAGTGCTACTGCCCTTCCCATTGCACACCTTTGTCTGAACATCACAGCTGGATCCATGTTTGCCGAGGTCATTCGGACAACTTGGCGAATTTCTTTGGCAATCATCCTGAGTTTCTCGAAATTTACCAGGCCATCCACTTTAGAGTCATTGCCTACATAATTGAAAGATATATATAAGAAAAAAAAAAAAAAGAGTAAGAAATATTTCTGAACAGCCACTGTGCTTCTAGTCCTTCCCCTGTTAACCTTCTCTCCTCCCTGTCCCCTAGTCAACACAATTTTTTTAATCAAAACAGCAAAACCAAGATGCTCTGGCAAAACACTAATGGAATCAGGCCCACTTGGACTACCCTGTATTGCTTTTGTTAATCTATTTCTAAAGTAATAAGTATTAGTAGGAGGAAAAAGGAATAAATGAATTATGCCCAAATTCACTTGCATAATGTTAAAATAATATCAATACAGAACTGGCATTCACAACATTTACATTAGGAAAAAAGTTCAAATAGTTCTGAACCATCACAACCAAGAATTGAGCATATTTGGAAATGGTTCATCTCAACCAGCTGTGAACAGAACTTTGTATAAAGGGAACAAAATGGAAACATTTAAACAAAACCCCTTGAAAATGTTGAAAGCAAGAGTAGTTGGTGTATCATCAGAGCTATGTGCAAGCCACAACATGGAATGAAAACCTGGAAACATTAAAGCAACAAGTTTTTTGTAAGAGAAAATATTTGAAGTAGTGTAACTACCAGACAGCACACTCACCTAACGCTTCCACCCTAAAACTTAGGACAGCTGAGGAGGATTATAGCATTGCTTTTAAAATATTAAAAATATACATTTTATTTTTAATTTTTGTTTAGGACCAGTCCCTTCCATTAGGCATTCCCAGTTCTATTTTATTTTACTCCTACAAAGGATCCTTCAAAAGCATTCTATTGGTGGCAGCTTCATTAGACACACATTGACACACTGAGCACTGAAGAAAGGGCTGAAGTACATTCAACGCTTCATTTATTTTCTCTTTGTTTGACATTACCTTCATGCAGAAATGTGATATCTTTCTTGACAACAGGGAAAAGTGGGATAATTGGAGGCTGCATGCTCTGGCTGCTGAGGATGTTGCGATATTTTGCCATGTTTCGAGATGGATCAAAAAGATCTTGAAGGTCTCTGAGGTGCTTTTCATACTTGCTGGGTAACTTTTCCCAAGTGCCTCTGAGACGAGCTACGGGTGCAAGATTTAATCCACTGCAAGGCAGAAATGTTTCATTATTAGCTGTGAGTGGAATCGTTACTTTTCAGAAGGAAGTGAAGGGTTGGGGGGTTGTTTTAAGGATTAAAAATAGCTTTCCCAAGGTTAACTGTAGCAGGCTACAAGTTCATCACAATAAACCTCTGCTGTTCAAACAGGACTGTGAAAATGACTGCTTCAGGTACAAATTTCAAATTACTGCCAAAATAATCTCTCTATCACAGGACTGATGTCTATTTAAGAACCACTTCTCTCCTGTAAAAATGTATGCCACAGTAAGAACAAAAATAGTAAAAAATGCATGAGGTGAATCAATGATTGCACAGAAAATGAGAACAGTGCAGAGCTCATCCCAAGCAGAAGTAGGAAGACTTTAGAAAGAAATTCTTCTTTCTGAGGGTGGTGAGGCCCCAGCAGAGGTTGCCCAGAGAGGCTGCCAGTGCTCTGTCCCTGAAGTGTTCAAGGACAGGCTGGACAGTGCTCTGTCCCTGAAGTGTCCCAGCCCATAGCAGGGGATTGGAATGAGATTATCTTTAATGTCCCTTCCAAACCATTCTGTGATTCTCTGACTTCAGAGCTTCAGACAAGAGCATTTGTAAATGAGTGACAGATTGAGAACTAGAAGCAGCAGATATGCTAAAACTTGTCACTGTGCCCTCATTCCCACTAAGTAAAAATACATCCAGAATTATTTGGATGCAAAAAAACCCCATTAAACAAAAACATTAAACTAAATCCATCCTCCCTATCATAATTTGTCACCAATTATGCTCAAGAAATTCTGCAATAATTGCAAAGTCCTCACCTCTGGAGAACTCGAAAGGGGTGTGCTCCAGCATTCCTTAGCAAATCGAGAATCACACTATCACTGAATTTGCTATTCTCAATTTATGTTTTTTTCAAAAACTTATTTTGTATTTGGTTTATTTTTTAGACAAATTTCTCTCCATGCTATGCCAAACAAAGCCTTCTCTGACATGAAAAAATCAAACATGTGCCAGTCCACAGCTCCTCTTTTCCACATTACATTAGGATGGTTATCTTCCTATTTCATGAGACATATGGCACCAAACTGCTATACAGGACAAGGCAAGAAAGAGAACCCCTGTGCCATATGCTAACAAAAACATTCTTCTGGAAATAAAGGTAAAACAAAAACTAACTTATTTGCCTTTTTTTTGGGCGAAAGACCACTTCAGTCATGGCCTGATTGGACTTAACTGAGAAGCAGAAAGAGTAATTTCCTCACCTACAGTAAACCACGAGAAATTAGGGAGCAGAATATAAAAATTAGAATCAGTATCCACGTGTGTATTCCCATGTAATGAGCAGCTGAAGTCTCAATGACTGTCCAGTACCCTTTACAGAAATTCATGAATTCTTTAATGGCTAACCACAAGCCAATACAATTTGATAAACTGGTTAGACATGAAAGAAAATATTTTAAAATTATGTTTTCAACAATGGTGCTGGGATACAGCAAAAATCCAGATCTTTGTCTAATGAATCACAGTACCTTTTTTTTTCCTACAGTAAAGGCTGGGTGTAAGATAATTGCAAACACAGGAAATGCTGAACTCATGCTGTTAAAGCAGCAGCATTCAGCATAAATCAGAAGAGAAAGCTTAAATGTGCAATTGAAGAGGGAAAAAATAAAATAGAGAAGCAAGCAGATGACAGGAAAGAATGAGAAAGAAAATGAAGCCAAAACAAGACTGATTTGAGGAAGTCCTTACAATGAAAGGAAGAAATAAAGTAATCTCATCATCACAGATACAACTCAGTGCACCCTGGAAAAGTAATGATGACTGACAAAAAGAAGGGAAATTGGGTGCCAAAGTCACAGAAAATGACACAATGCTCAGGCAGGTTTCTGAAGTTCATCAACCAAACAGTGCTTTGTCCCCATCTTCTCTTTTCTTGCGAGGTAACAGTGAAAAAGAGACTGTCACACCCAACACCACAACAGGACTGAAGTGCTGAGGTGACAGTGAGGAGACTACAGGGACAATCCACCTCTGACCAGTCTGGCTTTGGAAAACCAGCCAGCCCCAACCCACAGTCTGCTCAGGATATTCCCATTTCTTTCTTTTCTGTTTAGATTACCAGAATTGCCTGTGACAGCACCAATCAGATCTGAGAAATGGGAAGTATTTCACCTTATCACTGCAAACATGGAATTGAAGTTCTTGCATTCTCGACAGTGGAGGGCAATTTTAATGAAATGCTTAATAATCTTCATTCTTTTGAGTTGGTTTGGCTCTGCTAAAATTTCCATGGCAACCCAGAAGGTCTCTTGATTTATGACATCCTCAAACTGCTTCAGGTGAGCATTCCCTGTTTTGGAGTCCAGCTTGTAAAGGTCATCAATGTATTCCGTGGGCTCGATGTTGCGGAATAATTCAAAGTCCCGCATGGAAAGCTGAGTGGCCACCTCGATAGTGCTCAGCTGGAGGAGCGAAATTTGGCTCTCTCGGAGTAGCTCTTGAGCATCTTCATCTGAGCATAAGGTCTCTGTTTCCATATTGTTTTTCAGATAATACCTGAAGAATAATTGAGTAACAACAATACATTAGTGATACTCTTCAGAGGGTTTGTGAACACAAAGACATTAAACTATACCAATCACTGTGAGCATTACAGAGACAAGAAGGGACAACATAACCTTGTACTTCAGTTACTGTAAAATAACACCATTACTTAAGCAAACAAACATTTCAAAAGCTCTTTGTTAATATTTTCATACTGTACTCTGTAATATGCTGTAGTGTTAACCTTCAGAAAAAGGTTCATTACTTTTCCATTTGTAAATTCAGCAGTGAAAATAGCATTTTAAATATACACTAGTCCTGAGAAATCTCCTGTTAATGTATTTCTACATTTCTTACACAAATTTAGTGTGTTTTTTTCCCATAAATTTAGTGTGGTATAGTAATGCATGAGGCACAGAGTATTCAGGAAATGAAAATGTATCTGGAAAATTCATTCCATGGTCCCAGGTAGATCACTTTCAGATATACAGAATTTTATTACTCATAAATTCTCTCTGTTGCCTAGCAAAGACAACTGGAGAATATTTTACTTTCATAAACTTTCTTCTGGTATGGATCAGGTCATCAGATAAAACCAAAGAACTTAACATTTCAGAAACATTCAGAACAGTCTACTCAAAAATGGAAGAATTTATCCCAGGTTAGTATCAGTTCATTGCAGCATGACACTGAGAAAGAAACTAATTGTATACTTTAATCCTCAAGTACATGTGGGAAGTGTCAAAACAAATATAACCTTTTTCTCTAAGTGTAAACCACTATATACATTATCCTGATCTGCTAAATTTAGCTGTCATCAAGCAAGCTTGCTGTAGATTTAGGGAGAGATTTTTGGGTGCAGAAGTGGAGGGTGACACAGAGGTAAGTTACCGGCATTTAGTTGCTTGTGCAAGTAGACATTTGTCTATTTTAATTAAAACATCCCTCCCTGATGTTGGACTTAATTATCTTGGAGGTCTTTTCCAACCTACAAGGTTTCAATCCTGGAAGGCAAATAAAACCCAACCAAAAAAGGTACATTTACCGTCCATTAAAACCTAACCAAAAAAGGTACATTTACCGTCCATTGAGCTGAATCCTGTCAGCCAGCTTGGAGAACTGATCCGGGAGCCTCCGCTGTTTGATGACCCCCTCGGGGCTGACGGACACCTCACACAGAGAATAGGTGTCCGGGGCTCCTGTCAGGTTGAATTCATGGACAGCGTGACTCACCACCTCCTTTGCTGTAGTGTCTTTGCTGATAATGATGTAACAGCTCTGCTGATCTGCTTTGAAAACTCTTATCACTTGATCTGGAATATCTAAAAAAAGAGCGTAACACCTTTAATGCGTCAAGTTACTTTTCCTTTGAAAAGACACAAGGTCACTTGGAGAGATTTTTCACAAGGGCACGTAGAAAAAGGGGGAATTGGATTAAGCTGAAAGAGGGCAGGTTTAGATTGGATATTAGGGACAAATTATTCCCTGTGAGGAGGCTGAGGCCCTGGCATAGGTTGCCCAGAGAAGTTGTGGACTCTCCATCCCTGGAGGTGGTCAACACCAGGCTGGATGGGGCTTGGAGCACTTGGTCTAGTGGAAGGTAGGGGGTGGAACTAGATGATCTTTAAGGTCCATTGCAAGCCAAACCATTCTGATTTACTGTCTCATTTGATCATCAGGAAACAAAAACAATCAGCTGCTGGGAGAAAAAAAACCATGCTGGACTTGGAAAATATTTAAATATTCTGGGTTTTTCTTCATCTTTGTGAGGAGAAAAGAAGACTCTTCTCCTCTCTGCTTTTCTACAACTCAATTACTCTATCATCCCATGACCACAATCAAAGTACAAGACATCCAGGTATGTAACTACACTGTGCACTGCTCCTTCTCAGTGTGTCTTAAAAACTTTGGCAGCACCATTCCTTCTTTGGCTGTCTTGTGTTTGTGAGAGCCAGATCCACATGCATGCCAGGGCACGCTTCCCAGGGATGGGAAGCCACTGAGTATGGATGGATGGGTTTAGGGTGGGAGGAAAGGAGATTTGGTTGCTCCCAGAACTAGCCACGAGCTTTTACGCTTGCTCTCTCCCTTGAAGGAACTAAGTTGCTGCCAGCAGTTAATTCTTTGGCTGGTGTACTTATTTATAGCACATTTTATGTTTTATAAATGCATTAGAGAACAAGTTTGTCTGAGGCAGCCTACAGCAGGAAATAAAATATCTACAGAAACATGTTTAATCCACAGCCTGATGACTGCAAATAATTTGCTCTATTAGCTATTACAGAAAGTTTGATTTTCAAAATAAAACTGATTTTAAAAAAAGGTCAAGAGTCAAAATGCATACTAATTTAAAGCACAGGGAAGCCAAATTTTCCCCTTCTCTGGAGTCTGAAGACTGAAACGTCACAACTTTTCTGCAGACCTGAGAAGGTGGGAGGCTGTTGCTGAGCCCTCAGCTAAGGCTTCAGAGTCTGAACCTCTCCAAAACCATTCCGGAGGCAGATGTGCCATAACTCCTGCATCAGAGTCAGAGATCCCCAGTGAGAGAAGGGAAGGGCTGTCATTAAAGCAACAGCCTCCAAAACAGCCCTTCCCTTCTCTCACTGCTATTTGTCCAGCCCTTAAAAACACAGTGATAAGTGCCAAATCCGTGGATTGAGGCATGTGACTTGCCCTGGAGTGCTGGTGATGATCAGGTGTCCCTCAGGCCCTCCCAGCAGCAGCTCTCTGAGCACAGTTCTAGATGCTGCTCATCCCACTGCCTATACATTGATCATCCTCCATCAAAATTCACTGCTTAAGGAGGTAACAAAGATCTTTGGGGGCAAGGACCTTGGAGTTATTTCTTGCATCAGGACTTAATGGTGTTATGGGCACAAGTAGAAGGAATTTCAAGGTAAAAGGTAAGCAGGTAATCTATGATCCAGCACCAAAGGTTCCACCCATTGGAAAAAATAAAGGCTCAACATCAGCTGTAAATAAATTTTAAGATCAAAGAAAACACGGGTTAAAAAAATTCTGATTGAAAGCTAATTGCTCTAACAGCTGCATGATTATGATTAACACATTATCAGAACATTCTCATCAGAAGCTAGGTACTAGCTGAATTTGAGAAGTTCAATATATATGAGAATAGGGGCAATATAAGGGAGAAGTAAGTATTTTGTACTTTATTTCAGAGTGAAAGTGGTGAAAATGACATACTGAATAATTAGAGAAGTGCCCGCACTCATAAAAGTGGTAATAGATAAATGGAAGAGGGAAACATCTATACTTTGGTATCAACATACCTAAAACTCAGAACACAGGGTGTAAAACTGAAAACTGAAATTTAATTGGGGAGAAAAAAGGAAAAAGTAAAACAAACAAACCAACCAACCCAAAACAAACAAAAAAACCCCATGTAACCAAAACAATGTAACTTGTGACAGATGAGGGAAACATAAATTACAGGCACATTTCTGTCTTCATGGTCTTTGCTTTTAAGCAGGCAAACATAAATTATTAAATTAATTTTTTAATGCATTATTCAGCTCATTTTGACAATACAAAGCACATTTCAAGTTTGCATGCACAGAATTTGAGTTATGAAGTACAACAGAAGAACAAACTAAATCTCAAACTGTTATCTTCTGAAACTTCAGCTCTATGAAAGAGATAGAAGCAACTTCATCCCTTCACAGCAAGGCCACAGAGAAGCAGAGGAACCTGCCAAAGGCCATTCAGTGTGTTGGGGGCAGAAATGGGAATAAAATGCAGGTCTCAGCCTCAGCACAGCACCGTGCCTGTACAGGAACTTAGGGATCTGTTTTAAGGAAAATTACAGGGCACAGGGCTATTCAATGCCCTACAGTATAACTATGTCAGTGCAATGTCTGATAGTGTTAAATTTACAGGCAAGCCATGCAATAATAAGGTCTATAGGATGCTGTACATGAGGATACTTACAGTAAAACCCAACAGCTGCAGGCAGGAGAAAAAGAAAAAAACCGTGTCAACACCAAATCAAGACTTGAGATACTTAGAAAACTTATCAAGTGTACACTGTCAGAAATAATTTGGTTTTCTCTGACATTCAAACATAGCAGCATATTTGTTATAGTAAGCTTAAAGTAAAGCTAAGTGGTCCAGCTGAAGACGTCCCTGCCCGTGGCAGAGGGGTTGGAATAGATGACCATTAAAGGTCCTTTCCAATCCAAATCATTCTGTGATTCTATGAGTGAGTCCAAGATGAACTAGTTACCACCATTTCATATTAAGCGGTAACTTGTATAGTATTAAATGAAGATTTTTAGAAAAACATATGTAGCTCTCATGCAGACAGCAAGGACCGGGAATTGCAGCAAAAAGGGAACTTTTTTCCTATGGGTATTTATGCACCTGATAGGATGTATCTGTGCACATCCCTTTTAAAGGGGAAATCTGCAAGTTTATGTAAACATAAGTCACAGTCACAAAACACTTTACAGAATATGTCATTATGTACAGAACTTACAGTCAAATTAGGAAAAAAAGATTCTGACTAGACATGTTTACAGGCAGCTGCATATTGCAACAAATGCCTCCTGCAGCCACCCCATAAACTGGATTCCTACAGCAAGAGCAACGAAAGCCCAGACCACATATATCAAAACATTTTTAAGACTTTTAGACATACCATTGAATATACATAATGTTTGTAAAACATGAAACATGAACATCACTGTGCTGGTACCATGGCAGTTCTGTTCTATCCACAATACTGCTTGAAATATATACTGACAGATGGACGGATGGACAAGTCAAAGCACTGAGGAGAGATGGTAAAAGAGAAAGGGGCAGACAAAGACAATCTCCTTCCACTAGAGCCAATTTACTCCAGTAAATCAAATGCTCTCAGAAGTGGCAAAATACATTTCTTTGTAAAAAGAATTAAGTCCCACATTACCTAAAAAAAGTAAGCAAGAGAGGTTCAGGCAGTGTGGATTTTCAGTACATCTCCAGTTTGGCCCTGCTAGGCCCACAGGATGCACAGGCAACTGCACTCAGCACAAGTGATGGTGGTAAAAGTTGCAATTTTTCCCCTGACCCAGCTGCCTTGGTAACCATCCTGTAAATCAACCTCAAGCCACCATTTTACCTGAAGGGTTCGAGAAATCCAGAATGCTGGTTGTGGGCTGCAGCAGGTCAGGGCTACTGGATGAGAGAGTGCCTGGAATGGGCATGATGGCCAGGCTGTGCCGGCACTGCCGTGTCCCCACGATGCTGTCATCTTGTGACTGGCTTACACTGCCATCACTGCAAAACAGTTCTGGTTCAATTGTCTGCATTAAACTCTTCCTATTCATCTTGGGATGAATGAAACTAAGAAAAATAATGGTGTTCAGCTGTTTTAATTACATGCTATAGACAGGCTTTCAAAACAAGGACAGGGGAAAAAGATTTGAAAGTGTTTATTGGGAGAGAAAAGGTATTTTGGTCTTGTTCTGCATTCATGGGGTAGATGCCATGATTTTTTTAAAAAACATAAGCAATGTGGACATAATGACTAGAAGCATTATGTCAAGCAATTGGTATCTCTTAATGGCCTGAGACTGAAGGAGGGGAGGTTTAAGGTAGATGTTAGGGAGAAATTCCTCCCTGTGAGGGTGGTGAGGCCCTGGCACAGGATGCCCAGAGAAGCTGTGGCTGCCCCAACCCTGGAAGTGTCCAAGGCCAGGTTGGATGGGGTTGGAGCAACCTGGTCCAGTGGAAGGTGCCCCTGCCCATGGCACGGGGGTGGAATGAGATAGTCTTTAAGTTCCCTCCCAACCCAATCACCTTCCAATCATTCTATGATTCTATGATTAAAATATCATAACCTAATAAAGAACCATTACTTTTTGACAAAAGAGTCTGACAAACCTGAACAGTTTTGGAGGCAAGATGCTAAAACGGGTTTTGTCTAAAATTTTCCTGATTCTGTTTCTTCCACCAGATACAGTGTTTGCTTTCATTTTCTTGTTTCCTTTTTCACGAGGAAACATCTGTTCCACATCTCCAGGCATATCTGGGATAGAATAACGGTTGTTTTTCTTTTCTGCAATTTTTGGAATATGTGGAATTCCATTTTTCTCCTGTCCTATCCTGCAGAGCAGCTCCTTAAACACTGTAAGAGAAGATACAGTCGTTGTGAGTAATCTTTGCACACTCAGAACTTCACAGTGAATTCTTCTTTTCCCCTCAAACCTTTTGCTTCCCACATCCCAGAGAGATAATAAGGAAACACTGCATTCAAGGCAATCAGCACTATGCATTTATTAGCTTTTTTGTTTCCGTCTTTTAGGTAATGGAGTGCAGATGCTTCTTCAAGAGTAACTGCAACACAGACTGTTTGCTTTTGTTTGCTTCTACTAAGACTACTGAACAGAAGCTGCATCAAATTTCCTACTTGCATTTATGAAACTAAGCTACTCTATAACCCGCACTGACATTCTCAAAGATAGAATTGTGTGGAAATTATAGGGTTTTTGTTCTGTTTCTTTCCACATATATAGGGTGAAAAAAAAATGTTCAAATTGTCTTGTCAACATCAACTATTTCTTTAAAGATTCTTTAAAAATCTTTTCAAAATCTTTCAAGTCAGAAATTCAGTATTTTCTGTTGAAAATATGATGATACTGGAAGAATGCAGAACTGTAAACAGTGAATTACTCAGATTGTCCCTATGAGCAAGGAAACCAAGACTTTCTGTAGAAAAAGTCCAATTAAATGGTACATTTCAATTAGATAATAAAAGCTAAGGCTACAAGCTTTCCTAGTATAGATCTGAATAGAATTCTGAATAGAAGAGGAATTGCTCACTGTCAGTACCAGACACTTAACACTCAATTAAAAAGTTAGGATAACAAGTATCACTGTTGAAAAAAGCTTCAAGACATTAATTCATTAAAATTTATCAGAGAAATCACCTTGAAATTCTATCAGCTAGCAGGAGGAGATTAGAACCCACTTGTAAATGCATGTTGCTTACATTTATAATACAAATGAACAACCTATCACTGTCTCATTTATAGTGATGCTTCATTTCATGTCATTTCACATTAGTCTGGACCACTGGTTACTCTGGTTGTTCCAAGATTTTTTAAATTATGCTAATAAGAAACTGCTGAGGGCTTGAACCTTTTTAGCTGCACAGTGATAAACATAGAATAATAATAATTGAAAAAAAAAATCAATAGTGAGCAAGGGCAAGTAACTGGAGAAAGGAAATAGGAAAAGAAAACCATCAGAAGATACAGATACAACTATGGAGGAAGGAGCTATCCTGTGCACAGTCTCCTTCTTTCTATAGCTTTGGTTATTCTGTTGCCTGAGGAGGATTATAGAAAAAGAACAGATGATTTGACTGAGATTTTAAAGAGGTATTTAGGTGTTTATATTCACGATGACAATTAAAAGCCAACATTTATATGCCATACTACTTTTTATATCCCCTTTTCAATTATAAAGGCAATTCATCCTCTCATTCTTACAGCCATTATAAAAAGTTTTACAAAATCCCAGTTTTACATTTTTGCTGTTTCTCGGCAAAAATATTTTGGTCCAGATCCCTTGGCTTTGTTTCAGCCTTATTGCATGGAGGGACACTAAAACAGCTTAAACAGTCATCTGAGGATTTCTCAGGGACTGAAGAGCTGCTTGTGCTGGCTCCATGCCACTCAATGTGCAGCCCTTGGCACATGAGAACTTATCCAAGCAAACAGAGGCACAACAAGGGGACTTCTGCACAACTTCTCACCTCAAGAGCAGCAAGTTGGAAAAAAAAGGTGGAATCCTATCGCACTTACAAAGCCAGAAGGAGTGGAGTTTTTCCTTCACACATAAAAATATATCATATATAAAGTCTACTCACCAAAAATGTTTGTTTTTACAGTAATGGAGAGATGTGTGTTATTCCTTAAGATTTCCAGAGCTTTTACAAAGGTAATGTTCTCAAAATTCTGTCCATTTACTTCCATTATCTTTAAGAAACAAAAATTAGACTATTAGGAGAACATCTGTCTGACAGACTTACAAATACAAAGGTGGTAATACACGCACAGCAAGAACTTCCCGGAAATTACCATATCATCTTTACAGCAGCTACAGAATGAAAACATTCTATGTAAAATAACTATTTTAATCATGTCAGAGAAGTTATCCTGCAAATAAGTCAGGACTTCCATTTTTACTTGAAAAATGCTTTAAATAAGTTTATTTTCTCTGATTACATGACATTGTTGCAATTAATCAAAAATGGTGGAACTGATATCGCTTCAAAAGCTGGATTTTCACTGAGTGTGACCTGTCACTGCTACACCTGCCTCAGTGAGCTGGGATCAAACACATTAGAAATTAGCTAATTAGCTGGAATCAATCCCACAAAACAATCTGATGGTTTCAATGTAACCATATCTCTAATCAGAAAGTTTCCAAAAATAACCATAACTTGGTTTCTTTTCTCATTCTGTTTTTGGAATATTTAAATATTTTACATATTTTGAAAACTATTTAATAGAAACCCATTTAACAGATATAAATGGAAGCTGAGCTGTGGCATTCCCAAGAGAACACTTGCCAGTGGTTTGGTTTTAGTACACAGCGTAACATTTCTGTTGAGAACAACCAAGAGGTGGGTGAAGCAGAATATTTTAAATTAACATAATTGTTTTTACCTGATCGCCACGCTTAAGTCCAGCTTCTGCTGCTTTACTGCCTATCTCCACAGTCTCTACAAAAATACCAAACCCCTTGTCACTGCCTCCAAGAAGGCTGAAAAACAAGGGAGACTCTCTGGAAGGTTTTTGCAAGGTGATTTGTCTCCATTTCGCTTTGGCAGCACAGGCAATATTCAGCAATCTGAGATGGCCTTTCATTTTCTGTAACACAGAAGACACAAAATGCAGTGCAATGTTTCTTTTATCAGAAATGGAAAAATGGTTATGAAAAATACTCCAAGTGCCAGAAAATAGATTTTTGATGCCATGTTTTCAGATCTTACTAAACAAATCTTGTCCTCTGTTGCAGAAACGCAAAAACTCCTACATGAGTCCCACAGGTATTACTTTATATGGCCTTTATATCTAATTTATACTTAAGAACAAATATGTCCAATGTTAAAAGCCACCTGTTAACTGTCACACTTAGAGACTACAGCTGTTAGGCACTGGTAACACAGGAAAATTGAAATATGTAGTACTAGAAAATGTGACACTCATTCTTTTTTGCTCCTACCGTATCCTCCAAGTTCCTTTCAAATTCTTCCAGGAATCGAGTCATGGCAGAATCTCCTTCAAAGTCATTAAAATGATTGTTCACCCACAGTAAGACTACTCTGGTAACCTGTAAAAACAAAATAAATTATGTATATATGTATAAAGGTACCTATGGTTCTTCTCCTATAAGCTTTAATCTACAAACACAGAAGAATACCTGGACATGGCAGAGGAACATAAAACAGACTACTACGTGTGATAGGAAAAAGACATTTACACTTGAAATCATCCTCTCTTTCCCTTTCTTTGTGGAAGAAAATGAAAAATTAAAAAACCCAAATATTTTTATACCTAAAAAACACTGGCTACATCACCCAGTACCTACTGGTGCATAAATCCATCTTCAGCTAAGCCTTCCTGACACTGTTCATGAAAATTACCTTTTAAAGCACCTTAATGATTTCTTTAAAGGAAGTTCTAGTTGTGATAATAAAAAACTTTCTTCCAAGAAGTTTTAGTTAAATCTTCAGATTGCTTCTGTAAGTGCTACAGAGTCACTACCATTCAGGATAAAGTCAGACTGGCAACTATATTATCCACCTATATTATAAAAAAAAATCGAAGTCTATAGCAGTTTCTCTTCTAAAATCATACAATTTCTGCTTTTGTTTGCTGACACACTTCTCTTTATCTTTCCTTTTATTAAAAACCAGTAGTTGCCAAAATGAAAACATGGAAAGAGGTAAGAAGAGAAGCAATAACCACAGCAGACCCTGCACAATTTCCTATACAAAACATCTAGTGTTTTGACAGTATGTTGGATTTCCTCAGTTCAAGGCTAGAAAACATAAAAACATTGACTAAGAATCAACAAACTGGCATGATACAAGTTCCAGACTATCAAGGTTTTTCACGAATGTGCACACAATTAGATAGAGTGGAACCTGTTTTTATTTATCCTAGTTTATCAGCAATACAAAAAGGGATCAATTTGAATATATTTTCACCAGAAATATTAATCTCTTAGACTGCAACCAACCTTATCCCTGAGGCTATCCACTGTGAACCATTCCAAGAGTTTATTTCCAACTTCCAAGGGACTTGTTAGAAATGTTCTGTATGTTAAAAGAAAATCTTCGATGTAGGTTGGATCCACAATAGAATGTTCCTCTATTAAATGCATGATGAGTCTCTCGGGTGTTGCCTTAAAAAAGCAAATGAAAAAAATAACTGATATCTCTCATCACTACCTCTTCCTAAAGAGTAACCAACATAAACCAACAAGAACAGTATAATCCCTTTAGAAAGCTCAGTTATAGACAACTCAGAAGAAAATGCACCAACATGTTTAAATCAAATCCTCCTGCTTCTCTCAGCCTTAACGTTTTGCATAGGTAACACTTGGCTAAAACAACTGGTAACTTCCCTTAATTTTATTTTTTAGTAAGTAGTTTAAGTTCCTCTTTCAGATTACAAAAAAAAAGGTCATAAAGATGCCCAAAGGGTGATCCCAAAACAAAACTCAATGTATGTGTTGAACAGGTCTAACTTTATTAAAGGGGAAATGGAAGTGAAGTTGGAATACAATACACATTCCTTCCAATCAAGTTTTTTGAGCTGACACAGACAAAACTGAGTATGTATACTAGATTCAAACTGAAAATGTATTTATTTACTAATAAATAAAAGTTTAATTGATTAATGTAAAGCACAGAAAGAAATGCACCTTGATAACTATGTGTCCTTTTCTGGTTCCACTGCGATCCAGCTCCCTGTGCTCCTTTACCATCACAATTTCTCCTTCTTCCTCCACTTTATGAGTGTTTTTTTCCACATGGTTCAGAATCCTCCAGTAGTCTTGCTGGGCTATACACACGAACTGTCCCCAAGGACAACAACAGATTCTGAGTTAAGTATCTAAAACATGAATGTATCCCCATCTCCAGGCTGAACAACTCCATCTCTTCCAGCCTGTCTACACAGCAGAGGGGCTCCACCTCTCAGAGCACCTTTGCAGCCTCCTCTGGACCTGTTCCAACCTGTTTTCTTCTATTAGATGCTTAAAAATAAGAGGTAGTTATACAGAATTGCAACCTTACCTGACAGTCATCTACTTTGGTCCTGACCACTCCATTCATGTACTGTTTGTCCAGAGAGGGAGTAATCCCAAAACTATTTCCCATACAGAGACTCTCACTCTTCCCATCAGGATAGCTGATTTCTACTGTGCCATTTAAAATCACATACCAAGAATCAAGCTAGAGGAAGTAAAAAAAAAAAAAAAAATTTTAAAAGTGAAGCTAATTCAACAACCTTTGTAAGCTCTTATCTCCCAAAGGCTCATTCTTGTAGCCTCCAATTTGTTGTGATCACCTCTCTGCAACATCTAATTCACCGAAACTGTGCACTGTAAGGCAAGAAATGGAGATTGAAACAGGAATGCTTTTCAGCTTTCTTCATTCTTTTCAGAACCGATTCTGGAGGGAGAAATGTTGATGAATAGATTGCTTTCTTACTAAGTAGGCTAATTGCTATGATGTATTTGTACCATTTAGTGAGAACGAACACTCTTTCCCTGAGTACTCATTTAGTCACTACCAGAGATGAGTCTACCTCATCCCTCTTGGAGCAATGAACAGCAAATGCCATTCTAGATGTCTTGATCCAAGCAGGAAGAGAGATTTCAAGACAGTGACTCAGGGCACCTATGCTGGGAGCCTGACTACTGACTGATTTAACGCCTGTGCTGGAAGCAGTCACTTACTTCCTGGCCGTCTTCAAGTATGATGGCTCCTGCTTGCTCTACAACTTCAAATATCATCACTGAGCACAGTTCTCTCCTCACAGACATGGTCATGTTCGCAAAGGCAGGGAGTTGATGCATGAATTCCAGTAATTGCTCTGTTGGACAAAAGAAACATTGGTATCATGACTGCAAGGCCCAGGGTTTCCTTGGATTCCCTACTCTACACGAGTATATTAAACTTCAGTTATATTCATAAGAAAATTGTTCAGTGGTATTACACTTCCCATTAGTGCCTGTGGCTAAATGAGCCCAGTGTGCACTTTGTCATCAACAGCCAGAACTCAGCTCCACAGCCTTGCTGGTGTTCTGATTGACTCTCAGGGCAGCAGTCTAGCTAAGAGTAAAAGCACTTCAGCTTCAAACATTTAGAAAAATTAAAAATACCCTTAGGT
Source organism: Eulacestoma nigropectus (assembly GCA_013397775.1). NCBI lineage: Eukaryota > Metazoa > Chordata > Aves > Passeriformes > Eulacestoma > Eulacestoma nigropectus. The sequence continues at coordinate 109,425 of VZTE01002532.1, forward strand.
ACAGTAATTATAAGCTAGACAGAAGCATGAAATGATTTTCTAGTGTTCAGAGACACAATCTGAAGTACAGCAGAAAGCAAATTTTGCTATTGAAATTCATGTCAATTTCTAGTTAAACACTGCTGTATATTCATTTCAATTGTTTCGCAGTTTACAATTAAGTATAGCTACAGTCAGTAATAGTATGTTCTCTTTGCTATTTAATAGCTAATTCAACAGTTTCAGGCAGTCAAAATTACCTTGCTACCTGTCCCATTACATCAACACATACAATGACTGTAATACCTCACATCTTGAGCACCACAAACACTGTTGTTCAAAATACTTGGATTCTCAGAACAAATATTCTCCCAGATAGCAAGAGAAGACATTATTCAATTAAGAGTATCATTAGAGCAAAGTGAGACATCACTCAATTATTAAGATAGACATTGAACATTAACTCATTAAACAGTTTTTGGTTATGCTTCTCTTACAGATGTTATATGATGTAGTTTTATGTAAATTTGACTACTGTATTTTTTCTTCTCACCAATGTCATCATCAGTTTTATCTGCAGGCTCTTTCTCAAGGCACTCTCGGACAACATCTCGCCCTAGAAGTGGATCAGAAGTTCTGTCAATATCTTCATCCTCCTCCTCCTCTTCATCTTCAGAGTCTACAGGTGCTTCTGGAAGACCCGTTAAATCAACATCTCCCATCTCACTTTCTGTAGCCTACAAAGAAAAAATCAATCAGACAGAGTTCAATGTCCTCAGTTCAATGATCTATGGTCTGAGATAGGTAATTAAAAAAAAAATTAAATTCTGTGACCAACAAGTCAAACTAGAGTCCCTAACAGCTCCCTTTCTGAGCACTGAGGAAAACATGTTATGCTAAAATCTACTGGATTCTCATTTTACAGCATTTATTTTCTTTGTTGTGAATTCATGTAACATTGTGAAAAAACAATTTGAGTCTATAGCATTAACAAAATAATAATATAGTTTAGTGATACCATTGATTACCCAATGCCTGTGGACACATTTCTATTGCCAGCAATAGATGGCAACATAGACATCACACTGAGCAGACACACAAGACAACAGAGAACAAAATACCAGCAACAAAAAGGAGAATCACATAGGAATCATTTGCACTAATTCCTTCTGTACAGTTTAAATGATGTAATGGCATGAAAATAAATTTCCAAACAGATGGAAGGGAAAAAAAAAGTAGTTTCAAATTCTCAGTTTCTACAGAGTAGTTGCTCAGTCACTTTTTTTAAAGCTTAAGCCAGAATGCAAATCATTTTTCTGTCTAAATTCAGAAATTTGAACAACAAGATGTGTCACTGCAAAGTACAAGGCAATTATATAGAAACTTGTAGAAAATGGAGTTTGTTTTTAAATGAGCAGATTTACAACACTCACTTTCACTTTTAAAAGAAATCCTTGAGATTTTACATAAAAAAACCCCTAAGGCATCAAGTACCCTGCATGTTCACAAAACCTCCAAAATAAAGGATGAATTTGAATACTGTAATGGGGCAGAGCACAGCTTCTCTGGACAACCTGGACCAGTGTCTCAAAACCCTCACAGGAAAGATTTTCTTGCTATATCCAAGTTAAATCTACCTTTTTCAGTTTAAAACCACTGCCCCTTGTCCTGTCAGTACAGGACACCGTAAAAAGTCTTTCTAATAAATCTGCTTTAAGTATTGACAGGGTGCAGTAAGGTCTCCCTGAAGCCTTACTCCCTTTCCTCCAGTTTCTGGGGGCTTCACATGACTGTCACTACTTTCCAAGATGAAGAGTGCCTCAGCAGTTCCATCAACCAAGTCCCTCAGGACCCTGGGATGCATCGCCTTGGGTCCCATGGCCTTGTTTACGTTCAGATCCTCAGGTGGTCTCAAACACGACCTTCTCTTGCCATGGGAAGGACTTTGTTCTCCCAGTCCCTGCCTTGATGTACAGGGAGTGGAGAGATGTGGGAAGAGCAACCTGTGAAAACTGAGACAAAAATTGCTGAGTGCCTCAGCCTTCTCCATGTCATCAGTTCTCCTGCCTTATTTAGTGGGAGAGTGAAGCACAATTTCTATCTGGTTTTTTTGTTTGTTTTTTTTTTTTTTTTTACTAATGCACCTGTAGAAGCCCTTCTGGTTTTTGTCACATCCCTTGCCAAATCCAGCTCCAACTGAGCCTTACCATTCCTGATCCCAACCCTACACATCTAGGCAGTGTCCCTATATTCTTCCCAGGACACGTGTCCCTGATTCCACTGTATGCATTGCCTTCTTGTGCTTCATTTTGACCAGGAGGTCCTTACTTGGCCACTGCTCTCCTGCTCTTATGGCCTCACATAAAACAATATTCATTTTAAGTGATTTAATCACAGTAAACTGCACTGTCTCCATCTCCCTACACACTCCATGCTGATGTGAGCCCCAACACCCATACAGAGGAACAGCTTTCCCTTCCTACACCGAAAGAAAAATACTGGGGTTTAGATATAACCTTGGGCCTTGGAGCTTGTCCTCATCTTGATGATTAGCTAGCAAACCTAATAAATAAAGCTTAAATGATTTTAAAATACATATTTCTTTCAGAGGAGGGTAACAATATAGAGAGGGTTAAATCTGTTTTACATTACATCACTTCACTGGCTTCTGTAGCTCACATTAAGAGTTTTGGAATTAAGCCCAAGCGCAAATTGTACTTGGAGAGTCTCAGCAGCACATGATCAGTACGGCATTTTATTCAAGGACTTTTCTAGCCTTTCTCCATCCAAACAGCTGCAATTTATACCAACTTCTCCATGCTGAGTAAGACAAACAGCAGCACCAATCCTCACTTTGATACGCCCACGCTAAACCAGAAAAATTGAGGCTACAGGTTCTACCACATTTTCTATATTCTATATAGGAAAACAGACAAATTAACTCCTTTCTTGATAAATAAGTTACATTTTGATCAAACTATGAAATAGGAGCAGGTCCTCCAATTGTGTTTCAAAGATTCCGTGCAGATGGTTGACAGAATGTTGGCAGGTCATGTAGTGCTGGAAGGAACAGGAGAGATTTTGTTCATAAAGCCATCTGCAGAAGTAGCTGCTCTTCCCAACCACGATGCTCCAGCTGTTTCCATTATCAAATATAAAAATCATTCCTAACACAAGCATTTATGAACTACTGATGTCCAAAATGAAACTAGAAGCTGCAATCCTCAAATCTCACACAAATATGGATTTCCAGGATTGGGTCCGTGACGCAAGGTTATCTACTGAGATACACATCCTTGATGAATATTTTATAGATAATCCGTTTTAATATCAAAGCCTTAACCACAATTGGAATTATTGCTGGACAATGATGTTGCTGCCCACAAAGAGTACATACTCTGTACTGATAAATGAAGGATTTTGAAAGAAGTGAAAGGAGAGAGAAACTTTCAGCATACTACTGACAGAAATAAATAGGTAGGAAAAAATTGAGGCAAACTGGTTGGTCACTAAGAGAAGATGATTACAGGAAACTCATTTGTGAGAGTAGAGGTGAGACCCTGTCCAATCATACCTAGAGAGACAAGCTGGATTCCCTGTGTGACTCTGGCTGGGCACCCTAGAGCCTATCCCATGAAAGGGCAAAGAAAGGTGTTTTCTCTGTGTAATACCTGTTGAATTCTTTTTCCCTGAGGACTCCTGTAACAGGCCAAAGCAGCTGTACAAGCCTGCATTTCAAGTGCTGTATACACAACCACACAGCTTCCCCTACTTCTAGAAGGCTGAAGACCATAGTTCTGAAATTAAATGTACTGTCAGAAAGGTGTTGAAAGAAAAAAAAAAATTTAAAATCCTTTTAAAGCAAGAAGGTACTTTAAAAATTGTAGGGAATAACTTACTTTTTGTTTCTATAATTAAAAAACGTCTGCAGTGCAACAGAAAGACAACTGCTCTGCAGTATTCCAAGCAAGTTGGAATTTGCAATACACACATTTGGACATTTTGGTGTCCATGTTTCGGACACCAGAACACTGAAATCTCCAACAGGGAATAACAACAGTACAGGACAAGACAGAAAAACACCTTCATAAATTTTCATCACTTTTTGCAACTAACTCAAGCTTTAACGCAATGTATCCACAGCAGAGCTGACAGGCAGGAATCCTCTTCTGCTGATCTCACCTTAAGCTTTATGTTCATCATTTCCTGTTTAACTGGAAATGGGCTTTATCCTGGGCTGAAAGGCAGCTGGAACAAGTGAAACCTCATTTCAACACTATCAATGAATGCAGTGTACACAGATGAAGAGAAAATCTTTCCAAATCTTAACAAAACATTGTTTCATTCTTTGGTTCTACAATTTAAATCATGTTTTCCGATTTTGGAATGACGTTTGTACTACTCACTGTAAAAATTAATGTTAAGATACCATTAATTCAAAAGGTCATTTCTAGGCTACATTAATCAAAATTATTCAGAATATTAGTGACATGAATGATATTCCTAAAGAGCTTGGCATGTGAAGCTTGGCATGATACATATGAAGCTGACTGCAAAAGCAAAGCATCATTTTCCAAATACTTTATGAAAAGCTGTATTTTGTTGTACCAAAAATGCTTTCAATTACTGAGCCAATACATCACACTCAAAATGTAGGTTTATTACATATCAAAGATATTCTCCACCTTCATAACATGATGAATATTGGGGGAAATCACTTTTCTATTTTGTGATTTCCAAATCTGTCTATATTGATGTGTTGCTGCAATATAATGCTGTGTTAAATATTGTGCCATGGCATTATTACACAACATCTATCTATTACTAAGCAATATCTAGTGATCACTTATAGATTTGTGACAAACAATAAGAGACTTCTCCAACACTGTTACAGGTACTGCAATAAAACCCATAAAATATGTAAATGCACATAAAATACATCTTTTAACAGGTTACTATTTGCACATGAGACATATGAGAACAAGATACTAAAAATTCACTAAAAAAATAAGAGGGAGAAAATCACTGTGGGTTGCTGCGGATTTTTCCCCCCTCATAACATGTCTGTTCCATGTCCTCTCTTCACCCACAGCTTACCAAATGCTTGATTCTCTACTGCTATCTTTCACAATGTCACTGTAGCTCTGATGATACATGGTTGTAAAATTATCTTTCAAGATCTCACTCGAGTCTGACAGTGGTGACCTGCCTCAGAATCAACCTGGCCAGCCAGGAATTCTCTAACAGATATCTTCCTTTTCTTCAGGATGCAAAACCAAACAGGTGAATGTCACTGAAAAGGAAATTCTTACCTGAAAAGTCTTAACTCCTAAAAATTAATATAAAATCTTCAGTCATTTTCACATTAATTATTCCTTAGTGTACAAAATACCTAGCATCACTGTTTATTTGCTACAGTGCATATAAATGTTACTCCATCATTTCCTTTATATAGTTTTTGTTTAGCAATTATGCTCTTTTGTCATTTTCTGATGAGTAGACATAAGACAATTACCTGCACATGATAAGAGTATTCACTCGTTACAAGATATCATTGCTAGAGTGATATCTTTGTTACCAACAATATATTTTAAGTGCTTTTCACTTAGAGCAATCTCTCCAAACTACTCAGGCAGGCAACTTAAGCACCCTGCTGTGATGGCCTTGCAATGCCTTTTTGAGTGCCAGTGTCCCTGGAGCTGCAGGATCTGTGACTCTCTCCACCGTAACTCTAAGCCTAACGGCAGCTTGTCGCTGGGGCTGAGGTCCCCATCACCTTGGCTGGTCCAGATCAGAAAGATGTAGGAGCAGCAATGTTTTGGCCCTGCTGTGATCACCCTGGCATGCCTTTTCCAGCCCAAGTGGTCCTGAGCTGTAGGCTCTTTGACTCTCTCAACCTCAACCCTAACCACAGCTTAGCACTGGGCCAGAGGTGCTCATCACCAGAGGTGGCACAGATTAAAAAGTGTGGAATTGGTGATGTTGGCACCCTGCTGTGATGCCCATGCAATGCATTTTGAGTGCCCTGAAGTTGTAGGCTCTTTGATTCTCTCAACCCTAACCCAATCCAAACCCTAACCCCATCACCACGGCTAGTCCAGGTCAGAAAGATGTAGGAGCAGCAATGATGTGGCCCTGCCATGATCACCCTGGCATGCCTTTTCCAGCCCTGGTGTTCCTGGAGCTGTAGGCTCTTTGACTCTCTCAATCCTAACCCTAACCTAACATCAATTCTGACATGGTTTTGATTCAGAAAATAAAAAAGAGTAAAAATAATCAAGATAGAAAACTTGCAGCACAGCCCCTCAGAAATAAGAGAATTCACGGAGCGTCTTGGAGAGACTCTGTCAGGGATGCCAGCTACTCCTGACTTAGCTGGCAGCAAGCAAATCTAAAGAAGTAGTAAGGTTGTAGATTAAACAGGACAAAAATGCAGAGACACTTTTAATGTTCTAAAGGAATTTTTGCTTTAATGTCTTACTTTTAAAGTTCCCTAAGCAATATATTTCTGTAAATAGATATCCTTAATCTGTTTCCAGTATAGAAATAATATCCAGACAGCATCTAAGGAAAAGGAAGAGGTGTCTAAAAACAACCTACACCTACACCACGCTCAACAACTGCTGTACACTGTGTATTGTAGCCAGATTGCAACTTGGACGTGGAAAAGCTGTGAAATTACTGATCATCACAAACCTGAGCTGAGCCCCCTCAACCAGAACATAAACACCCATGAAACAAGCTCTGCAATTTGACACAAGACAGGTAACTTATTAAGTGTATTAAAATAAATGAAGCTATCTCTGGATTTCAGCCAACTTCTACTCTCAGCAAACCACACTAGAATTTCAACAGTCAATTAGTGCATAAAGTGGGTTTATTACCATGTTTTTGTTTGCAGAACTGAACATCTGCTATTAGCAATAAATACAACTAATCAAGGACAGTATTGGAAACACAAGGCTGATTTCAAGAGATTTGTTCCATTTCAGAAAGGAAAACGATCCCATGAATCAACAAATGTTACTTTTAAAAGCCACAGCGTACTTGGTGGTACGGAAAGATGTGAAAAGCAACAAAAAGAGCTTTACAAGCAGCTTGCTGCATTTCTGTGTCAGTGGGAGTGGTGAGTCCCATGGGCAGCTCAGGGAAAGGTGGAAGCATCAAGAGGGTTTTACCCAAAGTCTTGGATAAAGGGTCACTCTTCCTGTTTATGGAATAGTTAACATCAACGAAGGAAAACTATGAAACCAAAGCAGTCTTACCTGATAAATATCAGACAGGCTGCTGCTCCCAGAGTCACTGGCAATGCTACATCCTGACTGGCTCGAAGGGACGTGCATCACCTGAGGATGAGGATTGTCAGTGAGATGCATCTTGGTAAGGTCAGCTGGAAGCTGTAAATAAAATGGATTTGGGGAAAGGCAGGAAAAAGAAAGGAAAACAAGATGTGTAAGTCTAATTTGAAGAGAAAGTTTATCATAAAACTTTGGTTACACATTTAAATTTGTATTTGAATTGCTGAATTATTGAATCAAAATCAAACTGAATTTCAATCTGTAACTTGACATACATTTTGAGAAAAAGCTAGTTTAGACTAAGTTGACCGAATCACACTTCACAGTTCATAAAACTGATGGAAAACAATGCACCTTTCTATAAAACAAAGGTCTGGGATATGTACAGCTAAGTGACATACCCCAAGATGACAAATATATGACACTGGCCAAACGATCCACCATATTTAACATTAGCTGACGTTGCAATCCATTATGAAGAGGCAGGATTCTTCTTTATAAGTTCAATTTATGCACCTTAGTTCAAGAATAACCTTTAAAAAATATCAATGTAGAACAAAAACTAATCTAAACTAAACAAAACATTTGGTCTATAAAGGGCTTTGAATTTTCTTTAAAGAAATGAGTACACAGAAAGAACATTATGCATTTTGGGTATAGCCATGTACAACAGCACCCCTATTTTATAAATCTATCTGCAAATGAACACAAGTGCAGATATCTAAATTTTAGTGCATAACTCAAGTTCACAAACATTCTTTCTACTGAAAAAAAACAGCAGTAGCTTTTAAAGACTCAGAGCTGCATGGGATACTGTGAAATAAACAGTCCTTTAATTCAGTTGCTTGGTTCTTTTTTGCCACATATACTTCCAATATTTTTAAAAATAAACTATATGAAAAGCACATTGTATCAAGGAATCATAGATTCTCTATGTGCTTTTATAATTCAAAAATTATACAAGTTATATACTACTTCTTTTAAAAAAAGTTCTGAGGCAGAAAAAGTCCAAAACTACTCCGACACCATCAAGTGTTGTGACCAAAATGAAAAGATTTCTTCTGTAAAACAAACCAAATTCCAGGCAATCATGCCAGCCACAAGATATTCAGTCCTACAAATTAAAGGACAGTACTGTAAAATACTCTTGAGCTGGTATCAACTTTATAAATACTGAACAAACTTAAGAGAAGTGGTAAACATGTTTTGATTTAGCATCACAATTCTATGTCCATTATTTGAAGAGCACACAAGAGAAGCACTTTACCAAATACCAGTTCACATACTTTCTGAACACACAGGTGGCACCACGGGTCCTGGCAAACCTTCCCCAGACCCAGGAAAAAAAATGTTGAGACCTTCTGATAAATGCAACATAATTTTACTATCAAAATTGTGATGAGGAACATGTGGGATCTTGTGTCCCTTGCAATTCCCCAATGACATTCTCATTGGCAATCACTATTCAAACACAACCATCCATATAAGCTATGCAAGAAAACATTACTCTTCCTCACTATCCTAATTTTTACCTTATTCTAGCTTTTTCTTTTCCTTAGAAAGAAAGTACAAAACATCCAACCTGTAAATTCATATCTATGGTCACATGAAAAGGAGAAAGTCTGAAAAGCAAAAGGTTGCTAAACTCCCAGAAGATCACACAAAAAACCCCATCCAAGCAGTAGGGAGAAGAAAGGAGGTTGGCAGAATTAGGGTTAGGAAACTTGAATTGTAGCGAACTTCATCTAAATACAAAGGAAACACAACACTTTAAAGCCTATGTTTATCCAGAAAACCAGAAAAAGTTTTACAGGCTTAAAATACCTGTTTTCAGGATTTGAGAACAGCAAAAAGGTCAAAGCACTCAGGTGACAAAATTCAATCCAGTGGCCAACAGGCAACCTCTCTGTCAGCATATGGGAAGAGCTGACATACACCAAGAGGTGACCTCTCAACTACAACAAAATGTGCAATAGTGAAGCTGAGATTTAATTCTGATTTAATTCTGGTCTGGAGCACTGGCTGGTTACTTCTGGAATCCAAACAGCACGTTGCCTATGGAACCCATTTCTGTGCCACACACAGAAGAGCACTCTTCAGGCTCCGCTTCCGACGAGCACGAGGCAGGAAGTATCACATTCTCATCCCTAAAGCCTCAGACACCTGGACATTGGCTAAGGCACCAACATTTCTCCGACGACATCTGCGGTGTGGATGGAGGATGTTTCTGCGGAGCATGTTCCTGTTCTGTGGCAGTACTCAGGGAGCAGCAGCCTGTGCTGCAGGGTGACCCCACTCCCTGCTCCTGGAGCACCCTGCAGTGCCCTCATTCACACTCCCAGAGCCACATCCCAACAGGGTCAGAGCATCACTTCCCAGGGAGGCCACATCCAGCAGCACAGTGGCACTCACTGACAAATGGACAGGGCAGGGTAGCTGACAGTTGCTGAGATGCTGAAGGTCAGTGTAACTGAAACATCCAGGAGTTTTAGAAAATTACAGAACAAATCAGCCCACATAGATTCACTGCCTCTAGCTTAAAGACCACAGGTTTGCTGCAAACTCTTTAGCCTGTCTCCACCTTTATAACCTCCCTATTCCAACACAGCTCCAACTTTAGCTTCAATCTTTTTGTCCATGAGCAAATCTCATGCTGACTGCGGTAACACAGACACAAGAAAATCTAATTTAAGCTCCCTTCTATCCAGATTCTCAAACCTTCAAAACAGCTCCAGTAAAACAGTGAGCAGGACCAAGAGCAGAACCAATTCTGCAGGATTTCCCAGGAGAACAAGGGCAGGTGCCTGCTCTTTACCAACAACTGGTGCTGTTAAAGCCTGTTCTGGCTCAAAGACATCCCAGCACCAACACATACGCACTGCCACATACAGTTTGTCTTCTCTAATTTAGCTGAGATTTTAAGATTCTTGTGATGAACATTGTTTTCCATACCTAGACTGAGAAGTGGGGCTCTACCTGGTCTAGTGGAAGGTGTCTCTGCCCATGGCAGGGGGTTGGGACAAGATGAGCTTTTAAGTCCCTCCCAATACAAACCATTCTGTGATTCTGTAATTCTAAGTACTGATGGAACAAGACATGGCTCTCAAAATAAACAGGTTGTGCATATACTTTGTGTGTAATTTTCACAAAAACCCACTGACAACCAACTCAAAGCACTGCTAGCCTTCCCAAAGGAGTATTTCTAATCAACTAAGTAATCACAACTGCTCTTCAATCCCCCTGCCAGCACTCCCCTTCACTTCCATCACCTATAAAACACATGAGTATATACGATGGTCCTGTTGGACTCTGCAATATATTCTTGCAAAAGACATTTAATGCAAGTTAGATGCAAGGAAACATCAGAGTATCTCTTTAAATCTGAGAGAGAGATAAGGTTTATTCGAGGTAAGTGACCTTTAAAGTACTGCTTGCCACTCTACTTGATCTCCCAAAATAAATGACAGCTTCTGTCTTTTGTATGTCATTTTTATTACCCAAAATAATTGTTCTTTCTTGCAGAGCTCACTAAGCAGCAAGACACAGAGAGGAAGTTTCTGTACCAACATGACAGTGGACACGGGAAGGACTTGCTGGTTGTGGTAGGGAAGTTGCTGGAGTGACATAAAATTGCCTTAACTATTGGTGACTATGACTTTTTTCTGAAACTTAGAAACTCTTGTTACAATAGCACCAATATCTTGAAAAACCATGCGTTGGGAAACAAGGTCCAAATAGCAATGTTCACCTAAGCCCATATTAGATGCTTTTGAATGCAGACATTTATATCCGCAATATCTTCTGGCTAATTGTGTGCCCCAGCACCTACAGACAAGAAAACCCCAAACATCCATGACATTCTGATAAACACTCCAATAGACTTCTTAGTTGCCACTTTAAACCACAACCCTTTCATTTTTTCACAAGAAGGGATAATCTGGAATTGGAGTATGAGCGCATCTGACATGCCGGTGCAGCCTGTCCCTGCACCAGTGTCACATCCTTGTGACTGACCTTTCCCAACAAAGGGATATTTAGGAACAAACCCCCCACTGAAATGCTGCACTGCAATTCAGAACTGTACAAGAAAGAAAGGTAAGAAAATAGAAGTTATCGTCGGCACAGCCACCTACAGCTCTGCACTCCCACTAAGTCAGGAAAACACAGCTGGTGATTACACCAAAAAATCCTGGGTCAACAAGGAATTTTTAAAGCAATATTGCAAACTGCAATAGGAAAAAGGAGAGGAAAAAAAGACTAAATCCTTCAGGAGCTCATCTTAATGGTAGCATCAGCCTGCCATGCCACACAAACCCAGAAGAACCAGCAGCCTGGACTTTTGTTAAAGGTATGTGGAATTTTGGAAGGGGGTTCACAGGGTGATCCCATCCCATTTGCCAGGACACAGCCAAGGTCAGCCAGCTCAGCCAGGAAAGAGATGAGGTGGGGGGAGAGGACATGCCAGTGTAAAAGACAGCACCAAGTAACACTTAATAAAAAATGGCATGCACAAAATACTAAACTCTCCCCTGCAGCAGCCTTGAAAATACCCCTGAGGTGAAGATTCCAAAGGTCCACCAGGAGCTTGGCTTTTTCCATCAATTTCATGGGTGCAGCCACCTAGCACCAATGCAAGGGGCAGCAGCACTCCTGCTGCCAAACCAGAGAAATGCCAAAAACCTCTGCAAGCCCCAAACCTGTCCATTTTCCTATTACATAATACAAAGGTTACTTAAAAAAGAGTATTTGATCTGACTATTATGGGATTTTTTTTAAACAGACATCAGGATGTCTTGGTTTTATACAGAATTACCAACTTTCTAAAAGTAGTTTGGTAACAAGAGCAGAATAACGATGTCATGGTTTCTGCCAGAGACAGATGAGGTTTCCCACTGTTCTCCAGCAAGAGCTGTATGAAGTTTAACAACGGTGAGTACAAGGTTGTGTATCTACACCAAGTCTTGTGTCTGTAATTTTGAAATTAATTGGAGTATAAGCTCTGATCCATGGTACAGCTCACAGGCCAGCAGACCAAGGACAGTGCGTCTGCAGTGACATTTACTTCCCACGTAAACACTATTTACTCTCAGCAATGAAGTCACACAGAATACTCAGGAATTAAATTAAAACCGAATTTTGCTATAACAGACTTTCAAGATTGCAAATGCTCTGTCCAACAGAGCAAATGACATGACCTTTGACAAGATGACCGCCCATCAACTCATCTGAAAAGGACACTAAAAGTGATGGTCAGCCTGAGGACAACCTCCCTTCATGTGCTCCCCAGAATGGGTTTGCTAAAAATAAAGGCTATAGAAAGTCATTGCAGAGTTTAAATAAAAAGAAAGGCAACCACAGAAGTCAGAAGTTAAGTTTTGTCACAGAACAGCCAAACTGACACTTTTTTTTTCTATTTTCCATTTTTTTTCCACAGAAAGGAATCGTTAGAACCTCTTTTGGAAGAGATCATGCTCTTCGTCCTTTATTTCCATAGTGACTTACTTTAGGATTTGCTGGTATCTTTGCCCTAAGTGATGCCTTGGGGTGGCTAACCTGAAAACAGAGGCTAGACAAAAATAAGAGAATAAAAGTAGGTATTTATTTGAAGGGCCTTCAAAGGTAGACCCTGGGCAGTCAAAAGGCTACACCCAAGATGGACACTGGGTCATGGGTTCTTCACACTTTTCTAAGTTTGGTCCATTTGCATATCAGGGTTAATTCTCCAGTTACAACTTCAGTTAATGATGTAATTACCCCAGTTTGCCCCCCCTCTCAAGGCTTTAGTTTACACTTTTTGGGGCCTGGGACAACAAGGTGTCCTTGAAAAGCAAACCTAGAGAGGCTATGTGAAGTTTAACTAGCATGAGAGAACAGTAGTTAACAGGCCACACGAAAATTCAGAGTTACACACTAGGCAGTACAGGACTTGAAAAATATAAAAGTTAAAACCTAAGGCATAATAAGGAAAAGCACATCTGTCCGTTTGTGCTATAAGTTTTGAAAATAAGTATCAGTGTTGCCTGTTACACTTTGGATAATCAAAAAACACATGCTGAAAAGGCACAGGCAACATGAATTTGCAAAATAGTCTTGACAGAGGGACACAAGACCTATGAATTATCTTTTTCTATGTGTAAAAGAAGCTTCACCACTGTGTTTTAACCTGCAGTATGTTTATTAAATATACTCAAAAAGATCCCACAATAAGGACAGCGGCCAAAGGACTCACCACAAGGGAAAAAAAACTAATAAAGGAAGCACACAACCAATTTAACTCTTCTGGTCCATTCCAAATTCAAATTAACGGAAAGAAAATGGGCAATAAAGAACCAAAAGGTTTGCCCCTTTCTTTGATACTCCTGGATAGCAAATTTTTTTTATCAGTTTTTCTAGGTCCTCATATGGATATTTACAACCAATCGATCCAGTCTGGACACAGCAGAAGGATCAGCCTCTGAGAGAACAGCCTGTCCTTTTCCAAGCTGTGTAAGCAAGCTTTCTGTCCTTGGTTTTACAGAGCGTCAGTAACCTTATACCTTATTTGCTTTTCTGAAGTTCCCTGAAATGTTGCCAGCAAGAGTAATATTCAGAAACAACACGGAATTTCTTTTCCACGGAACAGTCGAGGACAAGAGCAGCGCAGCCCTGCAGTGTCAGGGCACACATATGGCTGCCGCGTCACTGTAAAACCCCCCCACCCCAGCAACCTCACTGTGAAAACCAGCTCTCCGAGACAAACAGTCCCAATTTTAAGGCACATATATTGAGTATTTTGTTTATTGCTTGAGGTTTTCCATTAAGAGATTTTCACTGGTTTAAGCTGGAACTCATTAACACACACTTGGAGCATTAACTGTGATGGCACTGGGTAACCTCTCAGCCTTAGGAAACACTCCTACTCAGCCTCCATCATACCCAAGTGGTTTAAGGACAGTAATTTTCCCTTCTCAGATGACACAGAAAGCCTAGACTGTCACAAGAAGCCAGTTTAAAAAAAAAACATGTTTGCCTTAAGTCTTAAAAATTAAACCAAACTGCCAAACTAAAAAGACCACCCAATCACAGAGCTGAGCAGGACCCCAGTCCTCTGAAATAGCACTTATCCAGCTCCCACCTCTCCTCTTTCAGTGTCTATATCCTTCCAGTATCTTCAAATGCCATTTTCTCTTTGGTACCCTTGATTCAACACCTTTCATACCTTTAATATTGAACTAGTTCTTCAGCAAACTCTACATTCCACCATCTTATTTGCAAGTTGCTTTGATGGTCTCACTACATGCTTGTGTTTCCATCATCAGCTTGTTCATTTAGACAAGAAAACTAATTTATTTAATTCGTTTTATTTTTCCTTTCTACAACCTACTGAAACAGGAGCAGCACTGCTCACTCCCACTGACAGGTGGGCAGTCTCTCACATGCAATCCTTCCTATGTCCCATTTTTTGCTCTCCCCCATCCCATTCATTCCATCTAAGAAATTAAAAAGGAACAAACCTCTTGGATGTTTTTTCTTGGCATCAGTAAATTATTTTAATCATCTAATATATCCTGCCAATAAATCAACAAGACACCACTAAAACCCACGACTTCTCTGAAGTTATTCTGTAGAATTTTCAGTAACCTTTTCCACAAGGATTTGTATAAATTAACTCTGCTTTATATTAACCTTCTAAATACAAGCTACAATTCTCCTCCACTTTAAAATACACTTAGAGCTGTGCTAATGGGAGAGGAGAAAGTTGCTTCTCTGAGACACAAAGAGAGGCCACTTAGGTGTCCACAGAGAGGGTAAGATGAGCCCAGCTGAATTGCCCACGCTGACATCAGTCCTCAGACTTTACGCAAACAAAAACATTTCCTCCTTAAAGACCACAGACGGTTCATCAGTGGCACAAAAACAGATTTCTTCACATTTTTAAAAAGCACCAATGATGTCTGGGGGTGAGTTTTTTGTTGTTTTTAAAGCCAAGTGATGGCTCAAGCTTTTTCCCCAACAGGTTCAGATAAAATCCTGTGCCCATCAATAACATCATGCAAAAAACCCTAGTGCCTATCCAACTACACAAACTTCATGACAATATTTATTTCAAAACATGCTTCAATTCACTATCTACAGTATCTGCTCCTGGTTTTACCAGTACTACAGACATGAATCTCAAAGAAGTAAGGACCAAGTTGACATCATTCATTACAGCCTTGCAGTGCCTCAAAAACTCTCTCTTAAGACTTCTTAAAATATCTCCAGGATTACCGTAAGGTAAAAAAAGCGCACGTAACACACAAAAAGAATTAATAATCCCTAGAGGCTGTTCTATGCCTCTGGTAGCCAAGAGCTTTTTGGTCTTTGTGGCTCCTATAGCCCATAGAAATTAAAATTATCTGAAGTATTACGTTTTCCTTAGTTACAAGAAGGTGACATGAGGACAGAATTTCAAACTAAACTCTGTGTTGCCTTAAACCACACATGTAATGCAATTTTAATTTAGTTTTCATATGTCTAAATTATAGATTACTACTAATGCCTTAACTCACAATAATGCTAAGCGTCTGACACGCAAACATCTCAGCTTTGGAGAAGAAGTGGGTCTGAAAATTCACCCACAAAACACTGCACCAGTATTGATGGGAGCTCCATTATAAAGGGAATCTCCAGCAAGCAAACATAATTGATGGTTGCAAAAAATGTATATTAAGATCAACTCTTCTCTGGTCCATTCACAAAGCAACATTTTTTAAAATGTCAAGACTTGTGCTTTTGTTATTTTGAATATGGAACAGGAATTTTCAAAAATACTTGTTTTCATTCCCAGAGTTTAAATTTTACTCTTTGTTCTCACCACCGAAAATCAATACAATAGTAAAAAGTGCCTTGTCTAAATAATTACAGTAGAAAACAAACTGTGACAGGGACTAGTGATGCTCTGAGTTCTACAAGGAGCCCAGGAACTCCAGCAGCCAGCAGCAGCCCTGACATTTGGGAACTCTCATCCTGAGCCAGTACTGCAGGGCACATAAAATTCCACATCTACATCGAGCTTCATCTACTGAATAATTTATCAACTCCTAGATGCACGGATTGGTAAAATACAACAGGACAACAATCCCTCTTTACACATACTCAGGCTGCTAGAACCCCATGTCACAGTAATGACATGCAGGTGACAATCAGCTCCAGGGATGCACTGAGCAGGACTCCAAGGACATGGGAGCACGGCAAGCATGCCGATGCTGTCAGCATTACCTCTGAGCCAGGAGCTGTGTAAGGAGGCCCTCGGATCCTGTACATGCAAAAAAACCAAAGGAGCACCAATCTTCCATTGTATTCATCAAGAAATGCATTCATGGAAGTGAGAGGGGCAAAACACAGTGGTCCCGACCTAGGCTGTAGCTGTAAGGAGAATTCTAACAAAGCAGGTTTAAACCAAAGTCTAGGAGGAAATAAATGAACAGATAGGTGTTTATTTGCATATTAAGAGCCAATTTCACATAAAAACAATACTTCAGGAAAAGGCTTTTTCTGTTGAAAAGTAGCACAATATGTACTTGCACTTAACTTTAACATATTTTACACCAGAGTATAAGAAAATCCAAGTTTTCTGGAGCAAATGGCCACAAGGCTCATATGAAACCATTTTTATCTTAAACTGTCAAGCAAAAAATGTGTTTAAGAAGTTTTACAAAAAGTATCCTGCAAGTGGTTACAGAAAACAGAGTTAAAACTTGTATCTAAATGTAAGAAAAATTACAATTTGTCAGTCCAAGTCCTGGCTCTCCAAGTGCTCAAGGGATCACAGTACTGAGGAACCAAGAGACTGTGCTCTTACAAGTAACACGGAGAATCAAAGCAATCCTTCTGAACAGTGGATGAAGGGGGAAAAGGTCAGAAAATACAAGGTAGGAGAGACCATGAATACTCTGAGGAGCTGGCTGAAACGCCAAAAACTCCAAAGAGGGCTAAACCATGCAATGCAAAGCTCCCAGGAGGGAAGAGAACCATGAGGAGTCAGGAGAGGAGCTCAGAGAGAAATCACCCTGAGGGATGACAGGGCCCAGCTCGGTGATGCTGAAAGCTGGGCTGGAAGCTACAGGCACAGACAGAGGGACTGGTGGGAGAGGCACGACCAAGGGAAAGAGAAAGACCTTATCAAAACTGACTGAAAAAATAAAGCAAAGGATCAGTTATTTTATTTGCTCTGAAAACATTTAAAATTCATACTACCGGGGCTACTTTCCATGCAAGCACGCTAGCAAAGATAAGGATGACGTAGAATCAAATCAAGGACACACTATCAAAGCTCTGTTTTTCTTCTAAGGAGATGAAAATAAATCTTCAGTAGCATGAAGGTTTCAACTCAAGATCCTGGAGATCAAACTGATGCCCTGTGAAATCAGAAGATGAGGTTACACTGATTTTAGTTATGAATAACCAAAAATTGTATCACATCCCTCTGAGACAACACCAGAAAGAGGAATGGGACTGAAAAATGACTCCAAGCCTTCTGCTCTGACCCAAACACAAACTTTTACAGAGCAAATGTGTTGTTATGATGCTTCACATTATTAGATTCTTAACTAAACAGCAGAAAGAGAAGAGCACAGAACCCTAGAGAAAATAAATTACTGTCTACTGCCATAAGGTAAGTTTAACATGCACCTGGGATCTTGAATTAAACTACTTTCCTTCAGGAAAAAACATTTTAGAATCTTAAATGTTAATTCAAAAACTCTTATTTTCTATAAAAAGTACATTATTTCAAAAAGCATCCCTTCTAAATATCCTCTGTAGAAACATTATCCAATCACTCCATACTCCCCCCATCAGACCCTTGTGCTTCACAAGCACAGTAACTGTGGGTACATTCCAGGCTTGGAAAATTCTTAAGATGTGCATAAAATTCCTATTACAGAAGAACCCTATACATCTATAGAGCTCTCCTTCATAATGACTTCATAGCACAGTTACAGTTAAGAGTCCAATACCACAAACTGCATCACAGACAACTGAACAGTAAAAGTTATGATCAGAATTACAAAGACAACCAACATCTTGATGAGATACTTGTGAATTTTTTTTTTTGCTTTAAAATACTGCACTGGCATCACAGGACTTTTGTTTAATGTAAGCTGAATGTCTCTTGTCTTTGCCAACACAACCAGCCTATGGAAACAGATCTCCGCAAACCCAATGCAAAGACCTCTGTCTTCCCTCATCCCATTCCAGAGCCACAGTGGCTTGACAACTGGCATTGCTTTGATCACTGCTCACCACACTCCTCGCTGCTTATCATCCTCACCACATTTCCTTACGGACCTCTGCATCTATTTATCTCATCTTCCACAGTCTATCATTCCAGAAAGGACATGGTCCCCTTACAATGTGCAGTTCTGCCTCTCTGCTGGTTCCTCCAGATGCAACCAACAGAGAACAGCCATCGTCTCTTCTTGACAAGAAGAGGGTGATCTCTCTCGGACGTTTCCAATTATCAGCAGAGTCTTGAGGAAATACACTGACCTCCACAAGAACCTGTACGGGGCTGAAAGGGTACTGCAGAAATTCACCACGCTCACTGTTCTCTCCCTCTGTTCATCCTCTTTGTAGCAGCTCTTGATTCAGGGAAAGAAAGAGAATGCGTCAATTGCCTTACAGGAGTCTACTCTGCACCTTTACTTTCAGAAGCCAAAAGCCACGGAGTCTCTAGGGGATGAGGGTGAGTGCGGCACTAACCAGTGTGCACTGTGGAAACTGATGTGGACACCAGTACTCAGAGATACCTTGTACTTGGAGAATGTCTTCCAGGTGCCCACAGAGCTCCTAAAGCCAGCTTCTGCTCCTCCACAACCACACCAATTAACCTCCCTAGGCTAAGGTTAACCTTCAGAAGTGTTCTACCTTCACGAAAGCCTATCTTTATGATTACTCATAAGAAATATGACTTCATCTTGCTCTGATTCAATCCATGGATCATCACACTGTCACATCCAGAACAGCTGTAATTACAACTGAGCCAACAGCCCATTTTCAGACTACTGTCCTCTACCAGTTTAAAAGCAACTGATTAAAACAATTCTAAAAAAAAAATTCTAAAAACAGAGCTACATAAATCTAAGCTATAGTTTCAAAACAGTATCACAAAATACTTGACATTTTCAAGTTATAAACTTACATATTTAAAATTCTGACATGATTTATTTTGCTGTATTACATATTATTATAAAACACCTGTCATAGAAACAGATTTTTAGTATAAAGCTCAGCTAAAACCAAAATGGAACAAACTCAGATCTGATTCACCTCATCAGTTTGCTTAATCCTATGCACGCTTCCCCTCAGAGTTACCAAACAATATGAACAGATCCATTCAAAAGTTTGGGGGGGGCTGCAGGAGTTTTGAGGGGCTTGTGGGTTTTTTCAGAAAGGAATAAAAGTGCTTTATCTTTTGCGGTTTTAAGGGTAAAGAACTTTTAGCTATGGACTGGAATGCAAAACCAGTTAATGGGTTCTCACAAGCTATTAAAAAAAAAAAAAAAAAAAAGAAAAAACAA
>VZTE01002532.1:129343-183119 GCA_013397775.1 Eulacestoma nigropectus
GAAAAAACAAACTTTCCCCTTCCTAACATTTTATACCATTTTATTTATGAATAGTAACTGAGTGAATAAATGGCTTGGCTGGCAGAGCAGCAATCCACTGGATATTCTCCACAGAGCTGACACAGGGGGCAAAAAACTTTTTTTTATATTATTATTTTACCCTTGTGAAGCCCTTATTTGAGCACAGGGTTTCTTTTTCGTGGTTTCTCACTTCAGCCCAAACTCTATGGAAAGCACAATCCCAGATGAAGCACCAAGGTGACTAAGCATTCCTAGTTTTTAAGCAGTATTACAACACTCAAACCTTCTTAATAAGGGCAGTGCAGGTGAGTAAGTAAAGCTTAAGTAAACTCAGCCTTTCATAATTAATGTCTGCAGAGTAGGAAGGGAAGAGAGTCTACATGTATACTGGGGCACAGATGATAATACAAACAGGCCGGGAATTGCCTCAACTCCAAGGTGAGGAGCTGCAATTACCTGTCTGAGCACACAGTGCCCAGCCACCCTCCAAAAACACAACTACCTGCAGCTCCACTTCACCTGATGATGGGGTGGATTCAACACACATGAAACAGCCAAAATTCAGCCACACATCCACCCACACATTTCCATGCTGGTTTTGGCAGCTGCACAGGGAAACCCCACAAACCCAGCGCTTTCGCCCCCATACAACACGAGCTTCCCTTTACATTGCACCAGACATTAAAACTGAACAGGGAAAATCACCCTGGACAGGGAGTCCATACACCCAGCTGGCTTCTCCCCATGCCTTTACACACCATCATGTCATTGAGACTCTGAACTTTTTTGGGACCAAAGTCAAGAGTGATCTCCTGCTCCAAAGTCAATGCTGTATCTCACACTGCCATGAGCACAAGGCTTTTGCCCACTGCCTCCAAATGCCAGAAAGTTGCAGTCTTTTTTCTACCCTGTAAATACAAAATTATAATAAAGAAATAATAATGAATATATGCCTGGCCCCAGACTTATAAGGCAATTCCTGTGTCTTAGGTGACTACTTCTTGGTAGTAGCCTTAATAAAATACCAGAAACTCAGTTAATTTTCTGACTGAGCCTCATAAATATTGTATTTTTAATTTCTTTAAAGGCTTTTATCTCAAAGGTGGGTTTGCTCAAATGTTCTAGCTTTCATTACGCCATTAAAAGAAACACCCTTCCTTCCCCAGTTTTACAGAAATACTGCATTCTCAGACACACAAAATAATTTGAGTCCTTTAAAGCTAATTGTAATTACATAGTTCAGCTAAAAAATTAACCAATTCCATGCTGCTGCACAAAGGAAACAAGCAGTACAGCTCCATACAGCTTGAAAATTAAAACATCAGTAGGTTTGGATACCAGTATTTTCAAGTTAGCAAAATATGCCTGCAGTTATAAAAATGTTACACTTCAATAATCTTTATAGTCTTCATATACACTTCATATTTATAGGCTAAAAAACAAGCTTAACACGTTTTATAAGGAAATAGCAATTTTTTTTATACTTGCTGGTAATTTGTAAGCTATTGGTATATAAAACAATTCCATGATTTCTAGGTCCCCCCTTCCTGCTTAGAAATGATTCCACAAGAACAGTTCATGCACAGTCAGGATTCCAGTACCTTCAACCCAGCATGCTGCTGAGATGAGAAGGGAATATTCAGATAGCAGCAGGGCTGTCAATACAAGTCACAGAAATCCAGCACAGACAAAATCTTACTTACTTTGGAGGCCCAGGGCTGTAAGCAGTTGGCATAACATCGAACGAGAAAAGCCATTTCTTAGGCTGGGGAAAAAAGTTTTCTTTCTCAAATAAAAGCCACAGGGGGAAAAAACGAGAAAAATCCCTTCTGCTTTCTCTTTAAAAATCATAAAACAGCAATGTACATATATGCAACTTCTCAGGCTTGGATTTCACACTGAATTTGATTACAGCTTCCACTAGATCTGAGGAGTTTTCAGTATTGCAGAGAGTTAGCAGCAGCAGCAGCAATTCCTATAAAAATGTTCCAGTTTTAACAAGCACATAAATTCAAATCAAAATGTTTCCTAGCTTCTCAAATACAAATATCCACACATTCCTCCAGGCAAGAGGCATGCACCCAAAAAGTGCTGCTAAAATTGAATTAATTTAGAAATGGATTAGAACTGCAGGTTAAAGCAACAATACATTAAAAAGAGAGGTATGAATTCTTCTAATTTCTTTTTTCTCTTCTAAAATGCATTTAAAAGTGGCTCATCTTCAGGTCCACTTTTCAGAAACTTCATATTCATATTGTAGTCGAAATTTGCAAAGGTTCTTCAGCATCTTAGGCGATCCAGGAATCCCACACCCTGGGATATTAAAGTTTCTTCTTTATACTCGTATCCATCATAACTGCAGAAATTGAATTCACATCCAGACTGTAGCTCCAGGATTTATGCTCTAACAGGTTTGCACTGTGGAATGCATTAAAAGCCTCTGCAATACAAATCCTTTTCTCTTTTGCCCTCCCTCCTTCTTTTTTTTAATGCAGTTTACAACTCTGCAGTGTTGCTTAGTATTCTAATGCATCAGTCAGATAGCATGGCTAATCCACGCCTAGCTTTTTCAATTAAAACATTTCTGTAATGCCAAACAAAACACGAGGTCCACAGCTACAGCAAGGCTGACTGCTGGAGTCCTATTTCCTACTATTTTTGCTTGCTTCTCAGCAGCTCCCTCAGGAGAAGCTCCCATCGATTGGATGCTCCGCAGCAAGATGAAATATCTAATAAGGAGGAAAGAGAGTGGGAGGGGAACGGAGCTAAAAGGATGACATCACCTGTATAGAAAGCCTTTAGAAACTGCATTAGATCAACTGGCTACTGGATCTGCAGATGCAGCCAACAGAGCATCTTTACTGACCTAATATAAACACACATATCAGTACAACTGCTCAGCAAACACCCTGCTCTACATCGGCTTTTTATATCATTTTATCATCTATTCATAGATGTGCTGGAACTTTGATTATTTTCCTTTTACTAAATAATTTTTTTA
This sequence comes from Eulacestoma nigropectus, assembly GCA_013397775.1. Classification (NCBI taxonomy): domain Eukaryota; kingdom Metazoa; phylum Chordata; class Aves; order Passeriformes; genus Eulacestoma; species Eulacestoma nigropectus. The sequence continues at coordinate 132,366 of VZTE01002532.1, forward strand.
AATTAATCACGTCTCTACTAACACTTTCAGCAGCATTTACGTGGATTATTTTTCATCTCTGCACTCAAATTAGAAATAAGTAAAATAAATATCTGCAGCCATTCACATGCACACAGATACACGCATCATCAGCTCACAATAAAAAAATTTTTGCTTTTATATAAGTGTCACACTAGAGGCTCAACACTTTTATCTCATCCTACACAATACAGAGATTTTATCCAGAATGAGAAGTAAATTTCTTATTGAAAAGTGATGTTTATAATCCTCATAATTTCAATGGTTTCGAAACAGTTTTTTAAAAGTTTTGGTGGGTGGGGTTTTTTTCCCTGCTCAATCAAGACCAATTCTGTTTCTAACCCAAACTGCCTTAATTCTGCAGTAGTCAATTTAGTTCTATAATCTCTTTCTGCAACTAAAAACTGATATACTTGAAAAGAGCTTAGAGTCTTGGATGGCAGCCCAGTATGCTGGAGAGCTGCTCCAAGAGAGGATCTCTGAGATCCCACACCTTTGAGCCGGGTCTGCCACGATGCTTTCGGTTCCTAGAAGGCAAATGACTTCTGCTACTGAGCAAGGGAGGAAAGGAGGGAGGAGACAGGGAGGGGGACAGAGGGTGCTGGTTCTGTTAAAGCCATTGTTTTGGTCTCTGGATAATTTACTTCATCTGCAAGAAGGGGCATTCACTGTTGCTGTCTTCCTCTTTTTGGAAAGAATTTTTGTCGTCACATCAGACTCAAGGGTAGTTCTCCAAATCAAAATTATCCTGTGATGGCTGTACATCCTGTGTGCAAATGGAGCTGCCAAAGGGGGCCTGCCGGTAGTGAGGGTCAAAAAATGCCCTTTCTGTCTTGTTTGTTTGCTTATTTTTGAGTATTGAACCAGGCAGTTTGAGCGATCCACAGAAAGCTCTTTTTCATCTACTCTGCCAAGGGACATGTGGAAGGAGGTTCTCACATTTCTGAAGCCAAGTTGTACCAACAGGGCACCACTCTCCCTCTCACACCAATAGCTCCTCAGCAGTCATCCAGGAGATGAATTCTTCCTGGTATATAACCCAAATTATCACAGAAACATAGAATATCTGGAGTTGAAAGAGACCCACAAGGATCATCAAGTCCAACACTTAGGATGGGAGTTGCACCTTAACCAAGAAAGACCTTCCCCTGGTGCCTTCCAAAACTATCTTAAAAGGAAGAAATTGGCATCGATGTCTGAATTAAGTCAACTTCTTATCAAACAACAAAAATAATAAATGCAACCAGGGTCCATAAATATTACTGGGTTTAATTTGTATTTAACCATAAAGGACAATCTGAACTTCAATCCTGCACTTGCAAAATTTGCAAACACAAAGTCTATTTGATTTTTAAAAGCTGAAAGCATTCTAACTACTTTAGATTTTTACAAAGCAGTACACAGGTACACAAATAGCTGTTTCTTTTACTGCTTTTTCAATACTAAACAATAGGCTGGATATGTCAGCTTCATCTTACAGACGACTATATTGCATCTTTTCTAATAATTCATAAAATTGTATTTAGAAGCATCTTAAATGTCTGTAATGCTACAGTGATAAATCCTCAGCAGCAATGAACACTCAAGTACTTTTATGCGGTGTTACTTGCATTATGGTTAGTATAATCACAATTTATATCAAGAAGAAAAGAACCCATGCAGCTGAAGAAACTCTCTCCCCGCCTGCCTGCCCCGATAGCTCTCCGGGCAGATCTCCACCTCCCAGTTTCATCCTGCTGCACTGTGCGGCAAACCCGATCCAGCATGGATTTCGGTGCGGATGCCATATTTTACAACTACTGTAAACACCAGCTCAATAATGGGAACGAAATTCTATTTCCTCCTAGTTTTGTCTTTAAGTGCAGATGACATCATCCCTGTGGCCATGCTGCCAATGAGCGCAGCAGCAGCAGGGGTCCCGGGGGGCTGCAGCCCACGCTGCACAGCCCTGCCCGCCCAGCCTTGGGTGGGGGAAAACCTGACCTACTTCCACATCCTGGCTTTTGGGGCAACCCACCACTCCTTTCTGCTTTTATTTATTTATTTATTTATTTTAACACATGCCTCTCTGCAGCCCCAGCTCCCTGCAGCACAGGGCTGTAAGTTTTTTATATACTGTCTGTTTAACAACAAACCTCAAAACTAGAGCAACTCTGAGATGAAAAAAAAATCTGATACAAAGGCTTGTATCAGCCTACAAAGGTTACAACTGAAATACTTGAGAAGAGCTGCAGCATTGAGCAGAATCACAAACAGAAAATCACCAGTCACATTTTAAGCCAGAATCCAAGTTTTCAAAAGATCTTAAGGAAAAAACAGTCTACAATCTCTGTATTAAAGGGAATCTTTGTTCCTTAACACTGATTTATTTCCATGCTGAAATACCACTCCATAGATTTCTCTGCATCATTCTCTTTATCCTCCCATAATGCTACCTGAATCCTCCAGACTGTTAACCAAATCTGCACATTCTAATTGTCTAACGAGAGTAAGTCATTGAAAGATGGGATGTTTTTAAAAGGATAGTAAAGCCTTTCATAATTTAAATGCACATTCCGTTAGGCAGGATTAGAGTCTTCCCTTATTTAAGGACACCACAAATGCAAGCCCTGCACGGTGGGAAGCACCGGCAGCGGCTGGCAGAAGGTATCCCACAAGCAGCACGACTTTTTCATGATCAATCAGAGGAAAAAAAAGCCCATTGTACCGTTCCAGTGGCGAGGACGGTGATGGTCTCAAAGCCGTCATGGCCCTGGCTGACGAGGCAGCAGCTGCTGGCGTGCCAGCGAGCCGAGGGGCCTGGGGCTACGAGCTGAGCTTAAGGACTTTTGTCCTTTTGTCCTCAGAGCCAGGCGACCGCTGGCACACTGTCCCTGCCACACTGTTCCCTGCAGTGCTCAGACATGAGCAGGCACCTTCACTTGCACCCCCATTTCTAGTGCAGCAGCTCCGGTCACATCCTGACTCCAAGCCCATGGTGGGGGCTGGGGAAGGCAACTGCTGCTCAGAAAGCGACCTATCATTGCACACACTCAGGAAAAGATGTTTCAGGCTAAAACAATTCATTTTAACATAGTTTCCCAAGTGGGAATTGCCAAACATAGCAGCATAATGCAAAAATATTTTAGCATTAAGAGCACCTGCATCAAGAGGCTATTTCCATAGATTTGAGTATTTTAAATCTTTTTGGACAGGCAGGCAATGGGGAACAAGGGGTGCAGAAGGCAGGCAATGGGGAACAAGGGGTGCAGAAGGCAGAGTCAGCTGCAGATCCTGCCATGTTGGCACACCTCACTGGATTCAGTGTCACTGCCAGCGATGCTGCTGGTTCTCCCCACCTCTGAACTTAAACACCAAAACCCACTCATTGTATTGTCGTGGCATGGTCAGCCCCTCATTAGGGCTTCTCAGGAAAAAACATACAACGTCCACCCTGTTCCTGACTCTTTTAGGAAAGGGAGGCAAGGAAAGCAGCACCACAAGCTCCTGTTCCCCTTCAGGGTGACATTCCGTGGTGCCATCGCATCCTTACACACATCACTTTCCACAGCACTTACTAAAAGGCTGTAGAAAAATCCTACCCAAAAACCTGTAGGACCCATACGTAGTATGAAAACACGATCCATCCTAAGGGAAAGAGCGAGGGAGAGCAGGGGGAGAGCGGGAGAGGGAGGGCAGAGACTGTCATCATCCCTGAAGTGATGTAAGCTTCTAAATATAGCACCAGCAACACAGGAGGAACAATAAAAAGGCACCCTGGATTGATTTTCTCCATTGCTTTCACACTACCCCAACCATCTTTTTTCAGCTGCTGTGTTAAGCAGGGAAAGGTCATCTTCTATCTGCAACGATTCAGATTTATATGGTTTATAATACGTTTATAAATTACAGCTCTCTCCTGCAGCTCTGTGTCGCGCACACGCTCTGCAGAGCCAGGCAGAGCATGATCCGCATCACAAACAGGGATGACGGCAGTGGGGGGGAAGGGGGAAGCCCCCTTTGCTATGGACTCAAACAAATAAAGTTCCTTTCTACTGTTTGAACTGAGATGATTCATACCATGCTCTTCCCTTCCTTCCTGACATCTCATTTCAGCAAGGGGTGGGGAAGTCTGGGAAGGTCTGCAACCCAAAAATCCCTGGTGATGAAAAGGTGTGGATAATAATCCCAAAAAGGTCAGTCTAGGGGACTGAATCCACTCAGAGACACAGAAAGGACAAAACAGCTAATATCTCACAGCAAAATTTCCCAAACAAATTTAGGATTTTGCTCACTAAACACAACCTTAATCTAGTCTCAAATCTGACATCACCTCCCAAGCCTAACATGGACCTGGCTTTGATTTCCTCAGCTGACAGTGACCTGGGAAGTCAGGTGGAGTCTCCCATTTGCAAAGCCCATGAAGGTATATGTATTTTTCTCATTCCGCAAAAGTTGATATGAACACCAATACAAAATACTACTTTTTCTTCCCTCAGTTACTCAAAATGGCATCTCAGGTTAAACCAAATAGATTAAGACTATTTAGAACATAAGGTACCACCACACCTCTCACAAGAAAAAGGCTTCTGATTAAATGACCTTGAGAATAATGCGTTAAGTCCACAAATGAAGTTAAAAAAAATCATTAAAATGCCACTTCCAGTATTTCTTTTGCCTTTTTGCTTGAGGATTAACTCCAAAATGGAAGACTGGAAGACTGCAAGTGGGAGGAGGGGAGGGATTTGACTCCTCCTACCAAAATGTCTCTCCTAAGCAAGGGTAATTTTGGACAGTCCACTCTCATTTTTTATTGGTCAGCGCATCCAGTTTGAAGAGCGTATGTGAAGGAGTCTACCCTGTGCCTGGAAGGAGTCCCACCCTGACAGACTTGCCTGTGCTCAGGCATAACTTCATGCAAACACCTCGGCCACCCCTGGACCCAGGCTGGGACCAGCCAGGCTCAGGACAATCTGAGTTCTGTAACAGAGTGAACAGGGAATAAGGGGGAGGGTACCAGGCACTCAGGGTCTGCACATCCTGAGATCTGGATCCTCAGACCAGCCATGCTGGGGAAACATAGCACAGACCCTACAGCAGCTCTGCAAGGCTTCTGTCATTAGATGGAGCATCACAGTACAGTGACTTCTAAACTTTCTCATTTTCTGGTAAAATCCAACTCTTAGCACCTTTAAAAATGGAAGGCTGAGTATGCTAAGAGAAAGTTTTCCCCAGCATCATTTGGGATCCTCCCTCCACTGAGGGCAAAAACAGCAGGAAAACCTCAGCTATTCTCACCCAATCTGAGAAACTTATCTAGCAGATAAAGCAAGGGGTGAGCCAGATGCCATACCTGCACTCCAAGGTGACAAACCACAACTACTAACCAAACTTCAAAGGAAACAAAATCAAAAACCATAAAGACAATATAAGTATTGGGGCTACTTTACCTCCAACTAGAAACTTCATTACATAAGAACAAAACCCATTAATACTCAGCGACAAAAAGCAAATCTGACTTGCAAGAACAAGGTAAGGAACAATGACAAATTAAGATACAATGACGGTTCCATTTAGTCAAGTATTTTATCTGTCAGATATATCACTATTAAGAAAGATGCCACATATCAAATATAAACCTACAAATGCTGTTAAATGTCATTAGATAGTAATCAGTTCTATGCCAAAAAGAAAAGATACTTTTCTAGCTATTCTCTCGTACAGGCAATGGTTTTCATGCCAAGTTTTTCCAAGGAAAGCAAGCATCCAAATGCTTATAATTATGCACTGACATTTTCTGATGGTGACTTTTATTTAAAATTGCTCAGGATATTCTCTGTCTCTAAACTGGTCCATGAAGCTTACGAAGAACATGACTGAGTTAATGTGAATTTCCATATTTCAAATCAGAAATCCATTTTACCTTTAACACAAAGTTGAAGACAACACTATCATAGCCCTTTAAAGAAACCCTTCAGTGCTACATGACATTCAACCTAACAACTCCAACTTACAACCTTACAAGGCTAATATACAAAATAACCCTTCAGATGACTACTTTTCTCTAAGGCAGGAGAAACCTAAACCTCAGTGAAAGCTTGAGCTGGCTACAAATGAGACTACAACCAGGCTGTTACACTTGAGTAGAGCATATTGGACAGAAGCAGCCCAGATGGAAGACAGGAAATAAAAAACAGATCCACGCATGCTACTATCTCCCTGCACACAGGGAGACCAGCTTGCTGGCTACTACCCTGTCAGATTCCTACAAGAAGCCACCCAATATGTCATTTCAAGAGACTGAAACAATAATGTTAAAAACAAGGATCTATCTGAAAAAGAACTGCAACTCATACACAAAAGATTTTTAAGTCCCCAGAAAGAACAAAATATCTCTCTGGTGCAGAGCATCTTTTACCATCAACCCCCGAGTGACAGAACGCAGTTATGAGCAGTGGGCACAACCCTCACTTATCATTCTCCATCAAGTTTGCATTAAGAGGTTACTTATAAAGAATTAATGACCTTGGAACTGCCACCCAAACCCTTAGGGTCTATCAAAACAGAGATTAACTCTCTGAATATGCTACATATAATATTTTCTCAGGCATTTTCCAACAAACTGAGTTAATTTCTACCATGGTGTAAATTTGTGTATGTGGTAAAATGAGAAAGAAACAGATAACTGGTTATTGTGTGGAGAGCACAGTAGTGACTGAATTTTTACTTCCTGTGGTGGTAATTTGCAAAATATTTAGAAGTTTTGAAAGGTTTTTCTGCCACAAGAGTACATCCCTCCCACAGTACTGTCAGCACCAGCTGAGGTCAAGGTTTAAGCAACTCTCCAGATTGATCCCAGTCAACAGAGCAGCATGGTTTCCCTGCAAAGGACAGACTGTGCTCAGGATCTGCTTCCAAACAGTTCCAGGATTCCAGGTGGAAGTCCTCAGTTGTAAAAAGACTGATGTGTTTGGACTGCAAGTAGGAAATTAGTGTAAAAATATCCACAAGTTTTTATTGAATTATGACAAGCAAGTGCAGTTCTGCTGCTCTGCTGAGCAAGGGGAGGGCAACACACAAACCTGCTGTGAGAGGACCCTGGGGTCAGGAGGCCCAACATCACCCCAACACCTGGGGAGGCAGCAGATGTACAGTTGACTGCTCAACTTACTCGAGATGGAGAAAAGTTCAAAAAAAAGTCTTTGAGGCAAGAATCATAGAACAGGTTGTGAGGGACCTTAAAGCTCATCTCATTCCAACCCTCCTGCCATGGGCAGGGCCACCTTTCATTAGACCAGGTTGCTCCAAGCATTGTTCAACCTGGCCTTGAGGAGCAGAGAAGATGGCTCCTATTACCAATCTCAGATTGTAGCAACTAACAGCAACTCAGTACCTTGTTCCAGGACCAAAGCCACAGCCTGGCAGGGCAGGACAATCTCTGTTCATCTGTCCTGCAGCAGAAAGATGCCACATCCCAACACTGTGGCATCACCCCCCACCACAGGCTCTCCCCAGGGCTACAAGAAGGGCTGTAAACTACTGCCAGCAGCCAGATTTCAGTAAATACGGGTGCTTGCTTAAAATAAACCCTCCCTAGTTTCAGTCTGATGTAGTTTCATTTGTGCACCACTCTTAAGTGCTGCTACACAGCTGCACATGCCACCTCCAAACTGAGGTGATTCCTGTAAATCGCAGTTTATATATACCCTGCTAGTCAAGTACGTAAGATCTTTAGGGAAACTCCTGAATAGAGGGTCTGAAAAACAACCACTTTCATTATGGATAAACTGGGGTTGACACCTTGCATTACGTTGTTAGTTTAAAAAAAAAAATTAATCTGAAAAACACAAATTTTAATCAAAGGGAAGCATTTTCATTAAGTATTTTCTTACTTTGTGCGCAGCCTATTCAAGTCATTACTCGCTTGAAACTGCAAATGCTCATTAATTGGATTGGCTCTATGGAAATCTTCCTAGGAAGATTTTTAATGCACAGCACACTTTGAGGATCGGTGTTTTACTAATGACCACGTCAACAAACGGCAGACTTTCAAGGAGCCCTTGAAAGTAACACTGTTGACAAAACGAGCAGACAAAATCAATGCATAAAATAAAATATGAGCGAATATGCATTTGGCAATTTTCCCCTTGCTTACAAAAGCAGAGGGAAGTGCCTGAGGACAGCTCGGCAGACCAGGGTGAGTTCAAGATGCCGAGCACAGCTTCCCAAGCTGGATGCCAGTAGGACCCTGCCAGAGGTTGTTTCCAGCTCCATCAGTGAAGCAATAGAATCATACAATCACATAATCGTTAAGGCTGAAGAAGACCTTCAAGATCAGGAAGTTCAACCATCAAGCCAGCACCACCAGCATGTTCACCACTAAACCATGTCCTCAGTGCCATATCCACAGATTTTAACACTTCCAGAGATGGTGATTCCACCACTGCCCTGGGCAGCTTATTTCAATGCTTTACAACCCTTCCTATGAAGAAATTTTTCCTAATATCCAACCTAAACATTCCCTGGCTCAACCTGACACTGTTTCCTCCCATCGCTTGTTACCTGGGAGATCAACCTTCATATGATGCCAGCCTCCTGTCAGGGAGTTGCAGAGCGTGATAAGGTCCTTTCTGAGCCTCCTTTGCTCCAGGCTGAGCCCCACCAGCTCCCTTGGCTGCTCCTCATCATACTCATGCTGCAGACCCTTCCCCAGCTGTCTGGTCTGGGAAGCAGACACCTCTACACCATTCATTAATGGAGCTGCTTAACCACTACCTGATTCACAGCCTCTTCCCCCACCCCCAAAGCCCAGCCTAACAGTAATTTTCCTTTCCAGAAAGCCAGGGGGTCCATCCACGTACATCTCCTCTCCTCCAGCAGACAGTGCCAGATGCTGCATCCACACCCATGTGCTCTTTGTGTGCAGCCCACAACAAACTAAACCCACAGGGGCCCACACAGGAAGTGAACACGCTGCAGACACGGCTTCTTTTGATCACAGAAGCAAGAAACACATATAAAATTGCACAAGTTCAGCAGAGCTGCAAACACGGACAGCACACGTGGGCTTTTCCAGGGTCCTGTCCCGCACAGGGTGCCTGGCTAACAGAGGCTCTGGCACATGCTGTAGAACCTAAGCACATGCCTGCTCCTGAGCACCTGAGAGCTGGGATCCCACCTAGGCTATGCAAAATTAAAGACGGAGGCTAGAGAAAATCTTCATGTTGTTAAAAAACAGCATCAGAAGAAGGAACTTGCATTATCTCTTTCCATCACACAACACCTCCAGAGAGATAACATTAATTTCTGTATCCTCTATGTGCACTGCAAGACCTGTGGATTTCAGCAAGACCTAAATTTTCTTTTGATTCAAAGAATCCCAGAACGGTCCAGGTTGGAAGGGAGCTTAGAAAATGACTAGTCCCAAGCCTCTGCATGAGCAGGGGCACCTTCCACTATCCCAGGTTGCACCAAGCCCCATTAAACAAGGCCTTGAACACTTCCAGGTATGGGGCAGCCACAACCACACTGGGCAATGTGTGCCAGGGCCTCACCACCCTCACAGGGAAGAATTTCTTCCTATTACCAACCTAAACCTACTCTTTCTGTCAACCTGAAGCCATCCTCCCTTGTCCTGTCACCACAGGCCCTTGTCCAAAGTTCCTCTCCAGCTGTCCTGGAGCCCCTTTAGGCAGTGGAAGGTGCTCTAAGGTCTCCCCAGAGCCTTCTCTTCTCCAGGCTGAATAGTCCTAACTCTCTCAGACCATCATTAGTTAATAAAGTTAAAATTCTGTCAAGTATTTTTTAAGTGTCATAAAGAGGAAGTGTGGACACAAGCACAATAAAAAGCAATGAGCTGCAAAGAGAACCATCCTCCAGCTCAAGAACTAGTGATTTCAGCCACTCACAAGATCAGCCACAGCCTCATCAAAATTAACTGATATTCCAAAAAAACAGAAGCCAGCGATGCTGTGTCCAGGTTTAACAAAGGCAGCTGGAGACATCCTCTAAGTCAGTCTTACTTGATTTAGATGAATAAAAGGTACCATTTCAGCAAATTAACCTGGTAGTAAAAAGTAGATTATAAAAGACCCACAGTGTTTTACAGCATTTAAAAAGAAAATGATCGGTGATGGTAAAGCACCTAATGGGTTTGATCCAGTATATTGAAATGTGACTTAATTCCCTCCAATTATGAGATCCCCCATGCTACCTCCAGCCTCTGACAGGAGTACATTAAGTAATGATCAAACAACAAGAAACTTGCCACTCAAGCAGTCTGCAGTGACAGACTTCTCTGAAGATAAATGCTTCTACATGGCTCCAGGACAAATTTTACTTGATGCAAATATGAAGATACTGTCCATAAAAATATTATAATAAATCTTCTAAATCTCATCATCCTCTTCCAGTAGTTTAAAAAAATTTCATCTCTGAGGAAGGGGATTACTACTAAAGTTTGGTAATAATTTCTTTATTCTGCTCTACAACAAACTAACAGGTGAAAAAATTCAGTATGTTGTCACAACTCCACAGAACCAGGTATTAGATCACACGTGCACTATTTTTAGAGCTACAAATATTCTTCATTTGAAAAAAAAATCAGAGACTTGTCAAAAATGTATGTGGGTAATAAATACATAGAATGACAGGATGGTTTGGGTTGGAAGGGATTTTAAGTATCATCTTGTTCCAATCCCCCAAGGCAGGGAGGGACACCTTCCATTAGACCAGGTTGCTCAAAGCCCCATCCAACCTCGCCTTGAACACTTCCAGGGATGGGGAGTCCACAACCTCAAATTACTGACCACAAAAAGGAATTAGAAAAATGTTACTGAAATGAAAAAAATATTTGAGTTTACAGGTTTGAGTCACATGGAAATTTGTACTGCATTGTTAAACCCTGTTTGCATTTGAACACTGCAAGAAATACAAATGCAAAACTTACTATCTCAGGTTCTATTTTTTAACTGTGAAGATAAATACTCAAACTGTTTACTTTCCTATTACTTGATCCAAGATCAAAACAGCAATTTAATTTTTATAAAGCATCCGAACGATCATTAATTTTTATTTTGTTTAAAGCATTATCATTAAAAAGTCATTTGCTGTTATTCTGGCTGCAGTTTTCCAAGCTCCTACTGCATGAGCACAGAAGTCTGGGATATAGTTTAACAGAGATGATCACAATTACTTCTTTCTTTTGTAAGTAAAAAACATGGTTGCATTATTACTTTCTTCTTTTGTAATTATAAAACATGGTTGCATTATTGATTGGGTTGAGAACGAGACTAAGAATAGAAATGACTCACTATTTATCTCCATTGTGACGCTGTCCTGCTGCAACCACCCCAGCTCCTGGCTGTATGTTTATCACCACCAAGATATGTAATCATGCTAAGAAATCAGATCTGAAGCAAGAGCTAGCATAATTAACACCAATGGCACATTTCTTCTTAATCCATTCATTTAAGCAAGAGCTTTTGCCAAATGTGTCCAGCCTCATTTTTTCTCCCACAGTCAGGACATTACTGTGGGGGTGATGTGCAAGATGCAGAATTACTAACTGACAAAAATGGAAAAGGCCAGGAATGCCCAGGGATGAAGAGATCTGATGTAATTACGGGGATGCTCAGACCTGCCCCAGGCAGACTGACAGCCACACATATGCGGGCTGCCACCATGGCCGTGGCCTCACACGTGACCCACCTCAAGAGAGCTACCTCCTCCAGCCCTTCATAGGCAGTAGTGCTATTGCGTACCCTGAAAAAAAAATTTGTTAAGTGTTTTGCCAAATACACAATTGTCCTCGGGATCTGGCTGGCCTGCTGTGCTGTAGAAGGGAAGAATCCCCAGCACCAGCAGAACGGCTTGGGTGCACTCTGGATGTGGAGAGCCCAGCCTGCTCACCAACCCATCAGAGCAGTGCTGGTATCCGCTGCACAGGGACTGCAAGAGCAAAGTCACACCACTGTGCACTTTAGAGAAACAGAAACATAAACCTGTTTACTCTGAGGAAGAAGAAAGAACACTGCCAGCATGTGTTCACTGTATTGACTTGGAAGGAAAAAAAACACACAACAAAAACCAACTACAAAGAGTTAATTCTGCAGACAACCAGTGCTCTTGTGAAATAACACTGCTCTATAAACCACTAAAACGTAGCAAAGGAATCTAAATGGTAACACCTTCACCAAAGAAACCAACTAGATGATCCATTTTTAACATTAGTTCATTCGAGGGAGGGCAGGGAGAGAAGAAATTTAAGATACTCACAATAATTTGAATGGCAACTATCCTGAAGATAAACAGTTAAATTAAGAACTAGAACTCTTTTACTTATTTAAGAGGCATAAAAGAAAATAAGAGCGTCAAGGATAGCAACAATAATTTAAAATATTATTCAAAGCATCTGCATACAAATCTTGGTTTTGTGGCCAATCAGGTATTTCTACAGAACAAGTTCCAGCACTAACAAGAAGTACTCCATGTGAGAAGTAGATGTTAGCTCATGTCACATCCCAATAGGTAATGTTTTACAAAACACAGATTAACCTTAATTATAATCACAGTATATTTAATGTGCAGAGATTTACATTCTAAGGAGTTAATGGAGATTGCATAGATAATTCCCCTTAAAAGCAAACACAAGAAACCTTCTATTTAAGGAAATATTCCTAGCTGGGTTAAAAAAATACTGAATTTCAGTACCTAAAGGATCTGAGTTTTCTTTAGAAAGCAGAAAACTACTTGCATATGAGAGATTAGGCACGTAAAAATTTAAATGGTGTCATACTGAGTATTCCAACATCAACCATGAGAGACGAACTGGAGTCCATGTGGAGGCCGAAAAGCTCCGAGCCCTCCCCAAGCACGCAGGACTCACAAAAGGTCCATCAGGCTGCATTCAGCATCTGTCACAAAGTACTCAGCAACAGGCTGGAGAGTGAAATACAACTCACTAGCATTATGCCAGACAGGAAATCTGCTGGAGAGTTTGTAAACACTTTTCCCACTCTGGCAGAAACCTTACTGCAAAGTTCCTGTCAAATGGAAGTCTGACTCACGCTCCTCCTTATCCCGATCCCCCGCCTGTAGCAGAAGGTTGGAACTAGATGATCTGTAAGGTCCCTTCCAACTCAAACCATTCTATGATCCTACCCTTCTCTCATGGGCTACATGAAAGGTTACACTATGAAACCTGTTTTTCAAGATCACTGGGAACCAGTGTGTGAGCAGGTTCATACAGGCATGGAACTAACCATACATCAGATAAATTTATTACTTTCCTAGTTTATAATGAAATATGGAAAAATATAGGCACCAAACTTTTCCTTACTTGTCACACAGGCAGCTTGTTACCGTGTTTTGATTCCTTAGTCATTTGTTGAGTTACGAATTACTTTTTGCTACCTTAAGTACTCCAAGTAGGACACTTCCCAATTAGGAGCTTACAGTCTACAAAGCAAGGATTGGTATTTCAATTCAGACTGCTGAATATCCAACATCTTGCAAATTTGTTGCAGAGAGGTGGTTATTTACTCCTTGCCACTTAGCACTCACTCATCCAAGAAAACACTTAGCACTGTTATAGGACTCTTCTTATATATTCCTAATTAACAGACATAAAAGCAGATTTAGGAATGTGCTGTTGATTTAAGAAGTTTAGACCATTTTCCATCAAATACCTCATATATACATATATATATTCACAAAACTGAGGAAGTCACCACGTTTGCAACAAAGCAGCTACAGGCTCAGGTGCTCTGTATTGTTGGTAACAATGAAATAAATCAACATAAAGAAAAATAAATCAACTTGAAGAAAAATCTTAATGAGGACATCATCTGTTGACTAATCACAGTTCTGTGCGCGTACCACATTGACTCCTTGCAACAATAACTGACAGTCTCTGAAATCATTCAAGAAGCCATGAAACTTGGTCTTTCTCAGACCAAAGATGCTAAGTGCCTTCTCACGCATCCCTCCAGGCAAGCTGCATAGGAAGCACCAGCATTAGCCGTTCCTAGGATTCTCCTACTCTTAGCAATGAAACCTGAGAATTATTATCTGCACACTTATTCACTGTCACAAACACCAAAGACAGAGAGATATAGTCTGTCATACATAGATTGGAATTTAATTCCTAATAAAGCTTTATGCATACCCACTCAGAGTGTAAGGGTCCGACATATCATTCCTTCAATAACTAATTAAATTTTAACTAATTTACTAATGATAAAATCCAACATGTGACAGTTCTAGAAATAAGATGGCAGAGGATGTTAAACTTCAAGCAGAGTATTATCTTCCTGTCACAGACAAATGCTGTGCAGGGCCTAAAATCACCACCTGCAACCCAACTGCTACTAACATGCACAAAAACCAGCAGTTTATATAAGTTATAAGCTCGTATCTGACTGCACACATCAGATACTTTGAAGTGTATCAACTTAGAGTGTATCTCTTTCGGGGAGATGAAAAGGAAGATGGGGAAAAGAGGGAGAAATTGGTTTTTTCTCTTCTGAGCATGAATACTATTCCAGGCTTGTACCTCAATGATAGTACTGGTTTTAACATTTGATTTTCAAAGCAGATCAAATTATCCAGAACAATTATTTTCAATTAAATAATTTGTCTAGATCACATATATCCTGTTACCAAGCAGGAAGTTTGAAAAATAATGGTGAAGAAAAACCTTCACATAAGCTTTGCAGCCCTGAAACCACAGAGCTATGTGCCTTCACACAGTGCAGAGTTTATAGTCTCTGCTGCTATTTAAGACTAGCAGATGAGTTGTTACTCTTTTTGATGCTTGAAGTACCACTATACTATTCTTAAGCAAGTAAACACAGCCAAGTACAAGAGTGTTAATGCTGTATTGATCTGCATTTGTGATGAACTCAACTCTAAACCATAGTTCAAAATTAGTAAGGAGAAAAACCAGAAACCCACCAATTCGTACATCTTACCAAAAGAACTCCAGGCAATACCAACAAAAAATGAAGAATGACCATTTCTCTGTCCAGTGAGCATGTTAAGATTTATTTATAGTGCTCAACTGAAGATCCCTAAACCAAACAAACTCCATCTTTTCCAACTACTACCTTCATTTCCACTGTGGTGTTCTAATCCAAACCACTTCACTGCTCTCCAACACAAAAGAAGCATTCTCAAAAATGGCAAGCATGGACTATTTCACTTCACCAGTTCTGTCAGCAAAAGAAAATTCCAGCCAGCCATGCAGACATCACAATGCCAAGGAGATAGGCCAGGGGAGAGCAGACTCACCGACATGTAGCTGCTGGAATCCACATTGTCCGTGATGGTCTGACGCTCACCCCTCTGGTTGATCTTCCTATACCTCCGACGGGACTGCCGGAGTGGGACTTCTCTTTGCAAGATGTTTTCCTCATTGTCTTTGGAGTTCTCCACCTGAAACACATGTTCAGGCTCCTGGTTATACATCCAGTTCTTCCATAGCATCGAGAGCCGATGGAGCCGTATGAAGCTCATGGGGAAGGAACAAACATTAAGTTCAGGGCAGTTAAACTTTTCTGGAGAAAACGACCGCGGTTGTTTCAGAGAACCACTGCTGCAGATCTCAGAAGTGCCTTAATACAATGAGCCAGAGGCCACAGTTTCCTTCCGGGAAACAGTGTATTTTAAAAAAAAAAGTAAAAAAGGCACATATATCCTCTAAACAATGTCATTTATCAGTAGAAACCCTTCTGCACTCACGCACAGCACAAAAGAATTACAGGCACTGCTCATTTCAAGTTTATCTTCAACACAGAAGTTACTGTTTCTTTGTATATTTACAATCTGGCAAAAATACTGAATTATATCCTATTTTTAGTAGTGTAATTTTTAAAAGCATCATTTATTTCTAGTACCAGTCACAGCTAAACAACTTTAAATATTACAGCCTTTTATAAATAGCTACTTCACCTATGTCATACTACCTTCTAATTGCTTCCACTGGATTATGGAGAAATGGCTGGAACTTGATTCATATCGTGATGTTAAATATTATTTGTGACTAAACATTAAAAATTAGGTAAATTTATCTTGTTAGTAAAAGCCAACATGAAACCTTTTATCTCAATAGCTACAACTCTTTTTTTCTATGAAAAGTGGTCTCATCCTTTCCCATTTCCTTTTGATGTTTTGGGAAAATATCTCCCAGCAGGAAGCAGGGCAGACATGCATGCAAATAGGCTTCAGCAGGCAAGAAGCTTCTCTACAATATATTTATTGTGTAGAAGTTTCTGCTGTCTTCAATGGCTTATTTTTCGTTTTTTTTCTCCAAATTTCACTGGAAAGTCCTAAACATTAAGACTGAACTACTAGAACAGGAGAAGAACCTCTGTGTGGTCTCACACAGCTCTCACTTCACATACTCAAGTAAATTATCTCAAAATTAAAATCCAAAAGGTACAAAGGAATGAAACCCAGAAAGACTTAACAGACAGAAACAGGAAAGTAACCAAAGTACACCACCACAAAAGCAAGATCACATCTACCTTCCACATCACTTTTTCCAAACAGCTACGTTCTGTCTGAGGTCAGAGGAAGGTGCAAGCAGCTGGGCTTGTCTTGTGGGTTATTTTCGATTCCACAGAGAAATCATACATTAACAACATGGGTTAAAGATACAATAGTTAGAAAAATTAGAAAAGAAGAGTGAAGTTCACACCATAATACTGTCAAAAAAAGAAATCAGAAAAGCTGAGCTCCCCCAGCAAGGGACAACCACACTTTCCACTAGAATTTTACTACCTCTTTGCAAAGGAACAGGACAACGACCAAAGATATCTATTTGCAGCACTGCTGTAAGCACGATGGTATAAGGGTGTAAAGAATACAATGCATGCAGGCAGAAACACAAAAAAATCTTTTTAAACAGGCCATCCAGTACCATCAAAAAGTGCACTAAGATGATTGATACAGAAGCCTTTCTTCATGTAGCATAAATATGGATTTCTAGTTAGCACAATGTTGCTCTCAAATTGCACAGAAGTCCTCCAGAAATAAGGAATTGCGGTTTTGCAAAGAGTTACTCATTAAATAACCAAAATTGCGCTGATTTAATTTTTATTTTTTTCTATGTGAGCTCCTTCAGTAAATGCATTATTATCCTTTTTCTCTGCATTCAGTCTTACAACACCATAGACACCAAAACAAGCAGTGAGCTTCTCCAACAGAACAGATTAACCTCGGCCTGAAAAACTGCTGAGGTGGACAAAGACTCTTCCAATACAGACAACTCTTATTATCAAGAAGCCCCAAACTGAACAGGTATTTTTAAGACTAAGTTAAAATAAACACTCAGTGACAGAAGAAATTATTTTTCTTTCACAATTCTGACTGAAAACTAAGAAGGGAGCATAAATAAATTATTTGATAGCACTAAGTCAAAACAAACAAGTGGTGGAAAATGAGATCACCTGCTTCCTTCGGTTAGTGAACTGCTGTTGACAAAAACAACATGGAAATCAGAAACCAGGAAGACCTCCACGCCACAGAGCTTCCAGCTTAGTACCACCAGCACAAGCAGTATTTTGAGTCCAGCTGACCACCAGGTTGTCAACACTTACTATTTACAAGAACTGCTTTTGATATTTTGATATTTTGATAGTGCATGAACAGGATAGGCACACCTCGGCACCTCACTCAGCCCTGCTTTCACCTGGTTAAAACTAAAAATTCCCATTGGCAGAGAGGTGTCACCCTCATCACATCCCTACAGAGGAATTCAGCTTCTCTGCAGATTCTGTGAGCCAGGTTCCAGCGTGGGAGCAGAGGGAGGAGAGATTCCCTCGGCCACTGCAGAGCCAGGGGGACCACACTGCCATCAAGTCAGATGGAGACACTGTCCCACAGACTGCTTCCCATTATTTCATTTTCAATACAGTATCATAGAATTGTTAAGGTTGGAAAAGGACTATGAGATCATTGCATCCATCCATGCCCCTAGCCCTGCCAGGCCCACCACTAAACCATGTCCCCAATTGCCACATCTACACCTCCATGAAATCCTCCCAGGGATGGTGACTCCACCACTGTCCTGGGCAGCCTGTGCCAGGGCTTGACCCTTCCCATGAAGAAAATTTCCCTAATATCCAATCTAAACCTCCCCTGGCACAACTTGAGGCCATTTCCCCTTGTTCTATCCTTTGTTATCTGGGAGAAGAGGCTGATCCCCACCTGGCTACAACCTCCTGTCAGGGAGTTGTAGAGAGTGATGAAGTTCCCTCCTGAGCCTTTCTCCAGGCTGAGCACCCCCAACTCCCTCAGCTGCTCCTCATCAGACTCACGCTCTTGTGCCAAGAAGTCTGGAATAGCACATTAACTGGCCATATCCTCATCAAAGGTGTTCTTTATTAACCTCAAACACTGGCAGCAGCAGGATGCTCCCACACCACCAGCTTCACCCAGGCACTGGCTGCCACACAGAAATCAAGGAGAACCATAGGATTGCCCTGTTTCACTCTGCAGTCCAAACCAGCAATGAAATATTTTCCACCTGCAAGTATCATGCTGCTCTTCTGAAATCTTACGCTTAAATCTGAAGAAGAAAATGAAAGCACCAAGGAACAACAGTAAAGACACTTCAATACATCGAGATATGCTGCAATTCTGGGCCATTTTCTTAAATGATAAATGGGGCTATTATTAATTCAATAGATTACTCAGCCTCCAAAAATATGAGTTACAATGCCCATTCACACACTGTTATCCTCACTAACTTAAGTTGACCACATTTTATGGCCTTTAAAATGGGTCTGTTCCCAGAGGATTTCCACTACAAAACTGATTTACATTCTAAAATGACAGGAGCGAAGGAAAAAAAAAAAAAATCAGTCACCAGCAGGAAATTATAGAGTTCTTTAACTCCATTAAAGCAGCTAACTAATTCTTTTGCTTGAAGATAAATATTCATTAGGTATTAAATCTCATTAGTATGTTGCAAATTAAAATCTAGAGAAAATAAAATAATTAAGATAAATTAATAAGAGTTAATCAGGGAAATGAAACTCAAGTACACCTTGTGTCAGCAAAGATCATTAACAAGGTGCATGCCACCACACTGATGCTTTTTTCTCACACTATTTGAAGTGCTACCTAGAAAATACACGTAATAGTACCTTTAGCTACATTTACCTGTAAAATATGATCATAAATATAATGAGGTAACTACTCTGCAGTTTTAATTCTCTGATTTTCCTACCAGAAAAATATACTGAAGTTCCAGAGAAGGATGCAAGATACTTTCAAGTGTCTCACTGGCATTTAATTGCAATTACAGACAATTCAGGAGATTTAAAATAGAGCGAACAGCTGTCTGGGCTGTGCCTTTGTCTCCAGGAACACCCAGCAGTGTGTGAGGCTGCTGACATGGCCAATGCTGGCTTACCCAGCTACTGTGATACTGTGTTCCTCTGAAAACACTCATCACAGTTGTGCCTACTCAAGTTAAACACACTACACTAGTTTCTTCAATAAATATTTCAATAGGACCAGTTTCTCTCTGGAAGCACACACTGCACAGAAGCTCCTCTTTTATTTCCATCTTCATTAATTTTTTTTTTTTTTTTTATTACAATGGTGATATGACCAAAGAAGGATGTAGGTATTTCTTAAGATTTCCATACTGTACTTTGCCCATGAAATATTTTTCATGTAAACTTACAAATGCACTTGCAGTGAGTCAAGTCACCAGCCTCCTTCCACTAGATCAGCTTACTTCAAGCCCCATCCAAGCTGGCCTTGAACACTTCCAGGAATGGGGCAGCCACAGCTTCTCTGGGCAACCTGTGCCAGGGCCTCCCCACCCTCACAGGGAAGAACTTCTCCCTAATACCTAATAATAGATATAACTGGATAAGTGAGTGTTTGTCATTCTCTGCTACAGGAGCGTTGAGGTGCAAGACTCAGCTCAGCCCAGGCACAGCACTCAGGCATAGTGAGTACACCAGACCCTCAGTTCAGCACACCAGATCCTTGGAAGCTGCAATTAAAAAGCAAAAATGCAAAGCAGTAAATGTAAACCAGAGGGCCTGGGGCACTCCCATGACATGGCTGCAGGCATTGCCATCCAAATAGTCCTGTGGCATCCCTCCAGGCATATATCTGCCCCCAAAATTCCAGCTTTGAGAAGACACTGGACAATTTGGAATAAAATAAATTAACTGTTTCACTCCAGAGCATGAAGGCAGGTTTCTTGCACTCTTAACCTGCACTTCACGGCAGACTGTAGCTTAATATATGTGCTGCAGCACAGAGCATATTACTGATGCTATCAAAGTCCACAAGCAGAGTCAGACTGACATTGCTCAGAGCAAATGGCACAAAGGACAGCAAGTGGACTTGGTACAGGACACTGCTGACATCTCTGTTGGTAATGCACTGTGAGAAACAAATATCTTATGGAAGCTGAATATTCACATGCCCAGTAACAGACACTGTCAAATATTAGTTTTAATGTTACCATATCTAGATCTAGGGCAGCTAAATCAATAGCAGTCTGGAGATTGGAGTCTGATTAAAAGATACGTGGCTTCTGAGCACAACAAACAGTTTTGTTTCAGCTCCATTAACATCTAAGATGAAAGCTGAAAGATCTGCCTGTGTCCCCAGGCAAACTGCTGGGACACAATGTCAGTCTGCACTATGGAAAAGCAATACTAATATTCCAACTGCTCACAGCATGTGTACAACAACCTGGGAAGGACTAAGCTACACTCTCTAAGCACAGATAATATGCATCTATATATGCACTTCGCAGTATCAGTAAGTGTTCTGAAGAAGCAGAAGGAATCCTGAACATTAAGGATGGTGACAAACCTTACCCTTCAAGCTTGGCTAAGCAGTCTCATGTTTCTTCTCCTACCTACAAGCCTTCACACTATGTGGCACTGCAAAGGCTTGGAGGAAGAGGTTTTTCCACCCAGACACAACCAATAAAAGCCATGATATGGGGAATGGGGGTGTAAATAAAATATTCAAGATAGACGACTGTCATAGCCTGACTCAGGAATGCTCAACTCAGCCATGACTGTTAGGCTTTTGAAACTCAAATAAGTATAATTTTAGAAAGAATGACCTAATCATCATCATCATTTACCCATCTAGACTAAATTTACATAGCTACTGCTGTTACAAGAGCAGCCATAGGTATAATTGAAATCAAGGCAATTTTGCTGCAATTTCATAGAATACTTTACAATAAGCTTTCTGCTGTAAAAGAGAAAGAATTTGCTGAAACCAGCAATAGATTTAAATACATATGAAAAAAATGTGTCTTACCACAATCATTTCTGAAGGTTCCAATATGATACATTCGCATCCTCTCTTTCCTCCAGACTGCTTGCCAAAACTGGAGTGGGATGGAAAAAAAGCAAACAAAAAGGAATGAGATTAACAGCCTATTTCACCTTTTCAGTAACAAAAATAATTGGCAATGGTCCATCTTATTAAAAAACAAAAAAAGAAAAAAGAAAAATTGATGAAAACTATTGTGTGAAAAATGCTAATTAGATAGTATCATTACCATAGTATTTTAATTTATTCAGCACCCCTCACCATGGCCTACTATGTAAAGTCTAAAAATAAAGAATGTTCTTTTGTAAAATCATTATTACTTGCAGATACTCAAAACCACCCATAATACATTTCAGTTCTGACAAGAAGACCTTAGTAAATTTTAATCAAATAATAAACAGGCCTTGTAAAAACAAATATACATAAATTCCAAAGACTCCAAAATACTACTCAGCACACAGCATTTATAATGAGAGTTCCCTCAACTCTATGTCACCCCTTCATCCTCCCAGCAAAGAGGGAGACAGAGAACCTCTTTTCTAACATTGAGCCTTCATTTGTGACCTCTGTCTTTATGTTGCTACCCATACCATCACAAGGAGTGGGTCATGGTGATAGGATCTGTTGAAGAAGTATGAAAGAACAAATGTAACAAAGCGTGATGGGCAGTGTAAGACAGCAGCTGAGGAAAGCAGCTAAAAAACAAACTGATGCGCTTTAGCTCATCAACTCTAACAGGAGACTTGCTTCAGGACATCAAAAAACAGAGGTGACTTTAAAGGAATCACCTCTGGAGAAGGCACCATGGAACCAGAGCTGAGGGTGCTGGAGCTACCGCAAAAGAGAACTGAGCTAGACACTGCTGGGGAATGTGGGGTGTGTTACAGACCAGTAACCTCTCAAATCAATCCATTTGTGACTGTAGTGGTACCTGGAATTTAAAATATCTGGCATCGCATGTTAAATAAGTTTGTCTTCACTCCTGACCCGTTAGCCTGAGGAGACAATACTTGACCTACTCACTCCTTGGGCTGGAGGTAAAGTGATTCCACACCCCCAGCACATAAAACAAACTCCATGATGAGCAGCACAGTGGCTGCATTAGCAGTTCAGTAGTTGTAGGTGCCATGTTACAAACTCAGACTGTCAACATCAATCACATTTTAGCACCTAGCAGCAGGTGAGATAACTGAAGAATCGGTTAATGCAAAGCAGGGATTAACGTGTGAATAAGAAGGAAGTTAAGACAAGAGTGGAGACAAACCCTTAAAAAGTGGGTCAGCTCCATCTGTTTTCACTGATGTTATGTTTAAAAAGTACATCTGAAACTCCAGCCACGCAAGAGTTATGCAAATGGTCATCTCGACGGCAAAGATCCATTGAAACACCACCACTTTATACAGAACATTTAAAAAGACTTGTGTTTATAAACAACACTCCAAAACTTCTGTGGAATGTGTGCAACTGTGGGAAGAGAATTTAAGTAACTAAACTGAAGCTAAAAGACTAATTAAACTAAACTAAACTGAAGAAGGGAAGGTTTAGATTAGCTAATAGGAAGAAATTCTTCCCTATGAGGGTGGGGAGGCCCTGGCACAGGTTGCCCAAAGAAGCTGTGGCTGCCCCATTCCTGGAAGTGTTCAAGGCCAGGTTGGATGGGGCTTGAAGCAACCTGGGATAGTGGAAAGTGTCCCTGCCCATGGCAAGGGGTTGGAATCAGGTGAGCTTAAATGTCCTTTCCATCACAAATCATTCCGTGATTCTCTGAAACTGTGAAGTTACTCAAGTGAAGCTTCAGATTATTGCAACAAAGAAATTATCAGTGTAATCCACTTAGGATAAAGAATTAAAATTAATAGGAGCACAGCAGCTTCCACTGTCAAGTTTTGATTTTGCTAATGGTCTACTGAAGGAAAAGGAAAATATTTAAATTACATGACTGCAACAGAGTAATAAACGAAATGACAACTAAAACTTTCTCATCCAGACCCAACAAACACAAATTTCACACAGAAAACTGGCATTTTCACACATCTATAGTAAGAAACTCAGAGCTCAAATTTTCATGCCTTTTTTCATGCTTTTTCCACACAGCATGTGATCCAGGCATGAGAGTCTTGTGGTTTTGCAATACATAAAAAGAATGGCTAAACTACTCTCACTCTTACAACAGTTAATTCAGTTCAGAAAATACAGAAATGTCATTTTTAATATCAGCTCCAACACTGAGGTGAACTGAAATCCATGTTAAGATTTCTCTACAAACTAAAAACCAAAGTGAGACCAACGTTGCTATGGGATCATTTTCAATCAAAAAAAAAAGTTAAATAACTTATAATTCTATTCCTTGTAGTAGAAAACTACAGACGAGATATTTTTTCCAAAACACCAAAATTATAAAGGAATTATGTGCAACTGGAAGTTTCAGGTTTTGCACCTTTTTAAAACCAGAAACAATCATTATCAGTTTTATCACAAAACAGATTACTACTATTGCTACATCCCCTGGAGTTAGGAAAAAGCACCAATTTCCTGCTGCAGGTTGTTCAAGCAAAGTATTTTTGTTGTGTAACAACAATTTATCAAACTCCTGGAGGTTGAGGAGGAGTTTTCTTTTTTGTTTTGTTTTACATAAACACATTCCTCAAATTCAACCACTGTCCAGCCTCCCTCTGCTTATGTTGCAGCATTTGCTAATTAAGTAATGCCAGTAAACACTAATGAGGACAAAAACAGTGCTTGGAAGAAAGGTCACGTTCTTGGCACTATCACTTCTGCTCCATCAAGTACTTTACAACAACCAAACACTTGGAAAACGATCAGGTTCCAAAGACAAAAGCCACCCAGCTAATCCTAAAGAATAAACTACTCATATTAACAAGTCAACAGGTCAAATTTTATTATTTCCTGGTACACAACATGGATGGTTTCTCGATTATTCCACAGCAGAGCTCCTTCCAAAGGAGGACGCCACACACGGTTTTTCCCCAGCCATAACTACCACTATGTCTTGAGAATACCAACTTTTAACATTCTTAATTAACATACACAATATGTTTTAGAAACATGGGGTTTAAATTTCTTAATGACTTATTCCATATTTTTCCTCTAGAATACAAACGTTTAGCTTCTCTATCAGTTAAGAGGTTTGCTGACATCAATATACTTCACTAATCTGCCAATTATAATCAAGGCTTCAGAACAACATTCATTCCCAAATGTTTGTAAATGGAAAAGGTTCAGTTGAACAAAGCTTTGAAAGTGAAGGAGAGAAAACCCGCTCGGGAAACAAGAGCAAACTTTGACACAGACCATTCTTCCAAAGAAGAAGAAACATTTTGGTGATAGCAAATTACTTAGAGAAGTCTTTAGCTGGTGATTAAAGACCCACCCAAACCTGAACCATGCTGTTTCTCAAAAGAGAGAGCTCTGGAAAGTACATCTAATTCTGGAAGAGATGGAGTAATCTTATCTTTTGGTACTAAAAGACAACTTTTCTGTGGCATCAAGAACACAGTGTTGTTTGCGGGAGCTGTTATTACTTAGTCTTTCTGGTTACCCAACTCGGCACCCAACAAGACCATGACCACAGACGTCCTTTCCCAGGGTCAGGTTTGCTTCCTGGAAAGGTCCAATCCAACAAGCCCATTTCAGTACTTCTGCTTACCAACCGTCACAGCAGCTTCCCCAGCTAAAAGCACATCCCTAAACACTACGTCCTCCTGATGTTACATGTGGCAAGATACATAAGAAAATTGGGAAAGACTCACTAAGGTATAGCACATTACACATGCTTTAGTGCTTTAAGCAGAGTGAGAAAAATAATCCAATTAAAAATTTAAATTAACACTGAAAGTGCAAGAAAACATGAAACTAATGTAAATTAAGCTCTACTTACAATAAAATTGTCAAAGGACATACTATCACTGGTATAACCATTAAAGTTTTAAATTATCCAACAATTTAATTGGCATTGTTAACATATGTGTGATTCAAATAAGTCTTAAATTTAATATCATTCCATAGCTTCCCACTGCTGGAAGCCTAGAAAAAGTCAGTATTATAAAACTGCATTACAATTTTTTTTTATTTATAATTTTATTGTATGCTCCTATCACTTAATATTCATCTATTTCATATGCATCATTAATTTTCACACACTCACTCTGCAACACTGTCATGAGAAAAAAATGTCTTCCACGTATCAAAGGCAGCTTTGTTTATCCTTGATTTATGGATGTCTGATTTGCAAGAAACCTTGTTGTCCTCCTGATTCACTGCTACTCATAATTAAAAATGCTTAAGCAGGTGCATCACTCAAGAAAAGAATATAAGTTAAACTAGCATGATATCCCATACCAACAGCTGTGTTCAGGCCATGGAATCAGACTGGAGCTACCGAAATGTAAAAGCCCAGGACCACAGATAACAGGATCAGGCCAGACTGGACAGGGCTTGGAGAAACCTGGTCTAGTGAAGTGTCCCTGCCCATAGAAGGCAGCTGGAACCGGATGAGCTTTAAGGTCCCTTCCAAACCAAACCAGTCCATGATTCTGTGACAGTCCTTGGTTCATCTGTCCCTTTTCCACCGTATGATTTGCTCATCTCTCTGCAACTGCAGAGCACCTTAGAAGTGCAGGCACCTGAGTTTGTGCCTGACTTCACTGATACAGTGAACGGAATAAAATTAATCACTGGAGGGAGCCTTCTGTATCTGAGAATATTCCCATTTTCACACTCATGCTCACTCCCCAAAACAAGAAGGTGTTAAAATTTCTAAGGTACTGGACCTTTTATAACAAACGTTACTTTTATAAAGCAAACTATTTAGAAACACTGCCAATGTAACATATTTTGAATGTAGTTCTTGAAACAGGATGTGCACAAACACAGCTTTCCGAACGCAAATGTTTTGAAAATTCTCATATCCAGCTGTTGTGCAACCTGAGTACTTGGTGATGAAATACACCTGGAATGTCAAGACTGACGAATTTAAGCAATAGCTATCACATTTTACCCAAACGTTTCCTGATATCAGTATGCTCAAGTTATTCAATACTGATAGCTTCTCATTCTGCACTACTCAGAATATCGTACATACATTAAAGGTAAAAACACAGCCTGTCCTGAAGAGCTTTCAACCTACAAGCTGATGGAGACTGAGACTTATTAGTCTGAATGTCTTATTATTTGTTTCAACACTAATTAGCAGGCATCTTCAAATTTACAATATTCTACTACATCCTGAAACAATGTTTTCAGATATTTCAGACATTGAATCCTTCAATGGCAGATGTCAGGCACTTTACGTTCTGTTCTGTATTTTCCAGGAACTACAAAATCATAACATTATCCTATCTGTGTAAATTGGTGTCAGTAATGCACAGTTATCTGTGACTGTCAATAAAGCTACCTGCAGGAGTTTTACAGTACTGAGTATTACTGCAGGTATTACATGTAGAACGGGGCAAGGGCCCTGATATACCAGTTTATCAAGATAACAAGCAAAGGATTTGCAGATACTTTGTTTTTATGAATATCCTTGTCTCTCAAACTGCCTGTCTCTCAGGCTGCTTTTAGGTACATAAAGATGAAGATAAATTGTACTCGCCACTGCAAAGTGAATCCCATGACCCCACACATCCAGTAACCTGGATGCATTTCTTCAATGCAAGAAGATTTTGTATGGAAGGGCACAACTGGGCCTGGAAGAGACAAGATGTGTAAGGAACAGACATGTTGTTTGGTTTTTTTTTAACAGATGAAAATGTGGTTTTGTGCAAGTCAGGGGGGCCTACAAGGGCATATAGTGACAAGATAAGGGGGAATGGCTCTAAGCTGACCTAAGTAGGTTTAGATGAGATATTGGGAAGAAATTCTTTACTATAAGGGTGGGGAGGCCCTGGCACAGGTTGCCAGAGAAGCTGTGGCTGCCCCATCCCTGGAAGTGTTCAAGGCCAGGTTGAGTGGGGCTTGAAGCAATCTGGGATAGTGGAAGGTGTCCCTGCCCATGGCAAGGGGTTTGGACTGAGATAAGCTTTAAGGTCCCTTCCAATCAAAACCATTTTGTGACGCTATGAAAAGCATTTCATTTTTCTTCTCTTTGCAGAGTACCTTTTGTGCAGAACAGCTGTTCCAGCAAACCCCTGGACATCTACTGCAAAGTTGCTGTTGGTCAGATCCAAGATAAAATCCATTACGTTACCATTGAATGTACCACACTAATATATTAATGGCTGAAATAACCATTAGTATTATTAAACACCAATCTAATGACTCTAAAAATGTAATTTTATACTTAAATTTCTTTGTCATTGATTGGGAAGTAGCACTGAGGGAAAACCTGTGAAGTTGCATAACAGGCAGTAATAGCTGTGGTGACCGCAGATAGAAAAGTCAGGATCTGCCCTTCCTGCACTGCAGTCAAGACACAGGAGTATACTCAACATCAAAATCCTCATGGGAATAACCTGTTTTTCCAGACATCTCCACTGAGGTCTCAATTTCACTAGATTTGTCTCAGCCCAACCATGATCTGAAGCATGGGGCTGGTGAGGAGTTGCCTGAGGCTACAGGTACATCAGGAGCCCTCACAGCAGCTGCTGAGCAGCCCCAAATGTCTCTATCTGTGAAACAGAGCAAGGAGATAGGGAAAAAAGGTCCATCAGCACAGACCAAAAGTTTCAGCAAATGCAAGTGGCAGACTTTACGTGATATCATATGCTGTGCGAGTCCTGAGGTCTTCAAAGTAACTTCATTAGAAAAATATTGTAATACTTAACTCCATCAGGAAATGGTTTAAAGGAAACCAGACACCACAAGATATATGGCTTAATGCAAAATACCTATTTCAATTAATGCTCAGTCATCAAAACCCATTTCTGCATTAGCTCTCAATAACAACATTTAGCAGGTTTATCTCTTAAGCCTGCTGAAGTTTTAATCGGAAATTAGTTTGGAGACCATGTAACACGCTACTCAATTTGCAGGCCGCAAGCTCAAGATCTCTGTATTAATTACTTTACACTCCAAACACGATGACCCTGAGGAAACCTGTGTGTCATTTACCACTTTCTGTGCAGTTTTCCAGCTATTGCAGCTCATGGGATTGCAAAGTCTTAGTAAAATCATATTTTAGCTATAAACAAACCATACATGAGCCTTTCCTTCTGATTTCATTTCTTTTGCACTTTAGTTTAGCCAACAAAAAACTCTTTCTGTGGCACAATCAGCATCCCTTGTAGTCCATAAAACTTCTAAAGGGCAGACGCTGTAAGGA
This sequence comes from Eulacestoma nigropectus, assembly GCA_013397775.1. Taxonomy (NCBI): domain Eukaryota; kingdom Metazoa; phylum Chordata; class Aves; order Passeriformes; genus Eulacestoma; species Eulacestoma nigropectus. The sequence goes on from VZTE01002532.1 coordinate 160,969, forward strand.
ACCATGAACAGACCAAAAGGAAATTATTGGTGTGGGGGAAATACGGACGAGATTATTCGGCCATATAGTTGTGACAGGCCCGAACACAGTCTTTTTTCATTTTTTGACTTTCTCAGAAGATCAGTCTATGTCAGAAAAGATGTGCCACGTACTCTTAGTCTGCAACATCTTCCCAGCCCTTACGCAACATCAGCACACCTAATACAAGTTGTTGCACTTAAGGAGACTAGGACACAGCTTCTCACTAGTGTGCTGCACTTAAGGAGACTAGGACACAGCTTCTCACTAGTGTGCTGCCTCTTCTCATCCACATTCCCTATTCCCTCAGAGTATTTTCATACCAGTGCTAGCACTGCCCGAAGAATTTAAATCTGAACAATTCTATCTGAATTAATTAGTTTTACAAATACATTTATTGATAGCATTTCCAAGTTGTTGGTTCGCTTACTGGCTGTCAGGCAATGCTACAAGTTACAGTCACCACTTAATAGAAACACCCAGGGAAAACATCACCTCATCCAGAGCCACCAAAGCACTGAATAACCACTGCTTTTATCCTGTGCCAAGTATTAATCTCTCAGACTTGATAAGCACAGGGATGTAAACCTGAAGTCCCCTTTAAGAGAGCAGAGAAAATAATCCACAACAGTTAGTTGGCAAGAGCTTTCTAGTGTGAAGCAAAAATACACTCAAGAGTATTGTATTGTGACTGCAATATTTACAGTCACAGTAAGAAATTTAAATCCCAATTATGGCAACAATTATCACAATTCAGAACCTTATTGGCAATTGCCAGTTTGTCAGAAATTAAGCTTACTGTATGGCAGCAGTGGACTGGCACACATGGATCCAGAGCATGGGAGCTGAGGGAGGAAAAGCACTATACACACTCCAGACATAGGGACTGGGATGGAGATGAGAAAGAGGAAGAGCAGAGGTTGAGGAGCACTGGGACAGAGCTTGAATACAGCAGGTGCAGTCTGAGCAGTATTCAAGTTAAACCTGGAAAGGAAGCATCAGGGGAGAAAAAGACCAGTACACTTTACATTGGCAGAAGCTGGGAGTACAGGAGTTCTGAGCCACTGATTTACTTTTGCAGTAAATGGTACAAATTCACAAGTATTTGCAGAAAGCAGCACTACAGACTTCAGAAGCAAAACTGATTGGACTTTAGATGGTACATTTGAGGTACAAATATGTTTGAGAACAAAGTTACATACATCAAAATTTAAATTATGGCATTTTGTTAATCTTTAAATTCTTCAAATTGAAAATCTTTAATCTCACATTCTTATTTTCCAACACTGACAGTCGTGTAAAAGCACAGTATTTTCTTTGCTTCTGGCACTTCACAGAGAATAGATGCAAACACTATTAACAGCCACAGTAAGTTGCAAAATATAGTAAAATACTGTTACTCACAAATACTAATACAAAACAAGCTAAAATAATTTCAACCCAAGCTGTTGTTCATGATGCAAAACTGGAGTTCCTCTTTCATTATGACCATTTTCTTGATCTAAGCATTTGTGTCTTCTCCTTTTACTAAAGAAAAGATAAATGGCTTATTGAGTCATTGATGCATCTACAACTCTCATGAAAAGATACCATACAACCATGAGGCCATTTTAAATAAAGTAACTGTTTTCAGCCAAGAAATGCACATGAGTAGAACAATTATTCCAACTTTCTCCACTTGAGAGATTTTGAAAGGGCTGGGAAAAGAGAAGTGTTTGTTTAAGTAAGACTACATCTTGACTGTTTCAAGACTTTGTATTTTTCCCTTGGAGGTTCAATTCTCACAGCTGTAGGAGGCTGTCAGCCACATAATTGGCTTCAAAAGTTCCTCCAGGCCTTTGATATATCTCCTATGGCTAAACTCGCTGTGAGTAATCTCCTTCAAATATCCTGTTCACATGTATTATCTTCATTAACAAGCAAGGTTAACACAAAACCTCTTTAACTTGCTGACGTGATTTTCCTTCCACAAATCCGTCAATCCCGTTCTTTTATTCCAGCCGTCACTTTCATGTTACAAGCAAATTCTTCTCCTCCTATGCCAAATCTATTGACAAATCCATTCTCCAGGCAATAGGGTAATCAAAATTATGCCATCTTTGTACCTGGTATTACGGACTGACCTGTCTCTTACCTTAAAAATCTTGCAGGCCTTGTCTCATCATGAGCATCAGTGTCAGAATATTGAATAGATTTATTGTACCTGGATGCAAGTTTTAATCCTCCAATTCTTAAACCACTCTCTGAATTACAACTTGAATACAAGTTCATCAAGTCAATTAAAAAAGCCCTTTTCAAGCAGAGTGAGCCTCAGTTTCTACCCTTACTCATTCAAATACTTAGATGAAGTTAATAAAGCAGTAATTGCCCACCTCCTTATGTTTTCGAGGGGCTAAGCCTCTTTCAGGTTGGATTCCACAGAATATTTTATTTCAAAGAGTTCTGCAGAAAAAAAATAAGGTTTCCCAAAGCTCTGATAGATAGTGGATGATGGGGCATGCAAAAAGCAGGATAGCATCTTCTCCAGGTTAAGTTTACAGTTGTCTACCACAGTCTCCTCCTATCCATCAAGGTAATCACGGGGCAGATGACAGAAAAAGGACAAGTATTGTGAGGATGTACCAGGAAATAGTTATTAATAGTTAATAGCAGGAAATAGTTATTAAACGACCATCACCTTCCAGTGGCAATGATTATTTATGGAGACTGCAAGGATCTCACTAACAATCAATTGTAACAGCAGTTTCTTATATAATTGTTAAACAAAAGTTGCTGGGCAGTTAGTTTCTAGTGCAATGCTGAATTCTGAAAAACAATTGCTACGTAGAACAAATTTAAACCAACGACTTTACAAGAAAAAGGGACCTTAAACCCCACTACTGCTCAGAAAAAAGTTTCCTCTAATTGAGAAACAATGATATCCTGCTTTTACAAAGCAAACTATTTTATAAAAACTGTTCCAGTATTCTGAAAAGCACCCTAAAATGTACAGAAGTCCTTTAAAGACAAAGTGTTTGTCAAATGTTCCAGAGGACAAATATGAAGCTGAAATCAGCAAGTGGGGGGTGTTATGAAGTACACAAGGACTGAATTTCCAACTAGAATCTATCTGCTAACTATGATCTCTTTTACAAAACGTCTCCATCTACCCAGTTCTTCCAGAATGACAATTATTCAAACTTGGCTCTTGACCTTTTCAGAGTTCTAGAAGGTCTCCAGATTAAAGCCTAACTCCTCATCTTCGGTAGTTACCACCTTCCTCCCATTAAGGATTCTATTTTGGTCCTCCTTCATTTACCCCCTGGACAACTCAAAGACATGATTAGTCTCCTGTATCGCTCCAGTACAAAAGACACCTGTCTCTAACCTCATCCACATCTGCTCACACATTGATATATTTATACCATATTCAACAAGTCAAACAGGTAAGATTTATCTGATGCCATGTCTGGGCAGCACTAAGTCTATCAGAAACCCAGGTGGCTGGAGGGGTGTTTACATTCCCTTGAGCAGCCTCAGAATACCTCAAATGTGGTTTTCACTTCATTCCTTACTCTTGTCCACTACTTTCCTGCTGTGAAAATAAAAAAAAGCACAGACAAAGCAGTATCCCACACAGCATACTCTCCCATAAAGTTTATTTCATGAACATATTACAGGTCTAGGATGATATGCTCATCAGGCAGAGAGTACATGGCAGCAAGTTCTTATCTTTGTTTCCTGTGATACAGAACAGCTCTGTAATACCTGAGACAATGAGACTGAAGGCAATATGGTGCTGTCTTATAGATGTGTAGTTAAGCGTCCTTTCAGAACGACTCATATAATCATGAACTTGGTTGGGGGCAAAGAATAAATAGTGACATTAAGTATTATTTCAAATGTAACTAAAATGCTAATTATAATTATAAAAGAATACTACTAACTTATCCAAGGCACTATTTCATATGAAATCAGCCTGTGTCTGGTGACTGCAGCTCCCTCAACTAGAAGTGTGACAGATAAGGTATTCAGACCAAGGAAACTGAAGTTTATCTCACTCTACTGAAGAAAAAATAAAAATCATTATATTTAATGCATGAACACGAATGTATTTCAAATGAAATGGAAGTGAGCTGAACACCTTAGGTATCTATCAGGAGTGCATTCTCTTCCTTTCCACATGATCTCACCACCTAAGGAGACAGAACACCCCAGGAACCACCCCTTGTAAGCTGTAATGTGCCAGCAGCTCCATCTAACAGAACTCTGTGACCCTTTCATCATCTAGCAGCTATTTTTCCCCATTATCCATAATAAATCTAGCTGTAATCTTGTGAATTAACAATAACAGATCTACTTTGCTTTTTTTTTTTCCCCTAAGGCACAAGAAACCTTACAAGCAATGGTGCTTTTAGTGACTTACTCCAAGTTTTGCAAAACAATGATTTTGGAGAGTTTTTATGGAAAAAACAGCATGCCATGTCCTCACTTTCGGTACTCCTGAACTTATCATTGACTCATCATAGTATGATTTTGGTTGAAAGGGACCTTAAAGCACATCTTGCTCCACCCCCCTGCCATAGGCAAGGACACCTTCCACTAGACAGGGTTGCTCCAAGCGCCGTCCAAACTGGCTTTGAACACTGCCAGGGATGGGACAGCCACAGCTTCTCTGGACAACTTCACTCAAGGACCTTCAGTCATTCAAGGAGCATTAAGTGTTTAATATCCAACCTACAGTTAACTGAGTTGAAAAATTCAGTCCTACATGTTCTTACTAGTACTTACCATGAAATTCAAGTATATGGAAATGTATGTAAGCTGGAGTTGGCATTAAGTCTATCCACTCACAGTCAGCTCATGCTGAGTCAAATGAACCACAGTGAAATAAAACTTCTGAGTGATGTACAAGGTCAAGCAGAGTATTACTCTGGGTACTCAGGGTATTACTTGCCCAAGTTCAGCTCAAGTCTAATAATGTGCTTCAGTGAAAGCATGTCAGTGTTCACTGTGCCTCAGCCTCGAGACACAGACAGGCTCCTGGCACAAGCTCTCCACAGCTGATGCTGCTGGCCCCTTCTTGCTTCACATAAAAATCATATGTGCCATTAAATACAGCCTCCGACCAAATGGCAGAAGCTATGTGATCTGCAGTCATATTTTTCCAACAGGGAACTCTATCCAGTACAGTCACATAGCACAAATTATTCAAAGAGACCCCAAGGTAATAAGCTGACTACAAATTCTCTTATAAACTTAAAAAGCCAAACTAGATTGAGTGCAGTATTTCATAAAGAAATTTCCAAGTGCAGACAAAGTCTGAGAAAAATTAAATTGAATTAGCTGAACATTTCTTTCACTATCAAGCTTCAGAAAAACAAAATGTGAAATTATTCTAAAATTCTTTAAAAATTACAGTAACACAAATACATAGAAAGCATTTATTAAAAAAAAAAAAAACTTGCCTTAAATAACAATAACTCAATAATTTCACATACCTGCAAGGTGGCAAAAACATCGAATCCTTCATGAGCACGGAACCAGAAAGCAGGATATACCAGCATCTTGCAATAGTTTCTGAGCTGTAAGAAAAGAAATCACTGATATGTACTTCTCCTTACTGCACCTGAGAAATATGTTCTCCAAAATATTATTGCAGTAAAATAATGATTTACCATTCTACCAGTTCGGTATGTAAGAACCTGGGAACTTTAACTGGAACAAGATTATTTTTTTAAAATAGCTACATAAAGAATGTTTTTTACACTTTACATTTTGACATTTAAGTCAGCTTAAAAATTTATTTTATTAAAATTAAATTTTTAGTGAAAACATTTTATTCCAGTGAAAGTACACATAAAGGCTATAAATACAGGACAGCACACAAGCCCCCCACACAGATATTGATCTGCTACTGGAGCAGGTGTGTGTCACACACACCCACCACACCAACTAGAGATGCAGGTGGCATCTCATTTAGACTTGAGTGTGCTGGAAGCTGTGCCTTATACAGAAAGCTAGGATTAGCTGTGAGGGGATAAGTATGCCATAAGCAATGCTAAAATATGAGGAAAATAGAAGTATATTTGCCTCCCAGCAAGAACCTAGAGAACTGTAAGATAAAATACTAATTTTTGCAATGTAAAGAGATGGTGTTTGAGCTCCATCCTTCTCCAGTACAGGCTGCTCCGACAAGGAGCTGTGCAGGCAGTGCCAGCTCCAGGGATACAGTGCCACCTATTGAGTGTCACCAGGGCTCCCATGGCTGCAGAGGGGACATTGCCTGCCTTCCAGTCACCTCGTGTCACTGACACACACACACACACACACACACACACGCCTCCGCCCTCTGCTGTCCTTGGAAGCTGGGCTGGAAAGTCATAGGCACCTCTCAAACATCAACACTGCACTACTGCTACAACCACCTCTGCCAAAGCTTTTAACCAATTATTGACAATGACTGAAAAGCAAATGACATATTAGAACATGCAAAACATTGGGTTTGCTCACATTTCTGCTGAAGAACTCCGAAAAGTGCTATGTACTCACCAAAAGAGAACTTGGTTGCCCTTGTACCTCTCATAGCGGGCACTTGACGACATTATTCTGAGGGAAGAGGAAGAGAAGTTTAATTTCAATTTTATTCCCCTAAGATCATAAGCCATTAATCACCACATTTCAGTAGAATCACTTTCAAGCTCTAAGACCTCAAATTCAACATTTTTTTTTTCTAAACAAAGCATATGCTTAACCAGAAAATTCAAATTATTACAGTGTTCTTCATTATTCAAACAGATAATATACAGCATGTTCTCCAAGTGTTTAAATCACTCCCACATATTGGAATTACCCATAGCAACAGAACTGAAGGAACTAAAATACGTCCAAAGCAGTTTTTGTGCTTTGTTTGCCTTCCATTTTATGGATTCGGAGATCATCTGAATGTCTGAAGCATTAAAAAGCTTTTGTAATCTGGAGTTAAGACAGGGCACTGTCTACACAGTCCTTTGTAGACAAATGGTAGTAAACTCTGCCTTCCTTCTTAGAAGAGCTAATTAGTTTAGATTCCATGCCATATTATTTGCAGTGACTTAACTCAGCAATGGATTTGGCCAATGCTCTGCCACCTCAAAAGTGCAGGCAAACAAAAGCTCTGCTGATCTCCACAAAAAAGTCATAGATGTAAGTGTGCTAAAATACTAACTGCAGAGTACTTCACCTTAGCTGATGTTCCCTGAAATGTGAGAGTATGTCCAGTCCATGAAGGAAAGAATAGATAGTATTCAAGTCCTAAAAAGAAAAAAAAAAAACTCAAACATAAGCAACCTCATTCACATCTAATCACTCAATGTTACTTTTCAGATTCTGCAGCAAATTACACAGAATTATACAAAGCCCAGATTAACAGACAGGTCAGGACACACACAGACTTGAAGAACCATGTCTACACTTGAGCTGTGGAAGTAAAAAGAGTGAAGTCCAACTGACGCATAAACACTGACCTGAAGAAAAAGATTTATTAAATATATCTCCGAAAATATTATTTACGTGAATGGATACAGCAGCAAGAAACACGTGAAATAAGACAAATAGAGCAGGCCTGCTCACCCAAGGTCAAAAATTGTTGGAACCTTCTCAGATCTCTTTAAAGAAGGAATTTTTCAAAACCTGTGAAAACCTAAGCCACTACACAGTGTGCAAAGAACCACCAGAGTACCTTTCCATAGCAAAGGGGTTATGTTTAGAGAGGAAAAACTCTTTCATGTCCATCTCAGACCTAGCTGGCAGGCCCACCACAAACTACACCATCCTACTGCCTCTATTGCTCAGCCCAGTCCATGTCTGGAGGGAACATCAAAAATTACTCCAAAATACTCTTTGGCAAAGATGAAAACAATAAAGCTTTAGAGGTCTCTCACTCCTACTACCACTAGTCAGCACCACATCAGTGTCATCCACTAGCAATCACAGAAACAAAAATATTAAAACATGAAGATTATTCCGCTTTATAAACTGAACTTTACATAGAAGCTGTAATTAGGAGATACAGCTGTTTAAACTTCTCACCAGCAGACAGAATCTTCTTCAGTCACAAAAATATCTGTGCTGATGGTGCAGACCACATGGCAGGGAACAGGGCTATTCATCACTTAATTTACTGTCCTGAACAGGTGGGCTGTTAGAGTCAAATACACGCACAACAAAATCATTATACACCACAGAGCAGTCTCTCTAGCTTGGCATTGGAAAGTATGTTCTGAATTTTCAAGTGCTGCATTTATCCAGTGTTTATAAAAGATAAATCAATATGAATGCTGGCCTCAGAATTTACAATGGATTTACTTCAGAAAAATTCTTTGGCTTCATAGTCCATGTTTAGCAATATAACAGATACAGACTGCTGTATCAAATGAAAGGTCAGACATAATTGCAGACCACATAAAACGAATAAAACACTGAATTTTTTATTTTAATGTCATTACCAAATCCCATGAAAATTAAACAGAAGGCCTGATTTTGTAACACGTCTATAAAGCACTCATTTCACACAGTCCAATATCATTTTAATCCTCCAAGCTGCCACAAATGTGATTTTATTAGTGAAACGTCCAGGAGCACTAGCTATAGATAAGACTCCAAACACACCACGGACTGTCAGAGGCAGGCACGGGCAGCCAAAGGGTCATTTCAGGTATCCAACAGCTCCATTACTGAGCTTTCCCTGTTTCTGAGCAGGGAACTGCCTCAACTTCTCCACCTGAAAGCATTAGGCATAGAAATGCAGCAACTATATACTCAGACCATAAAGTGGCTTAGTAGTTAATAATATCTGACTCTCAGGCCAAAAGAAGGATACTCTCAACTCCTGTAAAAGTTGGGTAGCCAGGAGAGAATCAGTATTTGGTATTAAAATTAAAGCTGAATTTTTTAAGTCTTCATAACTCATTATGTCTATATAAGTTTTCCTATATTTTCCAGTATTTTTTTACATAATTGGGACTAAGATGTAACAGAACATCTTGAAAATGTTTTAGATAAGCAGTTCTGTACTTATGAGTTACAGAAAACTGTAAACAGAACAAGAGCTTATGTTCCCGTTTAATCACGAAGCTTTTAACTTCTGCATATGAAAAATGACCACAACCTGACTTGTAAATTATTCTCTACAACTCTCCAGAATGCAGCCCCTTTGCAAGTTCACTTGGCCTGGACTGACTCCTGCACTCTATCTGCAGCACACAGGACTGCTGTACTGACCTACTGAGGAGCTTGATGAACAAACAGCTGGTAAATTAAAGAGAGAAACATCTGCTTAAAGAGATACATGTCTGGAAAGCATCCCCCAACTCCAACTTCATCTGTCAAGCAGCAGCAGAGGGAACAGCTGAGCAGAGCACAGCAAAGGGAAGGCAAAGGTTCCTATTCCTACACCCAGCAGAAGGCATTTAACTTACACTGCCCACTATTACTGCTCTAATGTTGATAAATGTAATAAACTACATGACAAATGTAACTCACTGTGCAGCCAGGTGACACATCAACAAGCTAAACCCAGTGGCTACTCACACAGCAGTTTCTGTAGGTTTTAAATCAGGATCTGTAATGCTTTCCCTAAAAATACCTGACTTTTAAAGCAAACCCCTCTCCTAGTCATGCAGAGCAGGTGATTTTGTGTGCCACTGAGCAAAAGAGCTAACTCAGCAATCTCCTGGGAAGGGCTGCAAGGTGCCTCTTTCTACTAGTGCGTCGAATGTACCCATCCAAAGTGTTTTCCATGCCTTGGTGAAAAAAGCCTTTTCTACTTGGATAAATAGATACAGCCAGGTAGAATTCCTCCTCTCCCTCACATGCCACTTCAGATTCTAACAAGGGAGGGTACAGTACATGTGGTGTATATATCCCAGTTTTTCCCAATGAAATGAAAATTACCTATTAGTCATATTTGTGAAGTTTTCTTCAATACTTCCAACTCATTTCAGACTAAGTACTTAAAATAGCACAGAAATAACATTTGACATACTATATTTAGAGACTCATTCTGCATTTTTGCTGGCAAGGAACATCAATTAATCTGAGGGTGGCCAGAGATGGGCAGGGGCTACAGCCACCTCGTGGACAGAGGCTGAAGTCCAGCTGCACCACGCTCCCTAAAATCCTCCTCCAACAGAGCTGAAAGCATTTATTTCTCTAACTCAAGGTTTACAACAGCTTCTAATACGATTTTCACTTTTATTTTTATAAACAGATTTATGTCACCACAGCAGTTATAAACAGTGGAAAAGCACATAACCTCAGTACAAAGTGTAGAGATTATTTTCACAGGTACTTTCAGATACTCACTATGAAAAGGGATGCCAAAGGGCAACACGCAGCATCATATCAGCAGAACACAAAGCATTTGCTGGAATTTTACAGCCCCTTTCCATATCCTTCCTTATAATCTCTTTACTTCTTTCTGTCAAAATCCAACTGAGACACAATTATTGATGAAACACAATTTCTTCACATGCTGTAAACTAAAGAACAAGGTCAGTATGATTTTATTTTGCAATCTTTTCTTCAGAGCTTTTCATCAGCTGAAACAACAGCTGAAACTGAAGCACAGGATCTACCTGTAAATGCTATGCCCACACAGATTCTTCAATCTTTGACAGAAAACAACCTTGACTAAGGTTATTTATGGAAAAAGTAACTCACATTATCTATCCACCTAGCTAAAACTGCAGCTCCAGAAACTCAAGGAAAGGTGGGAAACTGGGCAAAGAATAATCAGGCAGTTGTTAATCCTGTTAGAAAGGAGATTTTCTATACTATAGAGAGGAAACATGAACACCGTGACTGCAGTGATCCTGCACCAAGCTGCCTGGGACAGGACATTCTTTGTCTCCAGTTCTCACAGCAGACATGTTTAAAAAAGCAGAGGACATCTGTGTCTTCAAATTCTTCCCATGACAGAATATCCTGTATAAAACAGCGTTGTGCTTCAGCAGCAGTGCAGAAACCAAGGGATGGCTCTGTGGATGGTGCCATTATCACAAAAGCGTGGCCACCAGCAGCCTCAGCTTCCTTCAGCACCAGTTTTTATCATCTCCAGTACACACATCCTTTCAGCAAAAAGCTTAACCAGCTGCTAAACCAAAGCTGGTATAAAAACACAGAGATTTTAGTAACAATATCATGTTACATAAATACATATTCTTTTATGGTAACATCCTCATCCCAATACAGTTTGAAGTGAGCCACTTGAATACCCACACTTCTCATTTTCCCTGCCAGATGCTAACTCTCAGAGATCCCATAAGAGGGGAAAATAAAAGAAGCATCAACTGAAAACTCACCACACAAAAGCAAAGCCACCAGCTAACTACTACCATCACCCATTTATCCCAAAACATTTATTTGAAAGTAATTTGCTCCTATTTTTTTTTGCAAGGATGGTGAAAAATTAGTTTCTTAACTGTTAAGATGTAACTTTTTAAAATAAAGAAGTAAGTTCAGTCAGCCAGAAAAATCATCATGAGAATACAATCCAAACTCCAAGATGCTGAGGAAGTGGTGGTCACCCTTAAGTTTCATTATTGGCATCTTTTTAAAATATGACCAAGATCTGGATGCTTCTGAACAGTGCAGCAACACCAGTGATAAGCAAAATTTGCAAGCATGCATCGTTTCCTTTTGCTTCACCCTCTTCTCACCCAATCTCTGGCCTTTAATCCAAGCAGCAGCTTTACAAAGCTTGGACTTAAGGCTCCAGTGGAACAACAGTGGTCTCGAACATGGAGTTCTGACCACAAAGCTTCCCAACCAACAACTCCAGCCAGCACCAACTGTAATTCACATGAGCTGCATCCAGATGCTTTAAGTCCACAACAAGGTCCAGGACAAATCCTCCTGCAGTGTTAAAAGTGAGTAAAAGCAGTGTGATGCTCTGAAATGAGGATGAAATGACTGCATCAAAAGCGACTTTGCCCCTCAAAAACACAAAACAAAAAACTGATGCTTCACTTTATGTGACCCCAGCCAGGTGTTCCAGTAACACATTATAATCGGATCTATTTCTAAGGAAAATCAATTGTTCTAAAACAACCTCAGAGTTGCAAATTCTGATTAATCTCACTTAAGAGACAGCCTCAGCAATTGCAATCAAGTATTAGGGATGTTGAGGAAGCCATAAATCCCCACAGACTCCTTTCAGCACTGCCGGTCATGTCATGTCCTTCCTGCCAGCAGGCAGAGTCAGCCCAGTTCCCAAACAGCTACATCCAGCCCCAGCCAGCCAGCACCAGCCATGGGACAGCTGCTCACTGCAGCAGGGCCAGGACTCAGGGATGCTCCCAAATTCCGACGAGCCTGGGCTTCATAGATACCCTAGACCCACCCTGAACCTGAAACAAGGGATCTCAAAGAAAGCAGACTGGCAAGTATTATTCAGTCAGTCCAGAGTTTTGCTCAGGGAATGAGAAAATAGCAGAAACCTGCAACACAGCACCAGCACTTCAAAGCTGCATGTAAAACCAGCTGTATCAGCAAGTTCCAGACAGATTGCTCTCACATGCAAACCTGTCCCAAAGAGCTGCACAAAACCTGTCTCTCAATCCACTCCAAACACATTAAATTCCTGTTGCAAGAACATATGCTTGGCTCACTCAAGGCTCCCCACACCCAACTCACGCAGGCTGCTGAGCCACCCAGGATTCCCTGGGTCACACACAAGAATCTGCTTCTACAGAAGCACAATGACTGATGGTATTTTTCATCTGTACCTTTTCCAAGCTAAGGCAGTTGGCAGGATGCATATTTTATACGTTTCAGAGCAAACAAAATATTAGTATTTTCTAAAGATCTGTTAAAGATCCAGCCATATTACTGAGAATATACTTTAAAAGAAAAAGACACACATTTCTGCCTTTGAAACAACAATTAAACCATATGGCAACAGCTTCCCAAATTCCAATGGCATTCAAAGAGACCATCAGGTACAAAATCCTCCAGGGAAGGAAGCTGCATGGTTGAAAGGTACCTTCCTGTTTGTATGCTGCTTAGCTGCTTCACCCTTTTCAGTGCTGTGAGCAGAAACAAGGCTGGAAACAAAACTCCAGCAGAATTAAGCACTCACTTGGTATCAAAACAAGGATTTTAATAGCCTCCTGGACAGCATCCGAATTTCTCTGTATTAAAGTTGTTATTTAAAGTGCCTAGTAAAGCAAATAGAGGTGATTCTTGGAGCACAGAGCACAAGTTGTGTAAGCTCTTAAGTGGGAGGCTCCCTCCAGCCCGATGCCTTAACTTGCTTCTCAGTGATTCAGCAGGCTCCTTATACAGATTGAATGCAGCTTTTATTAGGAATCCTGTCAGGCTCAATAAATACTTTGTCACCCTTGGGGGGGTGTAGCAGAAGAGAGGAAATGTTACTCAGCATGGTTTATGGTTTTCATTGCTTCCCTTCCTGTTGCTTCATCGAAGGCTGGAATCTGCGCTGTTTCCTTTAGTCTCAAGTTTAAGGCCAATTGTAAAAATAGTCCTCCCAAATTCTTTCCTGATACTGTAACACCAGAAATAAAACTACAGAAACATGCTGTAGTTCTCTGATCCGTATTTTACACATTCAGATACCTACACAGCAAATTCACCAACTTTAGGGATGCTGGTTCAAGAAGCCCACCCTACACACTGTCAGCTACCCTTGAAATTTGTGGGAGGAGCAGTAAAATCCACTTAAACATGTGCAGCAGAGTATACAGTTCCTAAACTAAAAGGAAGATGATGAAATGAACTGGAGAGCAACTCCTCCATCTTAACTTATTTACTGTCTTTGTTCAGTGGCATAGACATCGAACTTCAATAAAAATGCAAGTGATGCAACAGAATGTCAACTCAGGGCTCTTCACTTAAAGTAACAGTTCCCTTTAAAGTAGCCTCCTCTTTAGCTGGAGGCCACTTTAATATAAAAATAAAAATTAAATACAAGCACTGAGGCACTATTAGAGAAGAGAAAGGATGGATTCATCAGTCAGACAAATGAAAATGTTATGAATGAAGGACATTAAAGTACCTTGCAGAGAATGACAGAGTTTAAGCAGCACTCCTAAGGAATGAAGCCACATCATTCCATGAAGGAAACACCACCAATTCAAAAAGCCTAATTAAAGAACCTTTCATGGAACATAACAGCAAACTCCTGCATGATCTTATGTCACTGCCTGAGACTGCACACAGTAACATTTGTATACAATAAACCGGTTCAACTGCTTCAGAGCTATATTCCATTATTCAGAAAAAATGGCATATATTTCATAAAGAAGCTGAACCACTTCAAATGACCAAGAACTTGAATTCTTTGATTTATGGTCTTTCAGACGTCCCCAAACTCCTGGAGCCTATGTCCATCAGACAACTATGGATCATATAATGACTCCTGCCTAAACTCTAAACTTCCCATTTACCCACACAAATGACAGATACTGATTCTTCCAAATGAGGAAGTGTCAGTCTAGCTATTATAGTATCTTTATACAGGAGAAAAGAGATTAAAAGAGACTTCATTTCACTCTTGTAAACCCAGGAAGCAATTCCCATTGACAGCATCTGTTAATAACAGTATAGCCACAAACAGAAAACTAAAATCTGGCTCTTGTTTTTGCAGATAGTAAGAAGTAAAATTTGCACACTTGGATTTTTATCATATTTTTTGTGAAAAAGTAGAGAAGTCTCTCAATGGGGCTAATAGAGTTTCCTTAGATATTATTTTCTAATATTTCATTATAACATGCACATGGCTACAAGCAGAGACTTGCACTCCTAAGAATCAAACTATCCTTAAGAAAACTTGAAAAAGCCGGATCTTTAAAACAGGGACTTGAGAGCCACTATTACAGTTTATTGACAGACTGAAAATACCTCAATTCAGTGGCATATTTCTAAAAACAAAATAAAAGAACTGAAGTCTTTCTACATGAAAATAAAACAAAAAATTTCTCTACTCACCAATCGCTCCCCACACCCAATCCAGATAAACACCTTCTACCTCAGAACCCTGGATTAGGTTGATATAGGACTTTGGTAGAAAGAAAAAACATTTAAAGGAATGAGGGAGGGAAAATTTTATATTATTTTTACTGCTGTTTCATCACAGAGTCAGCATTTCTGGAATCCCGACTTCGCCAGAGAAAAAAACTTCCTTTGGAAAAGCTGATGGTGCAGAGTGAAATTCCAAGGGCGCTGAACTGGAGAGACAGAACATCATATGTCACTGCTTCAAAGCAAGCAGCTCATGGAGAGTTTTGAGTATCTCAAGCACCATTCAGCCCTTTTCACAGTTAAGAACAAACATACAGCTATGATAAAGTGCCTTCAACTAAAACACTACCATAAGGTTCCCAGACATACATTACTTAATTTTAAAATATCTTTCAGACTTACACGCTGATAATAGAAAAGCAAGCTGCCCCAAAAACCCTGAGCTCCTGAAGTTCAACAGGATGGGAAGCACAGAATATACAGAATTATCCTCTATCAATGAGCAAGACTTTATACCAAACATTTTTAAATAATACAAAGATCGTAAAATCAGCCTCCTAACCCAGGCTCTTGAAAAATCCACCCAAAAAATGGGCAATTTCAGGCTTCCAGTTTAACTAACACTTTGTTAGTCAAGCAGCTGACCACTTGTCAGAACTACCTTCCCCTTCCAGAGGACAAGAATCCATCAAATAGCAGTATTTCAGTTAAAACCTTTCGGTCATAACTCCAAAAACACCAGCTCCTCTGATTCACAAACTCCCTGCTCTTTTCAGAGGAAAGCATCAACAGCTGAAATTTCTTTTTAAGAAAACAAGGGATTCTGGTAGGAAAGGTCAGAACACTGAAACATTTAGGAAAAAAAAAAAGGCACATTCTTATTAAATAAAAAATTTGGTACAGAAACCTGGGGATGAGAAGAGACGAGGTGGAAGATGAAATCCAAAGGTCAGTTCTATGCTTACCCATAATGACAACTTGGGAGTGAGGCTGAATGCAGCTCAGACATGTTAAACATCTGAGTTGTTACCTACACACTTTGCTCTTACTGCACAAAATGCTCTAGTTCTTGTTCTCTTTCCTCCCTCTTGGACTAGCAACTGCTGGTTCATATTTAACATATAAACACTCCATTGTCAATGTTTTCATCATGTTTTGCTCAATGTACCTTTGCAGCAAGTGAATGTTATAAATGAGCTCCCATACTACAGCTCAACAGGTAACTCACACAAAGAAGGACTGACAGACACAATAATAGCACTTTACTGCAGCTTTTTCCATCATATTGATCATCAGAGTTTTATACAAGTGGGTAAGAGTATTTATGATTTTTCTGTGTGTAATGTCTTACTTCTTTGTGAATTCAAAGCAAGCAAAGATCATGTCTGTCCAGAAATTAAGTCCTACTAAATAAATAACAGTTAAGGCAAAATGAGATCTTTATCAATATTGTAATTTAAATCACCCACTCAGTATCTAGGTAAGGGAGAGGAATAAAGCTCTTCTAACTGCCTAAAAATGCTTTGGTTGCATCAGTAAAACAGGAAGAGAATGATAATGATGAGATTATAATCGGAGAATAAAATACCATACAAATGTAATGCTCTCCTACTGTCTTTTTCAATAAAACCACTAAAGGAAAAAAGAAAAATCAAGCTCCAGCTACTTTATTCCCTTAATAATGTCATTATGAACGACGAAGGAATTCCTGTAGTGGACAGCAGTAATATGATCAACAGTAATTACTTCTGCATCCTGGTATTAGGACACCTAAGCACTAGCAAACAGAGCAATCCAATAAAGTTACTGCAATGTATAGGAGGCAGTATTTCTTAGAGTCTAAATTATCTGAATATAGATTCCCACAAACTTTACTACTGCCTCAACTACTACAATATCCTCTCACACACTGAGAAAGGTTAACATGCCTGTGTTCATTGTGCCCACACAGTAGCAGCAAACATACTTATATCCCTCACCAAAAAAAAAAAAAAACAGAATTAATCAGTAGCTCTTCACATCTTCGCTCATAGCAAAGAAATCAGCCAGATTTACCTCACTGCAACATCTGAATGCAAACCATCACAGCAAAACCCTAGGAACTTATGCTCTGCCACCTTAACATTTACTTTTCTATTTCTCAGCAATACCTATGCCATAAACCAAAAAGAAGCTTACAGATCCAAACTGAGGAGTTATATTTGCATTTGCATATTCATCTAGCTAGGTTAACAGGTTCCAAGTTTGAAATCAAATCAAATCAATGTCAGAGGTACAGATACCTGTGTGCTTCCCTAATCATTACATTGATCACTGATGCATAATGTTACAAAGGGAATAATTCTAATTAAGAAAATTAACAACTTCAACATTAGGAGGAAGAACAAATAGGCATACTGTTAAGAGACTGAATCAACCACAAGATAATACTGTTACTCAGGAATTTCTAGCTCCAAATCCTGCAGCCTACCCACCAGGCATCCAGCTTCACAAAGTGCAACAAACTTCATGACTAACATCCACAGAACTACAGACAAGATGCCAAAGAACTGCCTCCTCCACCTCCATACTAAAATCAAACAGGTACTTATTGATAACACGTGAGACATAGGCTCCTTCGGCTGGGTTGTAGTATATGAGATAATATGGAAGCCTCTTTTTCGCCAATGAGCCATTCAGTCCTTAAGCAGACCAAAAACTTTAGAGTTTACAATCAGCTTTGACTACAAAACCAAAACAAGCCAATTCTACCTTTCTCATTCCTAGGAAACCATGATCAACACAATTTGTAATGCAACACGCCAAAGATTGCTCCAACCTCTCACTCTTCCAGTGTTAGCCAACCACAGCCTCTATGGAGGTACAACAAACCCACTTTTAAATGAATCAAGGGTCTCATCTAAAAAGAAGACTTCTGTTTTAAGAGAGCAAGACTGCCATTATTTACGGAAAAAAAAAAAAAACAAAAACAACAAAAAAACCAACCAACTAATACTAAACTTAATCTGAGCAAAGTTGCATTTATAACCAGCAATGCAATGCCTTCCTTTAATATTCCAACTTTTGACTCATCAGGTCACATCAAAAGAGAGGATCCACACAGGGTGATGAAAGGCAATGTCTGGACATAGCAGCAGAATGCTGCAATAAATATTACACCACCAGGATCTCTGGACAGTCATGTCATGCCTGTGACTGCAGCCACGGAGAACACACTCTAGATCCCAGTCTCCCCAACACAGGACAAACAGAAGGATCTGGTATTGCAGCTCAGACATTTCACACAATTATACTGAAAATTAAGGCATCTCTGCTGTGTGTTTTCTTGAAAAGCTGTGCATTTAGAGTGTCTCAGCCTCTCACTCAGGCAGCTGGTCCATTCCAGTACTTACCAAGCACACTCTGTCCAAGTGCTGGAAGGAATGGAAGACCTGTTATCTAAGGCTTCTCACTTTATTACATTAGCATTCAAAACCGTGAAAGCTATGTAATTATATTTTATATAAAAATACATTTTAAAGAAACATTCGACTAGAGTCAAACAAGAGCTTGGGACAAATCAAAGCAACATTACCATTCGCCATACTAAACACTGAAGTCCATGACCTCCACATTTTACAGAGCCAGATTTGCTGCATTTGAGAGATCCAAACTAAGTGCAAAGGTGTCGCTGTTAGTACCGAGAGCGGTGAGAAAGGACACGATCAAAGTTCAGGAAAAAAGCACTTATTTAATTAATTATAAATCAGTTTATATAACTTGGTTCGCAAAAGTAGCATAGTACTATTGGTCCCTTGATCAACCACCTCCTAGAATGATTGGTGGAGGCTGTACTACACCCATTTGAAAATATTTTCCTCAGTGTAGCATAACAACTCTAACTGAACAACAGCAGGTGCAAAGATAAAGAATTAGTTTACAAAACTCGTAGCAGTGTTTTTCATAGCTTTTGCGAGAAACACGGAGTTCTCACAAAATGCTGCAGAAAGCTGGAAAATTTCTCTGCTAAAGCTTTTCAGCGTCCACACAAAGGAAATTCTCAGTTTTTCTTAGAAACATGGTTGTACTCAGCTCTGATAGATTATGAAGCACCTGTTAACTACAGGTCTGCTATACTCCATAATCGCCTTCTTCTACCTAATGTGAACATAGGGGAAACAAAATAGAAAAAAGTTCTTCTCTTGAGCTGTGGACTTCACCAGGAAATGTATCCCAATGGCTCAGGAACTGGGCTGAAATGGCAGGCCAGATATGCAAGATAAGATATCTTTTCTAATGATCACACCAGCTGGATGATACCCTTTAATCCCTGTACCAACTGCATGTCAGTTTGGAAGAACCAGAACAAGACTTTGACAAGCATCTTGTAAGTCACCTATAACGGCATCTGTAGAGGAGTTTGCCGAAGGAAGCCTTCCCATCCAACACAAGAGAAGCAGTAAAGGTGTTTGACAGGAGGTCAGCAGTCTGACATAGGACTGACGGTTTCCTTCGTACTTCAAATGGGAAACAGGAACAGAAACTTCTTCTGCAACAGTTGGAAAGAACAATTTTACTTGGCCAAATCAACACAGCCTACTGGAGGCTGGACATGTTACAAAGAACCCTGAAAGTGTGGGATCAAGTAAATCAGATTTAAGTAAAATAACCTCCCCACAGTATCTAGTGGCCATTGGCATGCACAACCCTTTGTGACAAGAGCACCAAAAAGCTCCCAAAATTGAAGTGCAACAAAAACAGTACCATCGCCTTTCAACGCTAAACCCCTGATACAGTTTACAAAGACAGACCTCGCTCCTCAGCTCCTTCAAATACAAACTGCTAAAGTAAAAAACATTACAACAGCTCTGGAACACTCTCTTTATAGGAATTCATATTTGGCCAAAAAGCCAAACTGTATGTGCCTGCAACACAACACACTACCACAAGAATTCCTTCCCTCCAGACCAACAGGACCAACATTCAAGATTCATTAATGACCAGTCTTTGAAGGACAGACTGCTTAAATATCAATGCTTTAATCAGGCACAAAAAGATTACAAAGAGAGAATCCCTTAAGGCAGTTATTTTTGTTCTATTCATCAAGAATTTGCTACACTCCTGACACACTAAAAGCTAACCAATAATTAGCAGAGCTAAGGAACCTCGAGAAACCAGATGCAGAATGCTAACTAATTTGTGCATGCTTCCCTGAACTCAGGGTATTTCCAATATACTGCATTGAAATCATCAAAAGAGGAAGAAGGGTGTATCACAGTACCATCAAACAAAGGAAAACCCTCTATATTTTAAGCCTGAAGCCATTGCAACAAGAACACCTCCAAGTTATAGAAACAGCTTGTCTGGCAATACCAACACAAGCAGAATTCTTTTATAACAACATCAGGCCTCTTACAAGGAAGGGCATCAGAACCCTGGACAGACTTTATCAAGCTAATCTCAATACCCTTCTCAACAAAAACTCATTTTTGCACATGCCTGGCAAAGTGTTTTGCACGTCCCTGCAAACTGGAAGCTTATCTGGAATGGTCCTGAGAAGTGTGCAGCTTCTTTGCCAGTGACAAGACCACCACAAGCCACCTTTTAATGCCAAGGGACTCATTTCCATCTGAAGACTGCCAGCTTTTTATGCTCTTGGGATGGGAGCATCAGCTATTGCACACCAGGGTTATTAGACAGAGCTATGGAGTAAAACAGCAGCAGTGTGTGATCAGTGCACTCAGCAGCACAGCAGGGACATCAGACAGCTGCTTACGCATGTTTGGCCTCCTCCCTTCCGCTCCTCAAGAAGCGGGGCTGCCCACAAGTGGGCAAAACCTGGGCACAGGCACCTCAGTTTCCTCTCACAGCACACATACACACAAGCTCCTTAAGGCTACTACTCTCTTACTATTATTTTCACTGTAGACAGATATCCAGCTCTCCTTACATAACATGACAAAAGAAACGGCTTATTAAAATAAACATTACAGACAAACTCCTCTCTGAAACTTATACAAAATAGTTTGGGTATACTGCCTAAAGAGATTTTCTTTTGAAAATCATTATTTTTTTTTATAATTACCTTTTTATTCACTACAGTGTTTTGCAGCTTTAATACTGTTTCTGTGAGGAATTTAACACCTACACATCCTGACTGCTTATCCTCCACCCTTTGCATTTTTGGAGAACAAAAGCAGAAAAGAAATGTGGGTTTTTTTCCATTTGGCAACTTTTCTGAATGCCAAGTATACTTGCAGTTCTCTCCCACCTCCTCCTTCCACACCCTTTTCTGGCCCTTTTTCACTATTCTAGTATCTCCAAGAAGTTCCTATTGCAAGGTCAGTAACAAGGCACTAGGCTCATCTTTTAGGTCAGATTAAGCATTGAAAAACACACCCTTACTACCTAATCAGTCCATGAAATAAGTTTTTAAAATTCAGATACTACAATAAGAAATAGCTTTGTAGAAAAATATTACATTACATATTTAAACTTTAATTCATACGTAAAAACTTTTAATTAAATTATCACTCCACAGATGAAACTAAGTGTATGACTCCACTTCATGGGGAAAAGTATATACTAAAGGAAGTTAAGTTCCAATAAAAAATTCCAAGACTTCACCATAATTTCTGGTTTTACTCTTAGGGCTGTCACAGCTGTCACTAAAATGAAAAAGTTTTTCAGGAACAGTAGAAGCAAGGACAGGAAAAGTAATCTTGGAGCAATAACACCTCACACGCTCCTCGGCAGATCACTGGGAACAGCCACCCTGATACACTCTAACTCCACTTGCTCCTTTAACAGGGTTTTGTCTTGGTTTGAAAGACAGGTGTCTGTTAAGGAAGGCAGGAGCCTCCCTTATAATGGAAAATGCAACCCCCTTCCCTCCAAATGATTATAATTTTGAAATTAAGGGGCTCTCAGGCACAGATATGAGGAACAGGAATAACAGTTCTTTATTAATATATATATATATATATATAGGCAAACAAACAACACTAACTATGGCAGCAATAACAAACAGAACCAGGAACCCAGTGCCCGCCTTCCCTCGGCTGTTTGGGGAGGGTGCGATGGTTCCCTCACGGCTGCAGGGGGCGCTCCGGAGCGAGCTCGGGGAGCACGCGGGAATGGCGGACGAGAAGCTC
>VZTE01002532.1:183320-194693 GCA_013397775.1 Eulacestoma nigropectus
GGGCTACAGTGCAGCGAAGGAAGGCTAGGAGCAGCGGCAAAGGAACGGCAGCCGTGGCCCGGCTCCCAGCAGGGCAGGGAAGGGCGGGCTTGGGATCCCGGGGTCCCCTGAGCCACTCGAGCAGATGGGTAGAAGGAAGGCAGCAGAAGGCAGAAAGCCTGTAGTAGTGGCGAATTCTCTCCACAACGACAGCAGCACCTTTCCCCTTCGAATGCTGGCAGAACAAGAGGCCTAGGAGGTGTACCCAACCCCTTTTATCCAGTTCAAATCTTGAGACCTCTCTGCCCTACACGAGAAAACCTCAGGTAAAAGAGGCTAGCCAGCGAGACGACTCCCCCTGTGGCCAGGTCTTTTGTCTCTTCGGCAGCTTGTATAGGGAAAAATTCTTTGAGAGAAAAAGAAAACAAACTGAGAACTCCTAAAACCCCAACAGTTTATATGAAGCAGAAGTCATATTACCTTCTGGAAAGAACCAAACCAATCTTATCTTGGAAAGTTACAGGTATGAGGTTATTTGTCCCCAGCTTTCCATGTTTGCAGGCTGGGGAAAAGAGAGGAAACACCGCAGGCACCACCTGCCCACTGGCACCAGCTATGGCTCGCAAGGTCCCCACAGCTGTTCTGGAGCACTGTCTTCTGTGACAGCAATGGCCAGAAATTTGAGTCATTTTTTAGACCCCTACAAGCTAAATTTACCACCACCCTACCATCACAGTTTAGAGAATTAGGCCTTGAAATATCTGATCAATACTAACGTATGACCTAGTCTGCACAATCACATCTGCTGAGCACTATATCCTGCATTTAGCATGATTATCATGAAACAAGCTGCTGTGATCTCTGGTTTTTAGTTACAGTTACTTTGGCCAACAGCTTGAAAAATATCTCTAAATACTGTCTGTATAAGTTTCTAGTACACTCTGAACCACACAGTGAAAACAGCGAGTTTGTTTTACAATCACATCTCCAACACAAAAGCCTTGTTGACAACTATATCATCAGTCCAGAAAACCCCAGAACCACTGAGTGAATCTTCTAAAGCCCTTCTTGGAACAAGATATAAACAAAAAGAACAGAAAAGATGTGCAGTCCTCGCAGGACATCCTAACATTCCCCTGAAAGCTTGAACAGAGACAGGGGCTGCACACCAAACACCCCAAGGCAGATACACGACAGCATCAGTATCAGACGCCAAACTTTCTGAACAAGATGAAGGAAAAGAGATGGACACTTGAAGAAGACTTCGTGCTTTGAGAATAACTTCACAGGCAGATTAAGAACTTGATGTATTCTAGAGATGTTTGGTTAAATATTCTTACCTACGTTCACACCAGATTCTCAAATTCCTTCAACCAACCAGCACTGAATCAACAGGCACAATGCTAATGAAATCTGTGCTTGAGAATCACTCTGTATTAGGATTGTAACAGCAGGAGAAGCTTAAAAAAATAAAAAAAAAAAGGCAATAAAAAGAGATCAAGCCACACCTGAACAACAGGGCTTCACACAAAGCTGCTCCTACACATGCCAGACTCTGGATGAATTGAAGAATGACATGAAGTTCTTCTTCTAGGTAACAAGTGACAGGACGACAGAAAATGACCTCAAGCTGAACCAGAGGACATTTAGCTTGGATATTAGGAAATTTTTTTCATGGAAAGGGTTGTCAAGCATTGGAATAGACTGTTCAGGGTGGTGGAAGTCACCATCCCTGGAAGCGTTCAAAAAAACCATGTAGCTAAGGCACTTAGGGACATGGATTAATGGTGAACATGATGGTGGTGCTGGGTTGATGGTTGGACTTGATCTTGGAGGTCTTTTCCAAACTTAATGATTCTGTGATTCTGTAAAAATAATCAAGAGCATTTCCTTTAGGGTGAGGACAGCTCTTCCAGAGGGAAGACACTGATGTCTGCCATCACTTATCAGGGAAAGTTCCTCCCCCCGGCTGAGAGCAGAATTCCTGCAAGCACCCTCTGACCTATCTCGCTCTGCAGAACCACCAACACACACAGATTGTGATCATCTTCTTTCCTCTCATACAAGAGTCATACATGTAAGAGTGCCTTAGAATATAATTTCCTTTAAAATCCTCATTGTACATATATCTTGGAGAAAAGATATCTAAAAATTATATACACAAGGTGTGCAGCAGACACCCACACATAAACAGGCGCATAGACCAGTCACAGAAAGCAAGAGACGCTGACACAAATTACAAAGCCAAAATGTTTTATTACCACTTTTGCTGTGACCTTACTTCCTTCAAATGAATCCCAACATGCAGAGGCAAGTTATATTAGGCAACAGCCTCTAACTTTTTTGTGTAACTACACCCAAGAGATAATGTATAACCATTACACTTAAGTAGGACGTTCAGATTCAACAGTTCCACCAAGACTTAGACACAAGAAATGCTGGAAGGCACCAGCTGTGCTTAGCAGCTCCATTCATCCTTGGGGTGGTCCTGCGCAGGGACAAGAGTTGGGTTCAATGATCCTTGTGGATCCCTTTCAAATTAGGATGTTTTTTTGATTCTAACGCAATTCCTCAAGTTCCCCATGGTTAACTTGTAGCTCTTTCTCAGCTAGACCCAACTGCACTCACATTTCTTCATGTAAACTGTACTAGCACTGGGAATAGATACGTCACATGTTTGAAAAGGCTGAGCCAGTGCTTTAAAATATCTACTCACTTGTATCCCATAACAGAACCACATTCCTGCTCACCACTTCATTTCAATGAATCAGAATTGGAAATTACATGCAGGAGACAAACAAGGATGGTGGAACAGCTTTTTACCTTGTCATGTGTAACTCAGTGACTCACTACACACAAACCCTCAACTTTCTGCAAACAATGCCAATACACGAGCCATTGTCCATAGGGTTATTAGTGC
Organism: Eulacestoma nigropectus; assembly: GCA_013397775.1. Lineage (NCBI taxonomy): Eukaryota > Metazoa > Chordata > Aves > Passeriformes > Eulacestoma > Eulacestoma nigropectus. Next base: position 186,220 of record VZTE01002532.1, read on the forward strand.
ACTGTAATTTCATCTTCTCTTTAATACATCTATGTTCTGGCGAGCAGACTTGACACTAGATGAAGGAATTTTCATTAGTCATGGCCCAAGAGCAGAGTGAAATATGTAGGAAGAAAGGGCCAGGGCAGATAACTTAGAATAACCCTTCCAATTCTGTGCAGAGAAACAAACAGCATCACTTGTCACAGACACAAAACATCTGTACGCTTCTGCTCTTACAAGGTGAGGCACTGAAACATGGATGCCCCATCCCTGGAAGTGTTCAAGGCCAGGTTGGACAGGGCTTAGAGCAACCTGGTCTAGTGGAAGATGTCCCTGCCCATGGCAGGGGGTCGGAAAAGGATGGTCTTTAAGACCCCTTCCATTCAAAACCATTCTGTGATTCTGTGACAAAGAGGTGAGAGACTCCACTGCACAGTACCAGCACAAGGAGAGGCTAAAGCCTGCCAACATTCTTCCCAGAGAGTGACAAGATGTTTGGCTTACAGACACAGCTCCGAGTGACCACTACAAACAAAAACCCCATGGTCTGCCCATACCAGGAAAAGCAGCAGCAACACAGTCCCAAGGACCCTTCACAGACCCATATTTAGAGGGTATTTCAGAAACCAACATGACCTCAACCAGTTTTAACAACGCTGCTCCAAGCCAATCATAGAGACACTTACAGGAGCAATGCCCATGACTTTACACCACAATGATGGAAGCATCAAATACCCATTTAACCAATGAAAAAGCCCTGATCATCCCTCAACTGCCACGGAGATCAGATACCACAAAGTCACAGCTATTAGATGGAACAACTGTATGCGTGTTCCGCCTACACTAAATGATGAACACTGAATGTTCACTCTAATTTACTTCTCAGAATTTTTATTAAAAGTTTACTTTCCTTGGCATTTCGTTTTTTGTGGGTTTGGTTTTGACTTTTTTTTTTTTTTGAAAGAGCTGTGGTTCACAACGATATTCCAAAAATAATTAACGAATTATATACACCTACTCCAAGTCAACTTAAATATCACAGTGTTTCCCTGTCTCCATCACAGTTTGTTTTACTCCTTTCACTCCTGCCCAAATTTTCCTTTCCAGGAAAGTGTTCAACATCCTTACCAACAAAACAGGTTAATATGGACACAGACTCTAAAAATCAAAGAACTCACCCATCCCAAAACATTCATGCTGATTTTCTCTACTTGTTTAATATTACTTTTTTTTTTTTGAACAAGGAAACTTTGTTAGACAGACTTTAAATTTAAGAAAAATCTTGTCAATGTCACTTCAGTAAAGCCAGTAAATGTAGTCAAAACTAAAACAGCTCCCTGAAACCTAATTTATTTCATTGGAACAAAAAATCTATGTTCAACTGAAGTCAACAGGCTTTACTGTTAAGAAAGCTGGAAAAAATATTTATTTCTGAGAACTACCAGCAAAGTTTCCTTGCAGGTATTCCAACCAGACAATAGCTGCAGAACAGCCAAACTAGATCCCTCCTCTGTGAACAAGGCACCTTGTCCAAGGCTTAACATAATGTTATTTGTGTCTCTGAGACATAAACAATCCAAAGACTAATATGAGCAAAACCTTCAGGCTTGCTGATGAAAGCACAACAAACAACTCAAAAAAATGTTCAAAAACAAGCAAAGAACTTTCTTAAGACAGATATTGAAGCCCATATAGCTGAGTATTTACATATATTAACATTTGTTAAAACTGGTAAATGTTCCAATATTGTATTTTGGTTCATTTGAAACAACAGATGGATTTTATTTTTTATGTTCAACTAATTTAGGGCTGATTTCAGCTTCAGAAAGTGTGTTATATTCAAGGTTACAAGTAGTGATGATCTGAATTATTTGGATACTGATATATGCCAGGTTGTTGAGCACCTCTGGCCAAGAATTTGACTGTATGTCATGAGCATGGAACTCTGTCCACATGGCAATGAAAACATAAAATAACCAAACACCACTGATTTTTAAGTAAGACTTTGTGAATTCAAAGTCAATCCTATGATCAGTCACAGATTAAAGATGCTAATCAGGGTTAATTTCAATTATCCAGAGAAGAGATTTGACCCTGCCCAGTCTTGGGGAGGGGAACACCACATTTTACCTGCACTGGTTTCCCAGGGATGTTTAGGAAGACTGAACAACTACTGCCAACGTGCACCAATTGGTATTTATATGAATTTTCTGAATAAAAGATAAAATCTGTCTGTCAAAGGACATCACTCTTGATCACCTCAGAAAACAAGGTGCAAACACAAGGTTTATGAAAGTTAATTATCAAGCAGCATTTATTGAGGTAATACAACAGTTTGCATTCTTGGCTTTTTTTATTACAGGAAAACCACAGATCTAATCGGGATGAAGGCTCATGATACTTCACTGTGTTAAGAAATAGAATAAGAGACAACTACCCACCTAATGCACAAGACAAAAGAGAGGAAAATCTAAGCACTAAAAACTTCCTAACTCATCAAGCTGGCAGCTGAAGAGATGCCATTTTCCCAAAGCTTTGAGGCTTGTTGGACAATCCTCCAGGATTGTCAATGCTGTATTTACCATGAGCTTAAATACATTAATTTAATGAGCATCTGGGAAAAAAAAAAACGTGGTTTTGTTTTACTTTCAACTGAAAGATATGTGGCAGGGATGCGCAGGAGGAAGAGAGAAGGTTATGACTGTTTCATTAAAAGTAATAAGAATTTAAACTTCATTAACACAGAAACGATAGTCTGCGTGAGAATAAGACTCAATCTTAAGAGCCGTCAGCCACCACTACGATACTCAGTGTGCCACTCCTCATGTACCTCTGTTCTGAACTTTGGTTTTAGTAGGTGGCTATAAAAAGCTTTATAACACATTTTATTTAAAGAGACTAATCTAATATTTAAGAAAACCTCACAAGTCTAGGTCTTTCCTAGCAAGATGCTGATGGAATATGGTATCAATTAAATGCATGCACTCTCAAGTCTTTCTCTAAAGCTGCAGTTACTCAACATTTTTTTCCATGAAACAATTTTTGCGCACTAGATTTTTCAATCATACTGACCATAAATAAAACTGTAACTGTTGCCTTCACAGAACTACTTATAAATTATTCATATTACAAGGTTTTATGTTTTTCTCACTGTAAAAGATAATTGTTGCCCTATGAGTGCAGAAAGGCAATCTGCACAGGGTACACAAGGACCCAGGAAGGAATTCATTAGCACTAAATTGCAGGCATGTTAGTACGTATTCCTATCACTTTGGTTATCACCAGCGATAACTAATTTTTCCACATTAAAGGTCTTTTCCAGCTTCCCAACACAGTCACATGCCAAGACCAGCCCAAGTCTCTGCATGGTGAGGGATCGAAGTTATGTAGCACTGGTCAGTGCATCTTTGATCAAGGTCTCAGGAGGTTCTCTGGCAAAGACACTAAAGCAGAAAGATACAGAAAAATCTCAAGGATTTCACAACAGTTGGCTGCTGCTAATCTTCCGTTTGAGCTCCAAAACTGTTACCTGCATGACAAAGTCTTACAAAGTGTCAGTTATGAAAGAACAGATCACCAAAAATTGGGAATGAAAGTCTGAGACAGAGGTCAGGTAGTAGAAAATTATGGCAGAGGTTGGGTTTCCATCACTCCTCTGTCCCTGTTTTGGAGGTCCACATATTAACAGTAAGGTGTTTTTATCAAATAGAAACCAGCATCTGCAACTTCATTTAACACAAATTTATTTTGACTTTACAGTAACTGCAAGTATCTCCACTTCCGTGGTGACTGTACAATTCTAATTACTTTCAATGGCTATCCAAAACCAACACCTTTGACACAGTTACACTCCTAAAAACTCACCTCAGATTATAGAAACAATAGATTTTAACAATGGTTAAGCCCGTTTCACCTACTGAGTTTACAGAAAATTATTAAAAGGATGAAAAAACCCACTTCAAAATACCAGTTATTTCTAGAAACAAGAAGCAGATGTTCTCTGTTTGGCTCAGCTGTGCTACAGTACAAGAGTGCCTTTGTTATTATGCTGTCAGCAATAATTTATTTTATTACAGCTATTTTATAATGCCCATCAATGTACTATTTGTGTATGATTTACATTCACGCAGATCTATTTCTCTATATCTAAGCCATCAAGAACCATCACATACACACTCCAAACAGCAGACCCTGTTATGACACAATTCTGCAAATTAGGTTTTTTTCTCTTTCCACTGTATTAATAAAAAGGGAACAGGAAGAGAAGAAAGAATTAGTGTTGCCAAATGAAGTTGAATTAACATTAATCAAGAATTACTGCAAGAAGACAAAGTTAGGAAAATACAAGAGCTCCGAGTATAAAAATAAACTCTAACTCTTTGAAGTCAAATAAAGGCAAAGCTTTCTGAACCATGAAAGTAAACACTGTCTAGAACAAAGTCACGAAGAACTAAAAAGATACTATATTGGGAAAAGGTGCCATTAAAAATGGAAGAGAGCATGCTCATGGGAGGGGAGGAGAAGGAAAGACAAAAAGGAGCACAATCATTTGCTGTTTAGCCCTGTCAGCCACTGAGCCCTTATCTGTGGCAGCTTGGAACAACTCCCCTAAAGACCAACATCAGAGCCTTTGTATGGATCCGATAAGGAATTCTGGGCCTCAAAAAAAATTAAACCTTTAATGAGAGCATACACATGGTGGCAATAAGCATTCATCCTTCCCACCTACTGCTTTGAACAAATGATTTTCTCCTATTAAAATATTCCCAAATTACTAATTTAATACCCCCACCTGTGACAAGAAACAGCTAAAACACTGCACAGTAAATCCCACATTCCCAAGCAAAAACTGGAGGACCTGCATGTATAAACACTCACAGATTTACCACCACATAAACATCTGCATAACCTTGGGAGAAAAATGCAAATATTAAAATATTAAACAAGTGTATGAAATCCTATTGTTTAAGTATAGGCATGAGGTTTTTTTTAGACTGATTATCCAACTACTGCCAGAGTTTCCTCTCTCTGACAAGACAGAAGGGATGATTTGTTAGGATAATCTGTTATCAAAACTAACATCTGAGAGAAGCCTCACAAATTCTGCACTTTCAGGCCACACCTGAGAGACAGGTACATAGATTTATTTCCAGTGTCACCACAGGGTCACAGGCCATCAGGGAACCAGCAAGGTTTGACTAAATGGGACTCACTCAAATCCTAGAGCAGCATCTGCTACATAAACAGGCATCAGTCCACTAGCAAACATTCTGGAACTCTTTCCACATGAGAAGTCACTTACATGACATATGAACAATATGCACCTCCAATGATGCACCAAGGGAGAGGAAGGGAGAGGGAGCAAAATATTTGCCAGCCTTTGGTAGTTCCAAAAAAGATTGTAAACAGAGTAACACAACAGCAATTACATAAAAATGTACACATCATTACATTTTTGCTACAATCCCTATAAATTCATCAAAATAATTCCCTCTGGCAAATAAATTAAAGATTATAACACATGAAGTATCTGAGCAACAACAACTAAAAAAAAAAAATCAAGTGTGTACATGCCTAATAAGCATAACTTATACACTTTAACAATTAGCAAACATTGGAATGTTACCACAATGCTGAAAACCTGCCCTAACTCAGATTTTTCCAAACAAAAATATTTGTAGCATCAAGAACTAAAACATTTACTTGAGCAAGACACTAAGATAAATTTCAAAATAAGTAAATTATAAAAATATTTTAATATCTCCCTGCTTAGTTTTGTAGTTCTTAGAAATTGAAACATTTTGTCAAGAAGAAGACTTACAATCAAAATCATATGGACAACTGTACTACTTGTAAGCAAAATCTGGCATGCGGAGTGTTTATCTGTATTTTTCCAGAGACTATGCAGATGACAGGAACAAAGCACCAGACCATGCTACTAATCAGCACAGCCCCAACCCTGTAATTTGTAATAAATACCCAGGTAAATTGCTCATATAAACTGCAGGACCAGAAACAGAGATGGGGGCAGAAAGGGACTGAAAGCAATTGAAACTCATGTGGATGAGCAGCTTTTGCTTATGATAAAATACCAATCATGGCTTGGGGAATTTGAGGGGGTTCCTGTACAAAAATGCAGTCAAAGTGCATGAGCAGCCCCGTGCAGCTGATTTTGTGTGGGAGGAACTGACGATACTCTCCCACCAGAGTAGGAGGGGAGAAATGAAGCCACACTTTTTGTCTTGTGTACAACTGGATACTTCAAGACAGGAGTCACCAGATCATTCATCCTGTGCAGGGACACCCGAAATTTGGGTCTCATCCTAATGGCTGCACTAAGCAGGTTTCAGCTTCCCTGCCCCAAGTCTTGCAGCCTACAGAGGAAAGAGGATAAGTCAGGATATTGAGAATGAATAAACAAATATCATTGCAATTATTTTCTCCAGTTCACTTATCACCTTATACCCATCTGTCCTCACACCCCAGAGCAGATGTTTGGAAAATCTGTCAGTGTGACTGTGACAGGAGATTTCATGCTTTGTATCTGAGCAGGTAGCACAGATTCAGACTGGGGATCCCCAGGTACACTCTGCTATCAAATCAGGGAAAAGCTTTTCTTTCTAAATGTATGTAAACAAAAGTATCCCAAGAAAACAAAAGTGATTTGACTGTAATTATCTACTCAGCAACAGGCAGCAAGAAATGAGGACCCAATCCTGCCAAGTTTTAAGTACATGTTTAATTTTAATCACAAGTAGACACACTGTGCGATGTCTCTAAAAACCTGCCAAAACAGGGCCAAATTAACAAGGGAATTTAGATTTTTTTTTTTAATCATTTTAGAAGTACTATTACACAGATTAGCAAAGATTAGATTTTTTTTCCCACAATTAAGACACCTTGGCAAATTCAAACCTGCACACAACTCTGATGTCACTCTCAATGACACAAACACACACAAACCCACAAGCAGTCAGTCATTGGGATATCGGACAGTTTAACAGTACAAGGTTAAGGCAGCTTTAGCCAAAACAAGGTGACAACCATAAAGAATTGCATGACAGCTGCTGGGGGAAAAATTGGGGATGCCGAAAAAAAAGAACAAAAAGCCCTACACAGCCACAGAGGTTGGTACAGCAAGTAGGAGCGGTGGGCAGAGGTTCTAGGCCAGGCCAGATTACCCGTTCACCAAAGTCCAAGCCATGACAAGCCAGCATGGAATGCTAACTCATGAATGACACTTCTGTGATGAACCAAGTTGCCCGACACTGCAAGCCACACTAGCAAAGGAATTTTGCTAACTGAAGACTCCAGCTGAAGAGAAAGAAAGAAAGGTCTGAAGCAAGAGGGGAGTGCTAAAAATAAGGAAAAAAGAATAGACACAGAGATTGCCTCATCATTAATTTAGAGACACATGAAGGAATGTGTCAGATATCCCAAAGCAAGTAACCACTGGGACTGAGTATCTGTATTTCACTCACTGGGCTGACTTGAAAGGGAAATAGGGGCTCTGTCCTGGTAGGATGTACTCCGGTGCAGCCTCTGAGCAGCTCCCCGAGTAGCCCTTCCATAAGTAACTTATAAGGAAGACCAGGCAGGACATTCTGTTATCCATGAAGTATCAAGAGAGAAGAGCTGTTTCCTAGTCTCCAAGGGAAAAACTCAAAAGTGTATCACTTCATAGGACTAGTTCTTCAGGACGCAAAAAAAAAAAAAATCACAGCAAGGGAAACAAATAAAGGAAGGCAAAGGGTAAGTAAGCAAACAAACTCCAATCAGACCTTCAACAAATGCAAATGATATCAAACCTACTTCATTATTAAGTTAATGCTCCATGACATTACCATTCCCAAAAATACATGGCTGACTACAGACTAGCTTGTGGGGAAGGGATAGAAAAGGCAGTTAATTGGAAAATGCATTTTATTCTAGTTTACCAGCCTCACACATTTCTACATTCTCGCTCACTGCAGAAACATCTTTATGAAGTCTGGGCAGAATAATTAGTTTGGTTTTGTTTAAATCTGCATTAATGTACAGGTAAGCAAAGACTTTCAGCTGCCTAACTTTTCCCATAAGTTTTGCATCACTGAAAGATGCATCATTTTACTTTTCGGTGATCTACTTCTTGTTGTTCTTCTTCCAACAGCTGGCCTGAAGTACTTCATGAAGCGCCTTGTGCCTGTACCCAGAGTGTTACTGGGCGTTTAAACCACCGCTGGTCCCAAGAGAGCAAACTTTGGAGAGAAATAAATAAATAACCGAGCTCCAGACAGAAGTTTGTGCTCCAGCCCGGTCTATGTGCGCACCGCGGACCTCGGGCTGTCGGAACATGGATTTACGCAAAGGAAAAGTCAGAAAGTAAATAAAAAGACCCGCTGGGAAGGAGCCGGAGCCGCCTTACCTCCGGAGTGCGCTCCGCGGGCTTCTTCCGCAGCGCCTGTTTGATCCTGGGCTCCACCGGGGCGCTCATCCTCCAGCCCTGCGCCCCC